>JAOXXN010000252.1:13445604-13513044 GCA_026770055.1 Myrmophylax atrothorax
CTTCTGCTCTCTGCAACTCCCTGACAGGAGGGGGGAGCTTGGGGGAGTCAGGCTCTGCTCCAGGAAACAGGGACAGGAGGAGGGGGAATGGCCTCAGGCTGGGCCAGGGCAGGTTTAGGTTGGATATTGGAAACCAATTTTTCATGGGAAGGGTTGTCCAGCCCTGGCACAGGCTGTGCAGGCAGTGGTGGAGTCCCCATCCCTGGGGGGGTTTAACAGACACCTGGATGTGGCACTTGGGGACTTGGGCCAGTGGTGGCCTTGGCAGTGCTGGGGGAATGATTGGACTTGATGATCTTGGAGGACTTTGCCAACTCTATTGGTTCCATGATTCCAGCCTGCCTCTGTCCTCTGTGGGTGGTCTTGTTCTCTGTGTGTCCAAATCGTGTATTGCTGCTAAATTTAGGAGAAGAAATGCAAGAATGAGCAAGAAGAATATTGTGTATTATATATAACAATATAACACAGAGAGCTTTTGTCACTGTCATCAAAATGCTGTTGATACATTTACCCCTAAACCTGCTATTGGAATATGTTGGGGGGAAAAGTAAATAAGACTGGAAACCCCTTCTGTCTCCCTGGACTACTGACATAGTCATCCAGTTTTTGTGGCTTACTGATTTATTTTTTACTTCAAAACTTACTGCTGGGGTTTCTCGCTGTGTTCCTCTGTCACCTCTTAGTGAAGGATTTAACACCATGTTAATAACAGCTCTGGTGCCACCAAAGTAGCAGAAATTTCACAAGAATTAGTCACAGAAAAATGTGGTAGAACAGAATCTGAACCACAGCCAAAGCAGCCAGATTGCTGATAAACTCGGGTAAAGGGCCTCTAATGCCTTCAGCAAGAAATAACCCAAAATACCAGGGATCTGCTGGGAGGAAAAAAACCTGGAGACTGGCAATGTTGAAAGATATGCTGAGAGTGCCCTGAGGGTGGTAGTTTGAAGGGGGGTGATCTGCATGTGGGCCTGTGGGTGGGCAGAGCCTGAGTTTGCTGCAGTGCCATGGATTAGCATCAGCTTCGTGCTCCCACTGCCAGGAGTGTGTTGTTGTGGGGGAAGGAGTGCTGAGGAGAACAGCAGAGACAGTCCAAGGGCTGGAAATTCCAACTGGGGACATGAAAATTTAGGTTAAACATGGTAAAAATCTGGCAGAGTGCTGGAGGAAATCGTGACATCTCCTGAGGGATTGTCCCCCCCCACGTGTTCTGCTGACAACTGCAATAGCAAAGGAATCGTGCTCTCTGCATTCGTTGAACTCTCAGCTCTGGTGGTTACACACACAGCAGTCTTGGTGTAGTCCCTATCCTTGTGCTCCCTGGTTTTGCCTCAAGATCTCCTGTGCTGCTTGTTGGAAGAGCTTCTCTCCCCACTGCAGGATGAGGAGCTTTCTCTGGGATGGAGAGATGAAAGTCCAGTGTTGTAACCTGATAAAGGATCTTACACTTCCCCTTGGAATTACCCTGGTGGCACATTGGAGGTGTAAAACCCAACAGCTTCTCTGGAGGTGAGAGGGATGCAGATGTATCCAGAAGGAAAAAGAAAAAAAAAGGGAATGAACACATGGAAAATGCATTAAAAATCCCTCCAGGTAACATGGAGAAGGCCAGGCTGGATCCAGCAGAGGCCAAGCTTGTCAGACACTGCACTGACAGGACCACCAGTGGTGGCTGCAGGGGGAACATGGCTCAGGTGTGTGCCCTCACCTGTCAGGATCTGCAGCTCAGGGACTTGGTAATCCAGAAACAGTTTATTGATGTTTTACGAACCCTTGGTAGGTTTTTCTTCTGTGACTTTATTGGGCTTTTCAAAACCAAGTGAAGATTTGCAGTAGCAACACATTGTGTCAGAGCTGTGCTTGCTGTGGTTGGAACCTGCCCTGTGTTGTTTCGGTTGGTCCCCAGTTCCCGTACTGGGAATAACCTCTGTGAGCATCTCCCTGCCCCTCAGGATGTTGTACATCTCCATCACATTCCCCTCAGACACCTGAAGAGCTCTAGTCTTTTAAATTCTCTGTAGCAAAGCCATCTTTAGTTCTCATCTCATAATTTTTGGAGTGCACAAACTGGAACTTTGGACTTGTTATTCTTTTCCCTGTTCCTCCTTCGCTGTATCTGGACAGATCTTACCCTGACCTGGCCCTGCCCACCCTTAGGTGTAACCACAGCTCGATTTCTTCTAGGCAAGAGGGTTTTGTGCTCCTCATGAGTACCTAAAGATGTCTTTACACTTTCAAAGGACCTTCTGAAAGAATTTAGGGCCTTTTCATATTTTATTAAAATGTTTCTTTGATTTTTTAAAAAAAAATATTATTTTCTTTTAGGGAGAAAACCCCCACAACAACCCCCTCCTCACCCACTGTTTTGGGAAGGGACTTACAGGCTCTTTGTCTCTCATGGCAAGGGAGAGAAAGTGACTTGTAATTGTGAGCTGTAGAAATAAGCACTTGCCTCCACCTACTTACTTGAGCTTCTGTCAGCAGCTGAAGGCAGAGAGAGCTGCTGTGAACTCCTGACAGCCTCCCTGGAGTCCTTTTGTGGCCTCTCCAGAGGGCTGTGACTCCCCAGTTAAACACAGGGAGGGCTGGGGGTGGGTTGCTGCTTAATGTGTGCTCCACAGGGTTGTCTGGTCACCCAGGGCTGCTTCAGGGCTGGATTCTTCAGCCAGCTGCTGGGAGGGCTGGCTGGAAATCCTGTTCCCTGCAGGCATGCTGAGGGCTTCCTTAATTCCCTGTGGTCAGTGGGGGCAGAGGGCATGGCAACAGTGCCCTCTGGTTGGCAAGGGCAGGCCCCAAAGCTTCTCCCTGGCTCAGCAGCACCCCAGATGTGGATCAGCAGCACCCTAGATGTGGCTCAGCAGCTGCTCTCCCCTTTCTGCTGCACAGATGCTTGGTCAAGTGCCAGTTCAGGGCTTTGATTGCACGACTCTTCCCCATTTTCCCCAAAGACCAGCTGCTGATGGGAATGACCTTGGAGACCACACCAGTGGTGGTTTAATCCTTAACTCCAGCTAATGGAGCCCTAACAAGCAGCTGGTACCTTAATACATTACTTAAAACTCACCTGGCAGGTCAGTTAGTGCAGGTGCTGCTCTGCTGGCAGGTCAGTGCTCAGCTCCCACTGCGGGGACAGCTCCCAAGGCAGCATTCCCTCTTCCTGTTGCTGGGAATACTGGGAGTGGGTTCCCACAGTGGTTGTTGCCCTTTGCAGGGACCCCTGACTTATCCCAGCTGGGGCTTTGCAGCTCAGCCATCCCTTTGTCCCCTTTGAGGTGCACAGAGTTGACAGCCCACGACTTCTGCCCTTTTGTCCCTCTCCTCAAAGGATTCTTGCTCCATATTCTGTTCCGTGCTCACCTCTGGGCAGCTTTCTGAACAAACATTCCATGCAGTAGTGCAGGTCTGTAAGCTCTTCTATCATCCTGTAAAGATTAAAAGGTGTCACTCACCATCCCAGGCCTGTTTTATGGGGTATAAAACAGTAATTTCTCTTTGCACAGGTTTAGGTGTTTATTTCTGGGAGGACACCTCAGTGGCTCAGCAGCCTTTCAGTTCACCCACAGACATCCTTAGGCTTTGAGGAAATGAACTATTTTTGCAGGGGGACCTGAAACAAAGCTGCCCTTTGTGCAACAGAAGTAGGGGAGGCAGAACAAGAAGTTCCTTTGGCCACAGCCCATCAGGTCCCTGCACCAGCTTATGGAGAGAAAGGGAAATGCATGTCTGAGAGCAGTTCAGCTCACCTCATTTAGGCATTGGCCAAGCAGAAAGAGGATAAATTTTAAATTCTAGGATGAGATAAATGACACAAGTCTCTCTCTTGCTCACTTCTTACCTGGAAAAAAAGATCTGGATAAACCAGTTCCTAACTTGATCTTCATAAAAAATAAATCCTCAGACCTGCAAGAATCTGACCCTGAGTACCCTGATGGCCCCTCTGCTGTCAGAGCCCCCTGCTGTTGTGCAGAGCTGCCCTGGCTCCTGTTGACTCGCTTCTCATGTCCTGGAAGTCCCTTCCCTGGGCTGTCACCTCCTCCTGCCAGTTTTCCTGTCGGTGTTCTCCAGCTGGAGGCAGATCAAGGCAGTCTGCAGTGGGTGTGCTCCCAGGGACTGGGCTGTGCACTCGGATCTCTGCCATCCCTTGCCCTCCCTCCTCTCTGTCTGGCTCTTCTCGCCCTTTCTGCAGGGAATAGACTGCCAGCACCTGTATTTCACGCGGGGTTTGGGCTCCCCCAGCCAACCTGTGAGTCATTCAGCAATTTGGGACACTGAAAGATATTTTCTTGGGACTATTATCAGTTTTGGAGGGGAGAGGTTGAGCTGCACACCCACAGACTGGGAGCAGACCCGGCAGGGTGGGAATAGCTGCTCCCTGACCCACCCTTTCCCAAACTTGCAGAATGCTGGGCCAGCAATTGGCAAAACATTTCAGGGTATTGACTGGTCCAGGCCATGAGAGAGATTTCAGCATCTCTGTGCCTGTCCCCTGCTCCCAGTACGGATTCCCTGGGCACGTGGGACCACATGGCAGCTCACCCCTGCCAAGCCCATGCTGCAGGCTGGGCTCCTGGTGCCTGCAGGCATGACTCCACAGGGAATATCACCTCCCTTGGAGGCTGCAGGACAGCCCCCTGAGCACCAGTCCTGTTCGTGCCGAGCACTGTGTTTTTTCCGAGCCTCCAAATCCCTCTGGGGACCTTCAGGAGAGGCTGCAAGCTGTTTACCTGCAGTGTGGGAGCAGAGGTGTCCAGAGGGGCAGGAAGAGCAGCACAGGAACACTGTGCAGTGCTAGTGAGAGGGAAAAGGGTTAACCCTTGCCGACTGCCCTTAAGAATGTGCTGCCTGTGTTATATTCAGCTCCTGTTCCTCACAGTCGGGAAACCTTTCGGATTGTTGTGGTTGGGAGATGATGAGGGAGGTTTCTCTCTCCGCCTGCATGAACACTCACACACACACACAACACTGGTAGAGCCCAGTGCTGTGAAAACAACCTTCTCTTCCTCAGTGATTCGTGACAGTGGAGCAGAACCAGCTGCTCAGCCAGGGAGGCATCTGAGGTGGCATTCAGGAAATGCCTCTGGCTAAAGCAGCTGAGGAGGCTGGAGCGCTCTGTGGTCCGTGCTGGGCCACCCCAGCTGCCCAGCACCACTCCTGGGGCACTGGAGGGGAAAGGAGGGCAGGTATTTTGGGAACTGCTGAAGGAAGTGAAAGCAGAGTCTGAATCCAGTTCCTCCTGAAACTCTGTGAAACCCCTGAACTGCAGGGCAAGGTCTGCTTCTGCTCTGCCCCGGGCTCAGCACTCGGGCAGGAGTTTCTGAGCTGTGTGTGAGTCTTTTTCTAATGCTAAAAGTCCAAAAATATTTCAGTGAAAGCAGAAGAAGTTCTATTTGTGGATGTTCAGGTCAGCTTAGGTTGGAAATTCAAAGTAGTGATCTGACAAGCAGCCCTTTAACTCTGCGCAGCTGCAGCTTAGGGGGTTACAAAGGTCCTTCTGCAACTCGAGCTGCAACAGGCCCCGTGCCAGGCTCTGAGCTGAGCCTTGGTCCTAAAACTGTTGCCATGGGTCAGTGCAGACCTCTTACCTGCCTTGTCTGTGGTTTTGTGCGTTACAAACACTGGGCATGTGTTGTCTGCTCTCAGTAACGACGTATGTTCAAACTCTGCCTGAGAGACTCCCGTGCTTCAGCTTCTCCCCAGATGTGCTGTGCTGCTTTTCCCTTGATACATGTCAGGAAAAAGAGTAAATATTGATTTTATGATGTTTAGAGCTCCACTTTCCAGTACAAAATGTTCTTTCCACCTTTTGCTGCTCTGCTTTCTCAGCACACCTCTGGCATTCCCCCCTGAGGGGAACCTGACGGGAGCGAGGCACCTCTGCTGCCACTCACATTTGGCCAAGACAAATCCATAACCTCATCTGCAGTGCTCTGAGCTCATCCATAACCCTCTGTCCTCATCCATAAACCTCTGTTCTCCTTGTGTTTTGGTTTGTGGGTGCCAGCTGGAGTCGGGTGTCCCCGAGGATGGGCAGTGCCTGACGTTCACCCACCGTGTTCCATGTAAATGGTGGAGCAGGATGGAGCTGAGGTGAAATGGGGTTTCATGGCTTATCTCCAGATGTGGTTGCATGTTCTTCCAAGTCTTTTATCCCGAGTGGTAAAGCCAGTGTGACCCTGGGCAATCTGTGGGATTGTTTTCCCAGCAAAGGAGCTCAGGGAACAGTTTTGCCCTGCAGTGACAGCGGGCAGCAGGTCTGGGTGTCACAAAGCTGTCCCTTGGCCAAAGCAGCTCTAAACAGTCTAACACTGAACAGTTTTGCAGAGAAATGCCCAAATCTTTTGTCTGACTTGAGAAAAACCCTTTGGGAACTCCTTGGTGTTGCTGGAGAGAGCTGTCTGTGGTGGTTTGGGGCAACCACATCTAAGGGAGGCTCAATGTCTACAGGGTGTGCTCAGTTTGAATTTGTGTTTTGTTTGGAGGCAAAAGGCTGGTGTGATTTGAGCAAAATAGTTGGGCCTTGGAGGACTTGTGAAGGGACAGGTTTTAATTTTGCATTTTAAGAAAGAGGTTCTCCCTCTGGCTCAGCAGTGGAGGCAGAGCAGCAGCTGATGGTAGAAATGGAGATGCCTTTGCCCAGTAAGCTGCTGTCCTGTGGCTTCTGGGATGGGCTGTGGCCTGGGACCAGGTTTGCTGGTGGGCTGTGATGAACAGCAGGTGGTAAAGGTGAGTTCTCAGAGGGGCTGGGGTGGGGAGGTGGGTGCTCATCTGCAGGATTTCTTGCAGCCAAGGCCTTGCTCTGAGTCTGTGAGCATTGCCAAAGGGGAACTGGGGAAAATTCCCATGGGAGCTAACTATGCAAGCAGTCAGCAAGGGGAGCAATGGCCCTGGGGAGCCCTGTGCACAACAAGGGTGCAGCTCCGGCACACGGTGCTGGTGCGACCTGGGCACATCCAGCTACTCCCTGCACACACCGGAGCTCCTGGGAAGGGGGGCTTAAAGTCGTGAGAGTGTCCCGCAGTGGGCTTAAAGTCATGGAGAGTGAGCCAGCAGCAGGGCAGCCCCTTTGTCCTCATCCCCCTGGCCAGGCAGGAGGGGCTGCAGGAGGGTGGGGGGCTCAGGGATGCAGCGGCAGGTCCCGGCTGGGCATCTGAGAGCGTGGCCGGAGCAGAGGGGGCAGTGCTGGGCTGGAGGGCTTGTGTCAGTGTCAGTGCCGGGGTGGATGGCTTGGGACCGGGCAGAGGGATCAGTGCCGGGGCATAGGACTTGATGCCAGCGTGGAGGGTTTGTTTGGGGTAGAGGGCTCAGGGAGGAGGGCTCGGTGCAGGGATGATGCAAAGCCGAGACTAATGGTTCCGTGCCTGGTTGCGAAGCCGTCTGTCCGCTATTGTTCGCGGCGCTGCCGCCATCAGTGCGGCACGAGGCAGGTGCCATGGGCCGGGAATGCCGGTCCCGGAGCCGCCGCCCCGCCGGGAACGGGCGAGGAAGCGGGCACGGCCCGGCGGGGCCGGAGCGGAGCCGCGATCCCTGCGCCGCCCGCTCCATTTTCTGTCTCGCCTGTCAGGGAGAGACGCTCAGATGGCAGAGCCGCGCTCGGCGGCCTCGGGAGGGAGGTGGAGTCTGCCCGTCCTCCGCCCGCCCTCCCTCCATTGTCAGCGGCGGCGGCGGCGGCAGCGGCACCTGCTCGGGCCGCCGGCGGCCGGGATGCTCCTGCCCTTCCCGGTGGAACGGGCACGGACACGGACACGCTGCCGCAGTGCCGGGGCCGCAGGGAGGAGATGCTGCTTGGGCCTGCCCGGCCCTGCTGCCGCCTCGGGAAATGAACATGAGTCTGCCAGGCCGCGTCTCCTGCTCCATGCTCAACTGCTTTGTAAGTGCTGCTTTTTATTCCCCTTCTCTCCTCCATGGAAGCGGGGCCGGCAGCCAGATGCGCTCTCCAGCATCCCCTGCCCTGGCTCTGCCCGGCTTGGCGTGGAGAGGGGGGGATCCCCTTTTCCTCGCTCTCGCATGTCGCCGGAGGACACGGTGGCCGGGCAGTGCTGGGCTGCCCCAGCCCAAGGGCACAGCAGTCCCTGAGCCGCCGGAAGGCCCTGGCCACCGTGTGCCATGATGTGCCACGCAGGAACCGGCCGGTCTTTGCCTGGAGCTGGAAAATTACCGTGGGGAGCATCCTACCCCGGGGAGCTCCGTGCTGTCACGGCTGCGGCGCGCGGGGTGTGCAGGACCCCTCCTGTGCTGGGGTGGGAGCGCGTCCTGAGCGCCGCCGCTTGCACCTCTCCAGGGAGGAGAGGGGTTTACCTGCTCCGATGCCCCTTCCTGCAGACCCACACCCCTGGGAGACTCATGGCCAAATGGGCTCAGGAGGCTTGTGAAGATCGTGGGGCCCTGAGCCCCCGCCCTGCTGGTCCCCGTGCTGGGATGTGGCAGCAGGAGATGCTCAGCCTGACGCCCGCCCCGTGCTGCAGGCGAGGAGGGACTCAAGGACACCCAGGCCGGTGGGGAGCTCGGGCTGCCCTGTTCCAGTTCCTGCTGCTCGCTGGGATTTCTCTGGGAGCTGCAGAGTGGCAATGGAAATCTCTGCTCCCCGGCTGCGGCACCGGCACGCACCTTCCCTTTGTGCTCTCTCTGGCAGGAGGGGCCGTGAGCCCCCTGAGGGTGCTGTGCCCCGTGTCCATCACAGTGTGGGTGAGGAGGGGCAGTGCCTTTGCCTCCAGCTGGCCTTGGTGCTGAGTTTTCTGCCAGTTGTAGCAGCATGTGTGCAGGCTCCTTGAAGATGGGCTGGGGTGGGTCTGGCTGCCCCATCTGAGGTCCAGGGAGTGCCTCAGGCCAGGCTGTTCTGTGGGTCACAAAGCTTCAGCCCCCATCAGTAACACAAGGGGATTCAGCATTGTTTTAAACATTCCCGAGCCAGAAGGGCTGGGATCTCCTTCCTTCAGGTTCTGGCTTGGGTGACATACCCAGAAAGATATCTCATTTTAAAATATTACTCAGTGCTTACAGAACAGAGTGTTTCCTGGTACATGGAGCACAGAGGAGCTAGTTAGAGAGCAAGAACCATTCTGAGGAAAACATTCCCACACCAAATACATGTGGAATTAGCAGCATCCTGGGCTCCCAGCAGTGGGCATCGAGTGCTGCTCCTTCAGACAACAACACTGTGGTTTGACAGGGTCTGGGGAAGGGCTGGTGAAAACTGGCACAGACATTTTGTGCCAGAGCTCAAAGAGTATTTGAACAACACTCTTGGGCACATGGTGGGATTGTTGGGGTGTCTGTGCAGGGCCAGGGCTTGGACTTGATCTTTGTGAGTCCTTTCCAACTCAGGATTGTCTGTGATTCTATGTGACTGAAGATTCCCAGGGCCCAAACTGAGAGACACACTCCAGTTGTCAAGGATGGCGTGTCCAGGCTCCATGTGTCCTCTCAGACCACCCTGAGGCCTCCATGGGCTTTCTGAGGTGTTTGAGCAGGCTGGACACATCCAGCTGCCCTGGGGCTCCGTGCCCTGCTTGGGTGCTGGCACCACTCGGTAGTGCCTGTTGTGAGTTGGGTGCACTGAGGTGCAGTTGTTGTAGGGTTTCTTTTCCCGCTTGTGTATTCTCCTCAAAAAGCTTCAGGCTCTTGCCAGATGTTTTTGGGCTGAGAGTAAAAATGTAAACTCATAAAAGAAAGCAGTCCTTAAGAGGAGGAAGAGTCAGTTGAAGCTGGGCTGTAGATAGAAACCCTCTGTGTCCTGGTGTGTCTGCTGTGGTGCCAGGGAAGGTAACGGGGGAACAGCTGATGTGACAAATTGCTGTCACATCAGTCCCAGATGCTGTGTGTGGCTGAGGTGTATCTGCTTGGCTTTCCAAACACCACTCAGCTGGAAGAGGCAGGACTTGGAGACCTGCTTTGCTCCTTTGGTGTGCTGTGGGGACTCTGCAACAGCCAGAGGAGCTGCTGGGGTGCAGAGCAGAACAGGCATTCCCATGCACAGGTACCCCAAGCTCCTGGGGTGCCAAGAGTATGCAGCAGCTTCAGTTTTTGGCTTTCACAACACGTGCTGGCTGGGGCCTGTCTGACTGTGTGCTCTGTTTGCAATGCAGGGTGAGGAGGGCCCTCCCAGTTTGGAGTACATCCAGGCCAAGGACCTGTTCCCCCCGAAGGAGCTCGTGAAAGAGGAGGAATCATTGCAGGTAAGGAAGTCAGAACATCTAAACAGCTCTGGGATGTGGCAGACAGGGCCCCGCAGAGCAGTTCTCCAGCCCAGGACAACTTGGAGGCTGCGGGCTGGCCCATGCTGAGGGTCACATTTGGAGTGGTGGGTCTTTCCACATGCTGCCAGTCATTCCAAATGCCCCATCCCTGCCTTTCCAACCCTGCCAGGATTTGTACAGCATCTCCTGCCTCTGGGAAGTGTGGCTGGAGCATGATGCAATGCACAGCCAGGCTGGGTATTCCCTGCCCTCGCCTGTGCTGGCAGCGAGGAATGTGATGCTGCCTGCATAGCTCTGCAGCAGGTAGATGCTCCCTGGGATGGGGGGTGAGCTTAGTTGATTAAAGCACAGTGCTAATAATGCCAAGGTTGCATTTCTATCCCAGTGTGGGCTATTTGCTCAGGAGTTGGACTTGATGGTCCTTGTGAGTCCCTTCCAGCTCAGCCTATTCCATCATTCTGCGCTGTCGGAGCCGGGCCGTGCTCTGTGTGACTGCACCGGCTGCTCGGGCCCTGGGACATGTTGCTCCTGGCATTTTCCTGCTGCAGAGTGGCTGGAAGGAGACACCTCCATATGGTGCCAGCCTCCTGCTGCAGAAAGCCCTTGGAAGAACCCTGGGTGCTTTGCTGCTGTGCAGCAAGGGCAGGAGCCCAGCCTGGACACCAAGGGTTTGGTGCTTCCTTTAACATCAACCAGTGCTCATTGTCCTCCTCCTGGGGCTGAAGCCAGGCTCACCCTCTTCCCACTGCTGCTGCAGGATTTGGGGTTGTTCTGGGATCAGCATTGCCTTGGCAAGAGGTGCTGGGGAAAGCAAGGACTGAGAGGTGTTGGCTTGAAGGAGCAACCACAGGCTGGGAAGTTGCTGGAGTCAGGGCTGCAGGTCTGCAGTCTTTGGGAGGTGAAGCTGCTGAAATGACTCTGCTTTCAGTCTTCTGCATGGAGGACCATAAAGTTCACCCCTCCCAAGGGTCATTTCCCTTCAGTAAATTGTTTTAATGTCAAGTGAAGTGTCCAAGGCCAGGTTGGACAGGGCTTGGAGCAAACCTGGTCTAATGGAAGGTGGCCCTGCCCATGTCAAGGGGAGTGGAACAAGATGGGCTTTAAGGTCCCTCCCAACCCAAACCATGCCACAATTCTGGGATTCTAAAAGGATGCCAGTGGCTTGATAACAGGCTGTATTCAGGCACCTGCTGGTTTATTCCAGGATTTCCCCCTCTCAGTTCTTGCAGCCTTTCCATCCATTTCTAATCAGTCTCCCTTCTGGTGCTGTGTGAAATAGCCACGTAAGCAGAAGAAACACATGCCAGCTAAAAACAGCTCTGGCAAGCATGCAGAAATAAACTGCAGAAATAAAGACAGGATAATCTCTTTGTGGCAAATAATTAATATTTTTAAAGGGTGTTCGGGCAGATGCCAGTCCAAGGTGGTTCTTTTTGTACAAAGAAAGGAGAAGTTGTTTGCACAGTTGTCACTTGAGGTCTGAAATCCAGGAAATTCAGGTTTTTAGGCAGCACATGCCCAAGCCATAGAAACTTAGAAATAAAGAGAAGGTGGTCTGACTTGTACTAATTACAGTGTAATGAATTGTGCCATCAGCTGCCCTGTCTGGCAGGTTTCAGCTCTGGCTGAAATGATAAATTGTCATGACATTTTTGCATAACTGGTTGCCGACATCACCTGGTGTAGGTGGCATTCAGGGAACAGGAGGAGCCTGATTAGCTGAGGACAAAGAGGCCTGGTGAATTTTAGGCTGTTCTGCCTTTTTTTTTTACATATAAGAAAAGAAAAGTCAAACTTGACTGTCTGCCAGGATCCCATGTTTTAAAAATAACTACAGCATGTCCAGACTGATGGGAAGGAACACACAGACACGTGATAATCTAGATATTTAAAAAAACCCTGAATTCAGGTAACTTTAGTGAAACTTTGTCATGGTTTAACCAGGACGAGCTTCCTCAGTCATGCAAATAACTGTACACAGAGATTCCTTCTGCTTTGTTAGCATGAACTGGGCACAGCTCTGGTTCATTTACTTCCCTGGATGGCACTGATGGGTCTCACGGTGCTGGTGAGAGCCCCCTCCATTGAAGTGGTGCAGGATCACAGAGGTGACACTGCCCTGGGGCAGAGGATTCTCACCTGTCACAGAATCATAGAATGATTAGGGTTGGAAAGGACCTCCAAGATCATCAAGCCCAACCTGTGCCCGATGCCCACCCAGTCACCCAGCTCAGAGCACTGAGTGCCACGTCCAGTTGTTCCTTGGACACCTCCAGGGATGGGGACTCCACCAGTGCCATAGACAGCCCTTCCAGGGCTTCCTGATGGTGTCAGGCTCTGCCTGGAGCTGTGCAGAGCACTCCCCACCTCATCTGAGCCATCCTCAGGACATGTCCCTCGCCATGGCCCTTTTTCCGGGGTTGGTTTACCCTCTCCTAAGAGCAGAGATTGTCAGTCCCTCTGCCTCCAGTGCACCCCTCACTGCCACTGCACTCCTCCATAAGTGTGATCCTTCAGGAGGTGTTTGCTGGCTCTGGAGGCATCCTTGGGAAGCAGGTCCATGTTCCATCCTGTTGTCTGCTCTCAGGGCACGAGGAGCATGTTGCTGGGAATGGTTTCCCATGGGAAGTGCACTGCAGAGGCGCTGGGCAGAATTGCTCTGGGAATTCTAGTGCACAAGACTGTCCTTTCCTATGGCTTGGGAATGTGGTGCCTGTGTTGACCTGGTGCTGTCTCCCTTCCAGGTGCCATTCACTGTGTTGCAGGGCGAGGGGGTGGAGTACCTGGGCCATGCCAACGATGCTGTGATCGCCATCTCCAACTACCGCCTGCACATCAAATTCAAGGATTCCGTGATCAATGTAAGTCTGGATCCACCTCAACCATCACCTCTCACGGGGTTTCAGAGCAGGCAGGGGTGGGAATAACTCTTTTCAGGGGTCTGTGGCATGGGAGGGCTTCTCAGAGGATGCCAGGGCTGGTGCTGCCTCTGAGCATTCAGCTACTGCTTTGCTGCTGTATTTAGACAGGAAGATGGGGTTTTCCTTTGCATAGTAATTAGGTCTTTCCTTTGCTGTTCTCTTTAAATTCAAGCTTTAACCTCAGTGGTTTTAAGGCTTTTAAGGTCTCCTTGCAGGCCAGTTTTAATGAGACTTCTCACCCACCCAGAGTCAGACAATGGGAGCCTGAGGCTTTCTCTCACTGCCTCGACTTGCCATCTCTTACTGCAGCTGCTGTTTGGCTCAGTTACTGTGCTTGGCTGCATGTGCTTGAGTCAGTAACTGGCCCCAGGTGGGAGATTACCCAGGGACAGAGCAGGAATCAGAATAGTAATCATGGAAGGAGCTCCACGCTGAGTCATGAGGCTCCAGAACCCTCAGAGTGGGGGTTTGTAGTTCCCACTGGCAGCTCGTGACTGCTGCTGGAGCCGTGACTGGGCGTGATGGGCCTGTGGGCAGGGCTGCTGTGGCTGCTGTCACGCTGTGCCTTGGCAGCCCCACATCTCTCCCTCCCTCACAGGTGCCTTTGAGGATGATGGAAAGTGTGGAGTGTCGGGATATGTTCCAGCTTCACATCGTCTGCAAGGACTCCAAAGTGATCAGGTACCTGGGTTATTGCTGTGGGGTGGGAGCTGCTGCTGCTCAGCTCTAGAGGTTCCCTCTGTGCTGCCGTTGGAACTGAGCTGTCCATGGCCAGGCTTCCTAAGGCTTGGGGCACTGTTCTTTTCCTGCCCTGTTTGTGCATCCTGGCTGGGTGAACGTACCCACTGAGGGTGGTTTGTCCTTGCAGGTGCCATTTTTCCACCTTCAAGCAGTGCCAGGAGTGGCTGAAGAGGCTCACTCGAGCCATTGCCCGCCCCGCCAAGCCTGAGGACCTCTTTGCATTTGCCTACCATGCCTGGTGCTTGGGGGTCTGTGTGGATGAGGAGGACCAACATGCACATCTCTGCCGTCCAGGTGAGCTCCTGCCTGGCCCCTGCCTGCTCCTCTGGCCAGGAGCACTGCCTGGCTGGCTGTGTCTCAACCTCACAGCCCAGATTCACCTTGCTGGGGCATCCTGAGCCTGGCCTAGAGTCCAGCTGATGGCTGGATGCTGCTGGATAACAAGCACAGTAAAAAGAATTATAGTTGTAAATACAATAAGGAACATTCTAAGCCTGCACCACAGAGGCAGATTTTCTCTTTCTGTCTGTGAAGGAAGAAAACATCCCATACTTTAGCACTCTCACCACGATGATTGAGAGCTCAGGCAGCCCTGCAAACATCATCAGCTTTGAGGTAGCCTAATTAATATGAGCCCATCTGTGTCTCTTCTCCAACACCCAGAAATGCTCTGGCATTCCCGGAATCAGGTCCATGGAGAGCTCTGGCTCGTCCTTACACAGGCACAAATCAAATCTTTGAATCCAGGACACCAGAGCTGTGCTGGTGCCCTCGTGTGGATTAGGAGTTTCCCTTCTTTGGGAACACAAAGTTCCCTTGCAGTTGCTTTGTCTTACTCGTAATGAAGCTGTTTAAAAAGGGATTAAAATGACTGAGAAACCTGGTTTTAAACTTAAAAATTATGCTAGAGGAGAGCAGCAGTAGCATTAATGAAATGTCCAAACAGAGACTGGGATGGAGGGATGGGGTTCAACAGTAGAGCTGAAAAAGAAGCTGATAGAGAAGAAGCAAATTCTGTGGCCTTACCATGCCCCAAACACCAGCAGCTGGGAAACATCCAGTGCCTTTCCTTTAAGGAAAGTATTAGTTTCTAGTATAAATAAACTCACCTGTGGAAGCTGTTGCTGCAGGATACGACTGAGGCAAGTATTTATTTATTAACAAGATTTGACACTGGAGCAACAAAGGCATCCAGAATTTGTGAGGTGAGGCTAAAACATAAGAGAGCAAAGCCTGAGTCAGCGTCTGAGAGTAGTCAGGAGGAAGGAACTGCCTGGGGTGGGTGCTCAGTACTCCTTGCCCTGGGGTTCCTGACATCCACTTTGGAAGCTGTCTCTGACAGAAAGGCCAAAATGGATTAAATTAACCCCCACACACTCTCCAGTGACCTGGGGAGGCTGTTTCCATCCTGCTGTATGCTCTGAGATGAGAAGTGATCTGACTTGACAAAATAAACAGGAACCCCTCTGAGGGACAAGTCTTTTTGGCTTCTAAAGCACAGTCCCTGCTGCCATCCAGCTGCTCCGGAGTTTCTCCTTGCCATGGACATGCTCTGAGAGCTGGAGCCCGTCTGCTCTTGAGCGAGGCTGGGAGAGCTGGGGGTGTTCCCCTGGAGAGAAGACTCTGGGGTAACCTTAGAGTCCCTTCCAGTGCCTAAAGGGGCTTACAAGAGAAGGGAGAGGGACTTTTTAGATTGTCAAGACAAGGAGGAGCAGTTTTAAAGTGCCGGAGGGCAGGGTTAGATGGGACATTAGGATGAAATCCCTGCCTGTGAGGGTGGTGAGGCCCTGGCACAGGTGCCCAAAGAAGCTGTGGCTGCCTCAACCCTGGAAGTGTCCAAGGCCAGGCTGGATGAGGCTTGGAGCAATCTGGGCTAGTGGAAGGTGTCCCATGGCAGGGGATGGAGACAAGATGGTCTTTAAGGTCCCTTCCAACCCAAACCACTCTGGGATTCTCTCCAGCCTGGGACAGTTGCCGTGGAGCCACCAGGAACATGTTGAGGTGTCATCAGTGCTCTCAGTAAACTCCTCTGTCTGTTCTGCAGGAGACCATGTGAGGTACCGCTTTGAGATGGAGCTGGTGAGGATGGGCTTTGACTTGCAGAACGTCTGGCGCGTCTCTGACATCAACAACAATTACAAGTGAGTGTTTCACCACCAGGCTCTCCACACTTTCCCCTTGCTTTTCCCTGCCTAATCTCCGTGCAGAGCAGTGGGTGAGTCAAACTCCAGTTAATCCTCCTTCCTGGCCTTGACAACCCTCAGGCAGTTCAACATATGAGCCACATCCCTTTTCTTTCCACCTTTCACATTGTGGAATTGAAGAAGGAATACAACCCAAATGTCAGAGTTAGCAGGAAGGGTAAATGCTGACTCAGGAAGTTTATAATGATGTGGCTCTAATTCCTCCTGGAAGACATTTGGGAATCGAGGATCCATCCACTGTGGGTTTGTCTTTCTGGTCAGTTGTTCTCTGACATGAAAAACAGAGTTGTCGTACACTGGGGCAGCTGTTGAGCTCTGTGAGAAGCTGGGGAGGAGCCAGTGCAGAGCTGTTGGGATGCTCAGGAGTCTGGGAATGAGTGAGGCTGTGCTAGATTTTGGGGTGTGGTTCCCTCTGACTATTTCAGAAAGTTCACCTTCCACTGACCATCTGTGCTTCAGTTCCTGGCCAATAATCCACAGCCATTACCAACTTCTCTGGGGGCAGGTGTTTGATTTCCAGCTCAACCAGGGAAGAAAGGACTTTAAAACAAACCTCAGCAAGCCTGTCTTTACTTCCCTCCACCTGCTGAGTTCCTCCCTGGAGATCCTGGCAAGTCCCAGCTTCCTGCAGACATCCCGGGATCTCAAGGGTGATGTAATTGCCTTGTGCAACTCAAACCAGTTCTCCCTTGTGCTGGGGGAGTGTGACTTTAAATCCTGCCTTGGCTTTTGATCATAACCACCTGCTTCTATTCACAGGGATCAGGTTACTTTTTAACTGTTTATAGTCCTTTTATCTTTTATTTCCCTGCATTGGCAAAACAGTGTTGTTAAAGACAGGATACTCCAAGGTAATGGCTTTGTTCCTTGTCTTTCAAGTCTGTTCCGAGATGTCCTTATCTGGGAACTATTATCTTCTTCCTGGCGACAGCCATCATAAAATGAGAGCAGTACAAGCTCATAAGAACCACTCCTTCGCTCTTGGTAAAAGTGTACAGTGATAATAAAATGATTCCACACTCCCTCCCTGGCTCTCACACCTTCAGGGATCTGCACACCCGGGAACTGGGATTGTTCCGGCATTCCCCATCTGCTGCACCCACGCTGGCCGAGGGAGGAGTTGCTTCATGGCAGCCTTAGTGCTGCTGGGTTTGGTACACAGGTAGTTCCTTCAAAAAGGAACAAAAAACCCACTCCTCCTCCAATGTTGATGCTTGTTTTCAGGTTTCATCTTTTTACAGTTGGGGGTTTATTTATCTTTGAGTTTATGAGGAAGAAGCTGCCCAGTGTTCTGTGTGGCAGCAGCACAGTCTCCCATGGGGATTTCTGGATGTTATTTCTGCTGCTCCAGGGCTTGATGGTGTCACCTCATTGCTGTCCTGTATCTCTTTAGGCTTGGGATTTGCTCCATGCACATTCTGGTGGATGCTGGTAATTCTGAGCCTCACAGTTTTCCCCTCACATTTCCCTGGAATGTGCCCACACTTGGTTCAAAGCTCAGCCTTTCTTGGCCTTCCTGCAAACTTTGTACCCTGAAATTTAGGGTACCACTGACATTCTTTCTTCTATCAAGTTTATAAGGTGCTCTTAAGCCAACATAGTTACTTGTCCTGGCTTTTCACTTCCTCTGCTGTATTTATTTTTAGGAATTCTAGCCTAGAAACATGTCTGTTTGTCTTGACCTCATTGCCTCTTTCTATGCACCCTGCTTAAATTTGGCTTAACATTTTAAGGCTGTCCTGATTCCTGTCTGAATTCTATTGATTTCTGTCTTCTGTTTTCCTAAGTTTTAGTGCCTTAAGTCTTGAAATGCTCCTGAGCCTCTCCTGGGCTGCCTCTCTCCAGTTTGTAATGTAATACATCACCCTTAATGTTTCATTTGAGGTGCCAGGACACTGATTCTGTTTGCATTTCAATGAAGCCCATTCTTGTATAGACTCATCTATTCCAAAAGTTCCTCCAGACCTCACCAGGTGCTAACCCTTTCCACATTCCTGCATCCTCAGTCATGCTCCAGTGCTTCTCTAATTTCCTGTCCAACTTTACCCATGGAATCTGAGGCATTTCAGAGATGTCCAAGCCTAGACATCCTACCAGAGACATCCTGCTCTTCACCTTCTTACCTGACAGCTTTGATTTTGCTTCCTGGATTCCTCATCCTCACGCTGTTGTTTTTATCCCTTATCCAGCCTTGCTTTCTGCCTGGGGCTCTCACAGGAGCTGTCTAGACACTGTGGAGTGCCATTTTCCAACGTGGCAGGCAGAGTTCTTCACTAGCATCACAAACTAATTAATACTATATCCTGCCTTTTGCCATCAGCTGGGATATCCTGGGCTCAGGAGTGCCAGGAGCTTGCTGGCTGGATATTTCCACACCCCTCACCTTGTTCCCCATCTGCCCTGAAACATTCCTGCTAAATGATGTGGGTTATAGCCTAGAGCTGGAGCTGCTCTTTGATGTTGCTTGCCATGTACCCACCTGTGTCAGCCTGGGCTGTGGGGGCTCAGCTGGTCCAGCTTGCAGGCACTGCTGTGCCTGGGCCTGCCCTCAGCCTGTGCTGGGAGCAGCAGGGGCAGGGGAGGAGCTGCAGGAGCCAGGAAGCCTCCCCTGCACTCCTGGGATTTGGTGTGTGCTTCATCCACACTGGTTTGGATTGGAAGGGGCCTTAAAGCTCATCTCATTCCACCTTCCACCAGCCCAGGCTGCTCCAAGCCCTGTCCAGCCTGGCCTTGGACACTTCCAGGGATGGGGCAGCCACAGCTTCTCTGGGCACCTCCCAGGGAAGAGTCTCCATCCCAGCTCTTGCTTTGATCTCTTCAATGAGCATTTTCACCTTGGGAGCTTTGAGCTCTTGTCATTGTGTGTTTCTAGTGAGCTTAAGAGCTGATTCTGTTTCTTCTTCTCAGCTTCCATCAATAGCATCACATCTTGGATTCAGTTGGTTCTGGTTTGAGTAAAGGTGTTGTTCCTGGTTTAAGCCTCCCTCTTTGAGGGGAATCTGTTACCAGAGCTGAGGATTTTGCTTTGTGTAGCCAGAGGGTATGGCACAGCCACTTCCCCTATGTTTCACTGGTGGTATTGCTGGAGGATTGATTCAAATTAGCTCCAAGCTCCTAAAAGTACAGTAGAATGTTATTTTTCACTTGTAGACAAAGTGGTGACTAATTACTGCAGTCAGCAAGTTGGATAGTTTTCTTGTTACTGGAGTCTGAGCAGAGCTCTGACTCCACAAATATCTGAACGCTCTAAGTCACATTTTCTTTGCTGTTTTAGGGCCAGATACTCCACAGGCAGGTTGGAGAGGAGCAGGCTGAGAGCAGCAATGGGTTTGGCTGTCTGGGTGTGTCTGTCTTGTCCTTGAAAATAAAGTTACTTGATGTCTCCTAATTTAAGAGTCTGAAGGACACTTACTGGAGACTGGCTACTGCCATGGAACTTGGATCCATAACAGAGCCAAGCAACTCCCAAGTTAATTAGTGCTTCAATCTAAAGATTTATTGTAGCTCATTATAGACACTCAAGCTGTTTGTGAGATGCAGGGAGCAGATTTGGTTGGAATATAGCATTCCTTTCCTTGGCGTTTTTAAAGCCATGAAGGATTTGGGGGGTTTTAAATATCAACGAGTGTTTCCAGAAGGTTATGAAGTACTTGTGATTTTGGAGTTTTAATATAACTTTTTGTGGGATATACTCTCAAAATGTTTTAATTAAAAAATTCAAGATTTGGGTTTAAGGGTGGGGGCAGTACTGTCAAGAGGAAGGTTAGAAGGCCTTGTGAGTTTGGCATTTTTGTGCCCTATGAGAGTATGTGCCAAGCAGGGGTACAGACTCCACTGGGACAGCACTTGCTTATATTGATGAAAAGGGTACCAACTGCCAAAGACAGGGCAACTGGAGACAAAAGATCCCAAGTAAAGGCTCCAGAGAGCAGCAGGAAGCTGATTAATCTTCCATCTTACAACTTCCTGTTAGTAGCTTCTTATCAAACATATTTGTAACCCGTACCCCATGTGCCTCAATTGCAGGTAACTTGTACCTCCCAAATGCCACATCCCTTCCTGGTGTCCCTTTAAAATCAACTTCAACTAACCCTGTAACTTACACCCCTGTTTGTCACTGTTTAATTTTCTCTGACACTCCCATTAGTTATACCTGGTCACATCTGTTCTGAATTTATCCCTTTCAATTTAATTTATTATTACTTTCAACGCATAAAAACCTGGACTAGTAACAAATTGTCCAGGTAATAAGTCCCATCCTCTGGCATGCCCAGATCCAGGGATTTGTTGGTGTTTTCATTATATATTCTGGGGTGCAGGTAGGAAGGAAAGAGTTTAATACCCTGAGACCCAAAGGCTCAAAGTGCAAGGTAAGGATAAGAACTGGTTGGGTTTCTGAGGCGACTTTGATGGGCTTCTTAAGGGAATGGTAATATTTAATCCATTGCACTCCCACAAACTGAAAAGACCTTCAGGAAAAGGAGATTTACATTTTTCTGGGAAGCAAGTCAGTGTCTGATAAGTCCATGTGAACAGCCTGGGATGCAGCTGGAGAATAGATGGAGGTGGCAAAAACTTTTGGAAGGCATGTTTTTGTGGGCAAGGAAGGAAAAGCAACAGGAGAACAACTGAGATGTGGCCCAGGAAAAAAGGAATGATTGGTTTCTCATAAGATGACAGAAATGTGGCCTGAAATCTTGTAAAAATGGGAGGGCAAAAAGCTGAAGGAATGAAGTCCTTGTGGCTGTTCATCTCCCACAAGTGGGGGAGAGGGCCACTGAATTGCTCATGAATGTTCAGTCCCATTTATTTTGACACCTGATATGTCCTGTAGGACAGCAAGGACTTTAATGTTTAGTTTTATAGAACGATTGTACCCAGTACCCACTTCATGATAATCAATGGCCATTCCTGCTTAGCTCTGAGATCCTTTGTCTCCCAGGTTTAGGGCCATGTGCCAAGGCTGTGTTGGGCAGAGAACCTGAGCCCAGCATGTGAAAGATGCTCAAGAGTGTCTGGAGCAACAGGTTTGACCTTAGATTCTGGATCTGGAATGTGAAAAGAATGCTTGAGTCTCACTGGAGGAAGGGCCTCATTGCAGCATATTGGAGGTCTGCATGTCCTCCTTATGGAAGGAGAGGGAAGATCCCAGTGCTGGGATTTCTGGAACAATGTGATGGTCATGTTTGACAGAGGAGTTGAGCAGGATTTGGAGATGCAAAGTCACTATTGGCAAAACACCTGGTGACAAAGTACACTGGATTATTCGTTCTGTGGGAAGGGGAAAGTCTCTGCTTCTGAAATTGTGCCTTAGTGAATAATCTGGAACATTATGAAAACAGTGAATTCATCTGTTCATGAATAGTGTGGATATTTTTGCTTTTGTGCCATACCCATCCACAGCAATATTTTTTGTATTAAATACTATGAATCCACTTCACCTGTCAGCACTATTCAAAACACAAAATGCTGCATGAATAGGAAGGATGTTCTGGGATCTCTCAGATGATTACTGTTGCTAGGAAAACCACTTCCTGATATCTTTGTGCTCAGTGTCTGTGTCTCTCTTTGTGTACAGCCTTCAGTGACAGGCAAATTCGTATCGAGGCACAGGGAAGAAATGGGAAAAGTTTAAAGAAATGTTTAAAGAACAGTGCTTAGAGTGAAAATGGGATGTCATTGCAAAGAATAGTTAAGAGTTCTGACTTCTTGCCTGTGTGGGATTACTGGCATTAAATTGGAGAGAATTGCAGTGCTGGTTGGGCTGTAACTGGGAATCGGAGGCAGACTTGGGGCTGCATGAAAGCTGGAAATTGTTTGGAGCTCCAAAATGCACTTAATGTGGTTTGTATTGTGACAGCAAAGAGGCTTATACAGAGGGGTCACTAATGCTGCCTCCTCATCCCTGCTTGGCTGGTTGGGGGTTTATTTATTTTGATTATACTTTTTAAAGCAAATCTCAGTTAAATGTTTCTAACATCCAGGGGGCTTGAAGTTTGTATTTTTTTGGTATGCACAGAAATGATAATGTTCTATCTGCTGTGATACAGTGTGTCAAATGCTAACAACTACCAGATAATATGAAGAGCTAATATTCTGGAAGTCATGGTGTGATCAGAATTCCGGACTCACATTATAGAAGGCACTGAGACTTTGTAGGCCATTTTTCTGAGTAGAGATGCTTTGGCAATTTGAGGCCCACCCTTGAAATTGTGTTCTTGTATTATGGATCCTAAATTAAGGACTGGTATTACACTCATCAAAAGTTTACTGTCATTTGAGGAAAGAAGTCAGTTCTCCAAGTTTCTGCTCTCACCTGTCCCTTCACTGGTGCTGTGGCTGCCTGAGTGGATTCCCACACTGAGATGGGTCTGTTCAGTGTTCCCTTCTAAATTTTGGGACTTTGGGGTAAACTGAATTGTCTGAGTTAAAATATGAGAAGTTAGACTTAATTTTGAAGAAGTTGGGGATAGCTATAGTTAAGGTCATCTATAACTGGATGGAAAAAACCCTGCTGCATTTTTATTCAAGTCTTTCATTTCATTTGTTTAATGTTTGGTACCTCTCTCCTGTTAGTTCTTAATGAGAACAAACATCTCATAGAAAGGAGTCTTCCAGAGCTGGTGTCTCTATCTGCAGAATAGCTGAGGGGTTGTAGGTGCAAGTTCAGAGTCACTGTTTAGACGGAAAAGACCTCCAAGATCAAGTCCAGTCTTTAGTCCCCACCCTTTCACCAGCCCTGAGCACTGAGTGCCTGTTTCCTTGGGCACCTCCAGGGCTGGGGACTCCATATCCCAGATGCAGAGCTGGGCTTTTTATCCGCACACCTCCAATTTGTTTATCTTTAGAAACCCCTTGTGCCCAGATCTGATGTGCTGAACAGAACCAATCTCCATGATGTGGATTTGCCCAGATGTTGCTGCTGATTCCTCTCTACTGATGGTGAATTTGCTGCTAAGCTGGGCTTAATTTCAGTCCTAGCAGCTGAATAGGAAGATGCAGCTGTGCAGGGGAGTCCTGGCTATGTGATGGGCAGATTAGTTTTCTCTCCTGCCCTTGGCTGGGACTCCTCTGGCTGTGCCATTCCCTCCCCAACTGGCTGCGGAGCTCTGCCCTAAGGAGAAAAATGGATCCCACCGGATGCTCTGGCCTATTTTTTCCACTCTTGAGCTGCAACATCCTTTTAATAAACCAGCTCCCAGCCAAGTACAGTCTTTGCCCACCACATTCTAATTCTTTAAAATAGCAGAAAATTTATTCTGTTCTCCTGGGTCTTTAAGTCCACGTTTTAAAATTCGAAGGGAGTAAGCAAAGTATCCTCTACTGTGATACAGCCAAAAAGGGATATATATTTTCTAAAAGCAACTGGTTTAAGAGTTTGAACTATTATTAAGAATATTAAAAAAACCCAAAACAAACAAAAAGACCACAAAAACCTCCAACAACAAAGTAGTAGTTATTAAAGAAAAAGTTTGTGGGCAGTGACTATGGATGAAATAAAGATTTTTCTGACTTTCCACATAAGCGTTTCACTTTCCTTCTCCTTTTCTTGTATCATTATTTATATTTATTTGTTTTACAGTCTAGTGGACTCAGAGGATAAATTCCTTTATGTGCTTGGTGCTGTAGAGGCAGCATGTTAAAACATAACTCTTGATTTATTTGGAGTCCAGGGAAGACAAACAAGCAGGAAACAGCAGCGTTGACATTACTGGGGCTAAATGAGGGCTGGTGGCAATGAGGAGCAGGCCTGGGGTTGGAGGAGGAGTTGGTGGCAGAGGCTGAAATCAGACCTTGGACTTTTATCCCACAGCTCAATAGGTCTGGGGTTTTTTGTTTTGGGTTTTTTTCTAAGACTTCACTGCCTTCCTTTTCTTGTTGCTTTCTTTGTTCATCTTTTGTTCAATTTGTCCATTCTTCTTTGTCGTCTTCAGGGTGCCAGGAAAGAACTAAAACCCCATCAAATAATATAACTGGTTCCCTGGGATGGCCTAATGAATATGTGATGAAATAATTTAAGTAGACATTTAGTCTCCTAGAATTTCACAGTCTGAATGACTAAATTCCTTCCCTTTTTTTTCCCTCCTGTATGCAGGAGTCCAAAACTTTAAAATCATTATGTGGTAAATTTACCCCCACCTACCTATTGCTTTTGCTCCCACTTTTCCTTTTTTCTGCTAATGAGTCACGATATGTAATTACCTTCTGTCTTTGCTGCATTTACTGAGCCATGCCAGTGCAGAAGGATTTAAGAAAATAAAAAAGGCTTTAAAAAAAGATGAGGAAACAAGCAAGCATCCAGGACTGCTTTGGCTCCCACTCACCATCCCTGCTTCTGCCAAGTGTAATGAATATTGCTTTTTCTCTGTGGCACTCTGAAGCAGGATTAAATAAACTTAATCTATATTATTACATTTTAATGAGTGTTTGTGTATTAGAGGGAGTTTTAGTGGGGTGTCGAGCTTTACTGGACACAGAAAAGTGGTGAAATTCAAATTATCTCAAGCACTTTGTCTCTTAAGTGATTATTCAGCTTTAATTTTTGGAATGAGCTGTGCAAAATGCACTCTGCAAGAAGCAGAGGTAACGTGGGAAAGGCTGAGCACGGGCTGACGGTGGTTTGGTTGTGGCCCCTCTGCAAGTGCCGATTTCACTTCTGGAAATGAAACTTGGCTCTCTTGGTCCCCTCTAAAGCCCTCAGCCCAAATTGAGGAAGGGCACATCAAAGTCAGGGCACCTCAGAAGGGCCCTCCTTGCCAGATCCTTCTCTTTAAGTGCTTTTCTGTGTGTAGCTGTGACAGCAAGTCCTGGTGAGGGAGATGTTTAGGGCTGCTTATTAAATAGTGGGAGCTAGAAGTTCATTGTCACTTTAGGAATTTGTTTTTAAGGATTGTTTCTTCTTTACTGATGTGAGGGAGAATGTAAAAGCCAGCTCTCTCAGGCACTAAATAATAAATGACTGAATAGCAGAAATTCAATAGGGCTTTTTCTGTGAATAAAATGGCAAAGAAAATAACCGTTTCTTTGGGGCAGCTCATCCATTCATGGATAGCTGCTTTTGGAAAATAAATATCTTGCCACCTGCAACTCTGTCCTTCTAAAGCTGTTGTGTAACTTCCACTATTTTCTGATGGCTCCTGAAATGAGTTTTAAGAAGACTGTTCTTTAAAGTCAACAAAAAGAAAGAAAAGAAAAAGGACTTGCATCAAAGATATCAGCATTTCTCCTCTCTCTGCATGTTTCCCCTGAATATGGAGTTGGCAAACTCTCAAATCACTTTATCATGTTTGAACTTGGAAAAATGTATGATAATACCAGCTGAGCTAATATTTAAAGAGCTCTTCATTTCAGACTTTTATTGTCTCTTTCTCAGTTCTTCTAAAGTCTTGTGACAGGTTTGGGGAGGCTGAGAAGGGCTCAGGTGCAACTGGAGAGGGAGCCAGAAAGGTGTTTGCACCTGAGCTTGGGTCAGCTGGGTCTGAAACTCTCCCTTCAGGGTTTCTGGGAGATAAATTTATTATGGTTGCCTCAGACTGCTCATAGACAGGTCCCAGGCACAAGACCATGTGCTCTGGTTCCCCTGCCAGCTTTGCCCTCTGCAAGATCCTCTGGTGCCACAGGGATCTGGTGGTGCCTCTGGAGACCTTTGTGAAGCACCAGTGGTCACAACCACCCAGTGGGGATGGCAGTATCTGCTTAGGGTGAAAAGATCCCTGTTGCACAGGAAAAATGATGAATTTGGAGAGGTTATATCATGATTTCCCCAGTTTTCCCCACATCCCAGTGGGCTGTGGGGGTATTTAGTGTGTATCACAGTGGGAGTTTCATGGAGTTGCAGATTTCTGACAGGCTCAGGAAAGGTGGGAAGGGGCACCTTCAGTGGGTGTGCAGCAGCAGGGGGGTTATCAGCATGTTGGTGACATTTCATTTTAGGCTGTTATTTATGGCTTCCTTACTGGCCTCTTATGTGAGTTGAATTGAGAGTAGGAAGAAATGGTGGGAAGGAATAATTCTGAGTATCCTGGAGGTCCGTGGGGACCACAGACATTTAGGCCTTGCTTTGAAATGCTCTAAGGCTTGTGATGTGTGTGCAGCAAGGTTTGTCTTGTGGCTTTGCTGGACCTTTACCTGCTGTTACCCTATTTGCCATCACACCAGACAATCAAATCAGCCTTTGGCAGGAGATCTCCAGAGGCAATTCTCCAAAATGCTTAAAGGTTAATATATCCTCAAAATCAAGTGGGCTAGAGAGATAAGGAGGTTTTTGGCTTTCCTTCCTCTATGGCCTGACTGGGGAGGAGCTGGGATTGCCCCAGGTAAGGAGCATCTTGGCTTGGGTTTGGGATCCTTGACTCTCCTTGGATCTGAGCTGTAGGGTTGGTATTTCTGGGTCTGAAGTCAACATGTGTTGAAGGGTCAGCTCTGTAGGTGTAGGGGTCTCCTTGCAGCTCTTCTGTTCTTTAATCCCACCTTGGGGGAGTGCAACTGTGGCAGCATTAACTGTATAATTCCCTTGTATTACATTATTTCTCCTGGTGTACAGGAGGTGCCCAGTGTTTGTCGCTTAGGAGTGTCATATCATTACATTGCATATTGCAGTGTAATGATGTGAAATGATTAAATGACAAAATGCCAGCTTGCTGCCAAAACCCTTAAGTAGCACACATTTATTTGTGGGTGGGAAAGCTATTATTAATTTCTGTATGGTCTTTGCCAGATGCATTAACATGAGCAGGCTGAAAAGGGAGGTGGGTTTCATCCATGTTCTAATTTGAAACGAGTCGTGGGAGGGATGTCCACCTCTAGTCCTCACTTCAGAGCATATGTCCAGTGCCAGTGGTGGATTGCCATGCATAGGCCTAGCTGCTGCCAGGCAATGACAGATATCAAAAGAAGAACAGGCTGGCACATTTTGAGGAGGAAATATTCAGCTTCAAGCAATGTAAGGTGTTTTGTTCAAAATCGTTTCTTAATATTCCAAAATGTTTCTTGCAAGATTAAAGATAATCTAAGCGTGGCACCAAAATTAAACTGGTCTGCCTCTGCCTTTGCAAAAGGATGAGGCCACCTCAGACTGTGGGTGAGGGGAGCAGGTGTCTGGAATGTGGAATTGCTGTATCCAAGGTGAAAACAAGATTATGAGGGCTTATTTGGGGAAATGGAAGATCCATTGTGATGTGCTGAGAACTGAACCCAGGAAACTGCAAAGGTCTCCCAGCAGGGATTTTATCTGAGAGTTTTGGTGGGCCTGAGCTGTGGAGAGGCTGGAAGACATCGTTCTCTCTTTACTAAAGGGGAAAACTGCTCCAGGCTCCATCTGTCCATTGGTGCGACCTCAAAAACACTCAGCAAAGAGAGGGTCAAGAGACAGAGCTAAGTGGAAAACCAGAGAAAGCACAGTTGAGTTTAGCAAAGATAGCCTTTAAAGATTTCTCCTGAAACCTTCTAAAAACCCTGTTAGCTCTGCTTGTAAAAAATGTTCAGACATCAAGATGTGAAGACCAACCCAGCCACCAGGATGACTGAGGAGAAATAGTCCAGTGTATTAGAGGAACTTTGTAAGACCAAGGCTAAGAGGGGATTTGTCTCATTCTTGATATGGCTAGTGAGCTTCAGGGAGGTGAAAAACTAAAAGATAGGTGGCACAAGAAAGAATAAATGCAGTTTTAGTTATTTCCACTGCCACTGAGGAGAGGAGGCTCTGGAAGAGCCTTGAACATCAGAGGCCAAAACTTCTAATGACTTCTTAAGTGGGGTTTTGGGCTATGAAAGCTTTTATGACCATGGCTGTTCTGGTTGTTCCCTTTCTACCCTTCAACCTGTATTTGTATTTAAAGGGAGACTGAACTTCCTACCTTCTGTTTTCTTTTGCTTTTAATTTTTTATAGGGGAGACAGAACAGCCAAAGGTTCAAAGTGAAATGGTTTGGGGGTTTTGTTTGGTTTTTTGGTGTTTGGGCTTTTTGGTGCCTTGTTATGTTTTGTTGTTATTGAAGTCTGTTTTTTCTTTTTTTAAAGCTAAAAAAGAAAAAAGGAATTCACATCAAAAAGGAATTCCTGTCTTGTAAGGGCAAAATTCTTTCTGTATTACTTTAGTAAATATTTGGAAAAAATAGTAGATAGATTGGATGTAACAGAACACTCGAAATAAAAAGGTGGAACTGCAACTGTTGAGGTTTGGGGTTTTTTTCTTTAATTTCTGGCAGATATCAGGAGACCATCTAGCTTGTTGTGTAAGGCAAACCTGAAATATTCCTGTGTCTGACTCTCGGCTTTATGGGGAACTCTTGGGCTGTTATTTCAGGATAAACTACTCTGATATCCCTCCAGGGTTAGTTCCAAGCTCAGAGTCCCTGGGCTGAAGTATCAGTGGGTGGGCAGTAAGGAATTCTGAGAGCATGGTCAGTGTTGCAGGAATACCCTCCTCTCCCTGGTCACATGAGGCTCATCTTAGGCCAGTCTCTGCTCGCCCTTTGGCCTGAAGGAAGGCCCTGGGAGAAGCCCAGGTTAAAGCTGACATATGACACTTCACGTGCCTAAACCACACGTTTGTGCTTTGCTGGACTGGGGTTTTAGCCAACAAGTCCTGTGTGGTGTTTTTCATACTACAGATAAGGTGATGCAGGCTCTTGTAAATGCAAACTTAGCCAACACAAAGCATTTCTGGCTGGTTCTGCACTCAAATCTTCATTGATTTAGTTATTTTGCTTTGTTAATGTAATCTG
This sequence comes from Myrmophylax atrothorax, assembly GCA_026770055.1. Lineage (NCBI taxonomy): Eukaryota > Metazoa > Chordata > Aves > Passeriformes > Thamnophilidae > Myrmophylax > Myrmophylax atrothorax. The sequence continues at coordinate 13,474,388 of JAOXXN010000252.1, forward strand.
TGCTTAAAGTAGAAGAGGAAAAAACACAGGCAAATAGGTTTTATTTACCTTTTATTAGGTTTCCCTGACACACAAAAGTCACTTGTCTGTTATAAAAAGTAAGATAACAGAAACAATCCCAAGACAATAACAACTGGGAGGATTTCAGAACAATAGTAGCACATTTGCCAAAGTGGCCAGTAACTGTTTGGACCTGTCTTTTTAGCCTGACAGTTTTTTCAAAGAAAAAACACAAGAGACAAGTTTCCACTTCTTTCCTGCTGGCAGGAATACAGAAATCCCATTCTTGATGTGATGGGACTCATAAATGAACAACTATTCAACTAATAAAACTGTCAAAGGCTCTCCCTGTACGGGGGGTGAAAGGTTGGATGGTGGAAAGGCTTTGACATATGCTGGTTCATGTATGGACTGATTTCCCTCTGATTTATTTCCCTGAGAGATGGATTGCAGCACATGTGATGGACTTGATGTTTTAGTAGCCCTGCTACAGTTTTAAGCATAAGAATGAGAAGAAAAAAAACATTAAATTGTGGAGTGCTTTAAAAACCAAACACCTCAATTACCTTATACAGCACAACAGCAAGATTTCAATGCTGTTGTGGAATTTCTTCTCCCATGGCTCCCCAATGTAAATAAAAATAAAGAATATCTGAATCCATATTAAGTCCCAGATCCTGATCTTGCCAATATGACTTCAAACTACTGGATTTCTAAAACCCAATTATTCACATCCATAATTTTGGTTCTGTAGTACCTGAAGGGAACCTGCAAGAAAGATGGAGAGAGGCTATTTGCAACGGCCTGGAGTGCCAGGACAAGGGTAAATGGCTTCAAACTGACACAAGGCAGGGGCTAGATGGGATATTAGGGAGAAATTCCTCCCTGTGAGGGTGGGCAGGCCCTGGCACAGGTTGCCCAGAGAAGCTGTGGCTGCCCCCTCCCTGGAAGTGTCCAAGGCCAGGTTGGTTGAGGCTTGGAGAAACTTGGTCTATTGGAAGGTGTCCCTGCCCATGGTAGGGATGGAATGAGAAGAACTTTAAGGTCCCTTCCAACCCAAACCATTCCAGGATTATCGATGAAATAACTGACACAGCCACAGGTTTCTGGGATGCCCAGGAGCAGAACCACCAGCTGTGACATCCACACCCTGACCCAGGACCTGTCACTCGTGCTTCTGCAACTGGTTCCTCACTCAACCCATTGTCACCCTGCATAGAAATGGTTTTTCATCCTTGATAGGGAAACACTGCTGCTAATTTCAGTGAACTGATCTAGCCCAGAGCTGAGTGTGTGTTCCCTTGTCTGCTCTGGGATTGCCTCTGATAAGTGCCTGCTTTGGTTCACTTTCAATCATACAGGAATAGAAAGTGTTCAATAACTTAAAGAATCAAAGTATGAAGGGTAAGGGAGAACCATTAATTTCTCTTGCCTCTTTTTGGTAGAAATGAATGACACTGACTTAAAGAAAATGGACCATATCCATCCCTGCCATAATTGTGCCTGTTCTGGTGGCTGTGCAGCAGAAGGAAAGCAGCTCCCCTGCCATTAAGGACTAAGTAATAAATGGTTTAACCAGAGTTAGCCTTGCTTTCCTTCCCCGAGCTGAAGTCAGTGGGTCACATCCTACACAGCTCAAAAGGGCAAAGGATGAGCCTGTTCCTACCACTTTCTGGGTTGTTATGGTCATGTGGTGGTGAGAACTAAAAAAGCAAAGTGATGGAAAACAACTCTCTGCCCAAACAGCCCAGCAAAACAATGTTTATTTCTATACCTCCTGCCCTTATCCAGCAAGACACTTGCAATCATTTTCATCTGTAGTTTAATTAAATCATTGCCATACGGCTGATTTCTCCTGTGATCAAAGCAAAAAGATACTTTCTAGTGTAATAATCTTGTTTTCCTGGGTTTTAAATTTCTTACTACTTTAGTTTTTTAATATGATAAAACACTTTAAAAAAGAGTTTAAAGGAGGATTTGGTAACAGCCTAGTTAATTAACTGCATTATCTGTGGCTTGGGAAAGGGTGACCTCTGTGATGCCTCTTTGCATATTCAATTTTGGCTGCAAAATAAGTAAAACTCATTTTACCTGGAGCTTATATCACCTGGGCAATCACTCACTTGGTAATTATAGTCTTCAGGTATTAGGCAGGTTGGCTTATAAGCAGCTTTAACCATTTGGATGTTTTGCTGTTGCTTAATGGCTTTAAATAGAAGAATTGGTTTTCAGTGGATTTCCTGGCACTGATTTCTCTGGGAAACTGAGCTGTGGACTACACGTGCTTCACATCTTATTATGGCTCTTCCACCAGCTTTTGAGTTAGTGTGTGTATAATACTACTCTTATCTGGTATTTTTAAATTTAGTTCATCTTGGGAAAAAAGTAACAAATGGGAGGATGTTTTTCAGAGATGTGTTAAAAAACCTGGAGGATTTTCATAGTAATACCTTTGTGTGTCTGTATTATTACAAGGCTGTGGATCCAGTTTCTAAAATATACTTATTTAGGGGGGACTGAGCACTTGCATCCCTAAAATCAATGCTCAGCTTAAAGTAAGGCATTCTATCTGAACACTGTATGTTTGACAATGCATTTCATGCCTCATTTCCTGCCACTGTGAGCTTCAGTAAACACAAAGAGCAAAGCCACATTTTTCATGTGAAAAAGCCCCCTGGTTTGTTCCCTCTAGGATCTCACTGGTTAAATAGATTTCTGTAGGACACATACTGTTCACACTATAATCTGTTGTGACACTAAATCTTAATCCGTCTTCAAATTTCCATTGTTTTTGTACGAAAAGATTATTTCTAAAATTTTATATCTCACATTCATTTTCTTTGCTAAGAATTAATTGCATAAGCAGTGGGTATCTGACCACTATTAAGTCTTCTATCCTAACCCAAAATTAAGAATTTAATGTGGATTATTCATAACATCTATCCAGTTAATTCAAAGTAATTTTTCTTTGCACTGGGCAGAATTTACACTTTCTTGAAAGGAGCTCATGATCTTGGAAAGTCAACCTGGGCTGTCCTAAAGGCTTTTGGGCACCTGTGTCACTGCTCTGCTGCAGAGCTGGAGGTGTTGGCTGTTCTAAGGCACCCAGAGGTTTGATCCTGCTCTTTCATGTTTGTGTAGCTGTGGGGAAAAAAAAGATGAATTACAGAGCTGTTTGGCCTGTGAATGGCAAATGGGAATGTGGCTATGGAATGTAGTTAGAGAGTTCTGTTCTTGTAGCATTTTATACAGACTTGTCGTGCCAGTGAGTTTCTGTGGAAGAAGTGGAGGATCAGGGCTCCTATTTCAGGGCCTTGCCTTGTTATTTTAAATGAGCTCAGGGAGGAGCTGCCTGAAGGTTTCTGGCAGTCATAATAAGTTTCTGAGAGAAGACCTCTGATGCTGGAGTAGCTGAGTTTGTGTCAGATTGCTGCTTATTATCAGAGTCACTTAGGTTGGAGGGGAGCCCAGCAGGTTTCCCATCTGACCTCCTACTCAAAGCAGAGGGAAATGTGGAATGCTCAGGTCTGGAAACCTCCAGGACTGGGGCTGCCATGGCCTTTCTGCGCGGTTTATCAGTGCTTAGTTATCCTCAGAGAGGGGGTAAAGTTTTCCTTGTATTCATACAGGAAATCTTCTGTTTGTCTCTTATTCCCATGTTGTGCCTCTCAGAGCCTGGATCCTTCCTTGTGCCATCCCTTTGGGTGCTGGAGAGCAGTCCTAGCACCAGGCAGGAGGAGGGAGGATCATGTGACAGCTCCAAGAAACTGCTGTAGATGTGGGGGGGAGCAGTGAGAGCTGGAGATAACAGGATATCCCGAGTTGGAAGGGACCCAAAACCTTTGTCTGAAAGGTGGATTGGTGGATCCTGAATAGTCAGGACTGGGTATATGCATAGACTGGAACTAAGGTCTGTCTTAGAGGAGTACTGAGAAACACTGTCCATGTCCTTTAACCCTCAACAAAGTATGAACTTTATTTTCCCATCTTAATTCAGTTTATTCAAATTATTTCATGTATACACAGTCCAAAACTGAGCAAGAACTAAGTTAATTGGCAAAACAGTAGTATTGGTTTAAATGTTGGATCTCTAGTATTTTGAAAGCATTCCTCCAGACTGTCATTTCATGGAACTTGGAAACCCTCTAACAAATCAGCTTAAAGTAGGCTGCAAAGAATGGCAAAATTCCCTTTGCAGTGCAGAAATAACTGTATGCAGGACACAGAAATCTTTGCTTAAAGCACATTGCTGATTTTTTTTAAACATAAATGCAAGCCAGCATAAAGCACATAGCTAAGCAGAAAAGGACCTCTTGGAGTCAGATATTTGTGAATAAAGTGTCTGCTCTAGAAAGGTAATACAAATGATATACAGGGCCTTTGTAGTCGTTGGCTCTTTAATTGAGCAGACTGATGTGTCGGGAGCATAATGGATCTTGGGAGGAGGCTGAGAATGAGGAGCTGTTACTTTGTTTCTCAAAGCCACACATTTGAAGTGCAGGTGAATACAAACCATTTAAGAAATAATTGGTCTGACCCAGCACCGGAGTAGCCATTTTGGCAGCAGTAAAAGAGGTGTTACTCCAGTGACAGAAGACAATGAGGCAGAGATATATAACACAATATTTGCTCACTCTGGAAAAAGTCAGCCTAATGAAAAGAGGAAGGGAAAAAAACCCTATGAAACAAGTCCTGTCCTTTTTGGCTCTACTCTTAGAGCTTCTGCACGTTCTTTTGCTTCATTAGCCAAATTTCAATACCTTCCATCTTTTCTGATGGTTGTTTAAAAACAAAAATTTCACTTATCATTTCTCTCCCTGCTTGTAAAATCCCTGTCTGTGACCCAGCAGCTCCAGCCTGGATCACTGCAGCTTCCAGCTCCCCTTCTCTTCAAGCCCATGTCTCTGCATGTGTGTAAATGGGTGCAATGGAATATCTGATCAGATGACTTGGGTGTGGCACTGCTGGTCACCGGAGGGACATGGTGAGCACAGAAGGTTCTCCTCAGATGGTCAACACAACTGTGGTGTGGCAAAAGATCTGCTGCTATAAGAGCGTGTGTGAAAGGAAACCCTGATTTTTCATTTTCTCCTGAGGAGCTGCATTTGCTACAGGAACATCAGTTAGTCCCATTTACTCTGTTCTTCTTGCTCCTGTGAAAGGGTGCTTTGAATAGCAAGCTGTCATTATTCAGATTCTTCCAATGTTTTGTATTAATCTAAAAGCAGCACCAAGATGTGGGATTTAAAAATCTTTTCACTCACATTTTTAGGATGCTGTAATAAAGAGTTGCTTCATAACATGTTCAAGGTCTATTAAATAAATGCACTGAAGAATTCCTGTGCCTTCTGAAATGGGCTTGTCAAGCTAATCTAATTTCAGTGTCTGCACATGGAAGGTATGCTATTTTCTCCTTTCAGTGATTTCAAAAATTAATAATTAAAGTTTCCTATTTTTACTTAATAATCAGTGCAAATTACTGCACTTTCCTTCCTTTGAGTTTTATAATATTATGGTAATTATTGCTGTGTGTACCTGTGTGCATGACACACTGAAAACACTTTTATCAAATCATTTGAAGAAATTGCTGAGCCAGTACAACTTCAGGTTAGAGAACTCCATAGGCCCAATTTACTAATAAATTCCTATTGCAGGGCTGCCAGCCTGTCAGGGGCTTAATTGATGCCTAAAGGTTTAGTGTGTGTTTTGTGGATTTTGAGATTTTTTAGGTTACATGGATTCCCCTGGGTTGCTCATGTTTTAGGGGGTGTTTAGAAATCACTGCATGTTTCTCGTGCTCTGCCAAGGACATGGTGTTTGGAAGGAACATCTGCAAGAGAATTTGAAGACAAAACAGAAGAGAGGGCCCAGGGCCCTTGGAGCCTTTCCAAAGGGGCAGTCCTAAGGACTTCTATAGGTGGGATATTGGAGAAATTGGTACCCCAGGCTGGCTAGAGATAACCTCTCCAGCCATTACCATGTATGTTATAAAAACTGGAACCTGCTTGATCACATGTGCATGTTCTGTGGTTATTGAGTGACTGTGTGTAATCAGTGTCTAGAAACTATTAACAAAATCGACAGGAGAAATAAGTGCAGTTGGCAGCACAGGGGAGGGAAAGATGGGAGCAGAAAGGGGCAGAACATGCAAACTTTTTTCTGAGGTAGGTGACATTTAATAAAATCAGCCCCAGTGATAGAATCGGGGGCAGTGCAGCTGCCCTTTAAAATCACTTCCTATGGAAATTGGGCCAGATTTGAATTGCTGGAGATGAATGGCAAAGTCTTAGAGAGGATTTAGCTCATGCTGACTTGGTTTCACAGTTTGAAATTAATTTTTTTGTTTATTTTGGGCCTCCTGATGTCTTGACCCATTGGTATTTTGGTGCAGAGTTTGTTTGAAAGAAAGATTTAATTATCAGGAAAGATGGGTAGTGCCTGAAACAAATCAGCTTCTACCAAGATGCTTCAGTTCATTAACGAAAATAGCCCTTCTAAACATGTGCATTTACAGGGTATTGCCCTGCAGAACTGATCAAAATGTTAACAGGGTTTGGTGACCTGGATGTTTAGGGTAATTTATTGGAGAAAACTCTTGAAAGATCATGAGTAAGCTTAGCTAGTTCCATAGTGGATTTTATATCTTCTTTCATGATAGCTGCAAAACAGTGAAAATCTAACAGTGATAAACTATTTTGCTATTGAAAAAAATCTAGGGGTTTTTTTAGAGGATGATGCTCTTTTGATAGTGTTTTTCAGCCTTGTTTTTTCGTTTGGAGCCTGAATTGATGTTAAAGTGTAACCAGTGAGGTTTTCATAGGAACAGTGTACTCAGCATGAACAAAATCTGCTACTGGAGAGCAGATTAAAATACCTCATAGAAAAGGCAGGAATTTCAAAGGTGGTGATACAGTAAATGTTGAGACAGAAGCGTTTCTTCTTCAATGGTTTGGTCTTGTATAGGAATAATCTTCAGTACAGGAGCTCCCCAAATACACTTGTTTCAGGAACACTGAGCATCCTGCTTCCCTCTTCTGATGCTCAGAGGAAAACAGGGAAGGATTGGCTGGTTGAGAGTGGGAGAGGGGACCTTTTCCCTAAAATCCCTTGTTCTCACAGCCCATGTGTTATCTTACATCACTGGGGAAGGGTTGTCCATCAGACCCCTCCCAGGCCATGGTGGTGCAGAGGTGCATCCTCCTCCCTTGCTCTGGGCCTGCATTTGTGTGCAACTCATTAAAACTGCAGAGCAAAATGAAGTGTGTGCATTGTCACAGTGTCTGGGAGCACAGATGGTCTCGCTATCAAAGCTCAGACAGAGCCAGGTGAGCTCAGAGCTGCTTCCAGGCTCTGCCACACACCTGCCCTATGGCTCTGGGCTTATCAGCCGAGAGCTCTTTGTGTTCCCCCAGGTCAGGAGGTGCACTGGGGAACTGCCTCATACACAGGGCTTGGTCACTTGGTGCCTTAGGAAACATTTGGAGATCTTGTACTGCAGACCTGCTGAGTGTTGTTGATGTAGCATAAAGATTAAGGGTAGAAATTTCCTCATCTCTTTCAAATCTGACTCTTCTCTTACATTAGAATCTCCAAAGTAGCAGCTGTTGTGAATGGGGGGGGTGAACAGTAGGAAAATAATCTATAGGTAAAACTTCCAAGGTAGTCAGAGTTTAGCTCTCTTCCCATAAAATCAGGAAGAAACATCCCTTGAAAGGAGCCCCAATGGCACAAGTTAAGAAGAAAATATATTGTTAAAAAATGCTGCATATAGTACATGGATTTGATATAGCACATACAATTGGTAAAACTCTATTGATTGTTTTTAAAGGATAACTGTGTGGAGCACCAGGCTGGGATGCTGTGACAGGCCTGTTAGTACAGTGCAGTGTTCTGAGGCAAAGGTACTTTTCTCACTGATAAATTTGGGAGACCTGTCTTTAAGGTGTTTGTGAAGTTCTGAGATTCAAGTTTTTCATGTTGCCTGTTTTGTGTGTCCTGTGATTGGTTATCTGGCAGTTGTGCGAAGGCACATGAAGAGATGAAACAAATCTTTCACAAAACCCAAATTCCTATATGTGTGGTCTGTAAATGAGCTCTCAAAATAGATACAGAAAACATTCCAGTGTCAGACCTGCCCTCTGAAAAATCCAGCCTTTAATACAAATCTGATTTGCAAATCAGATGCAAGATGGGTTCTTATTAACTAGTTAAATATCAAGGTTTGAATTTTCATAAAAGGGCAATTTCAAACCTCATTTGTGTGTGTAATTATTGTGCTTGTGAGAGCAACCCTGGTAAACGTGCACATAAATGTCATGGCGGGTTTCTAATGGGTCATTGACACGCTCCCTTCCCACAACTGGGTCTGTGGGCTCTGCACAGGCAGAGCTGAGGGAATATGGAAATGGGGGCAAAAAGTCTGGCAGACACTGGTTTTCCTGATGAAAAGAGCAACAAATCTTCATGTACACATGGGCACATTCTCAAGATGGATTTGGAGTGTAAACAAACTAAATCAGTTTTTAAAAAACAGTACATTTCTACATCTTAGAAATTCACTTATATCCTTTTCCAAGGCTAAAGATTTGGTAAATGCACCCTGGTCAGGCTGTTGTCACTTCCACTTTCAAGAAGGTTTAGAGATACTTCTCATTCCTTTTTTTCATGCTGGTATTTTTTTTATCATCCCAAAAGCTGTGAAATACTTGAAATCTGAGGCCACTGCTATCAGATAACACACATTAAGACTTGACATTAAAGAATCTGCCACATGCTCCTTCTCAAGCTCAAGAGGAACATCACCAGAACAGCCTTTGGTCACACTGGATGGGGCTGTGCAAATTGAGCTGACAACATTTATCCTGTGCCATGAAAAACTAGAGGGAATGCAGCCCCAAATTCACTGGTGGAACGTGTTGCCAAAGGGCAGCTGAGGTCAGAAGCAGCACTGCTCCCACAGAGTTTTGGGAATGTGTGTAAATCATGAATGCTGAAGAGTTAATGTAGTGGGTTCTAATGCCCAGAATAAGGGAGGGAGGAGGGAGAGAAGTTAATGTTTAAGTAAGTGTACCTTTGTTAAAATTCAGGGTGACACCTTGTGGGCAGGGAGGCAGAAGTTCTCCGTAAGTTTGGGTGGTTTTAACCTTTGCTTGCTGGCAGGGGAGGAATTTGGGACAGCACAGCCCGTGGGTCAGAGGCAGTGCAGAGACTCACTAATATCATTCTGGATTAATCTGAATCTTGCTCATATTAGAATGACCTCCCTCTGAAGGTGTGGAGGGTTTGGGCAATTGTGCTTTTGTGGAGAGAGAGAACAGGTGTGATGGCAGTGGGTGGAGGGACAGCAGGGATCGGGCTCCTGCGAGAGGGAAGGGAAAAGAGCAGCAGCAGAAGGCAGGACACAGAACATGCTGACAGATCTCAGTGTAGAGTCAGAACCAAGGCAGAGCTTTCAGAGTCTTGGGAGGAGCAGGCAGGAGGCCAGGCAGCAAATGGAATCAGTATACCCCACACTGCTCTCCATATTGCTGCCTGCTGCTCCCCCCCACTCCTCGCCTATATTGCCTTAACGTACCACTGGTCAAAGCAAATAATGATATTATGTTTGTAAGGGAGGCCCTTGAAAGCCATTCTGAGCCCAGAGTCCAGGAAAGCATAATCTGTTTGATTCTTTGTTTAGTAGGGGATTCAAATCCCAACTTAATTTAATCTTTTGATTTATCCTGCAGGTACTGCCTGATTATATTCCAGTGCCACCAGTAATGGAAACACAGGGATTTTCTTCTAGTTATTTATTTATTTTTGCTTTTAGCAAGCAAAAGCTTAGCAAAAGTCATTATGACTATTATCCTCTGTGATGCATCATGAGCAAGTGCATCACAGAGTGGGTACCCCATTAACTCCTGTTAATAACATTGGGGTACACTGATTTTTGCTGTGCACTTCAGCTGAAGCAGCACAGTGTGGGAGGCAGGAGGGGACTGGAAACTGAGTGTTCAGAGTGGCATCAGTGATGCAAGATGGGCAGGATTTCACTTGGAAAGAGCAGGTGGAAGGAGGGTGGCACAGCCCAGAGGACTTAGGGCAGATTCTTCACAGGGTCCTGTGAGATTGTGGACAGATTACTTGAGGTTGGATTTCTGAGGCTTTTTTGTGTATTTAAAATGACAGTGTCATTAAAAGGCAAAACACCCTCTAAAAGGTACACTGTGGAAAGGCAAAATAGGCAAATGTGCTGTGATTTCTCCCTTCCCTGGAATATTTGGGGACCTCAAATGCAGTCACCTGTTGGAGTGGATGGAGTTCAGTCCCATACCTGTAACAGGCAGCCAGTTTCTCTGTGCTGGTGTTCCCGCAAAATGATTCCACTAAAATCAGACTCTAATCAGACACCAGTTATTGTTGCTGTAATGACAGTAACTGTTGTGTGTTGTCCTGCCTTTCTGTTCCACAGCTGCTGCTTTCCTCGTGCATTTTCTCATTTTCCTCACATTTTACTATCTGGACCTTTAACATATTAAACACTTATTTCATTTTTCCTTTTGCTTTACCAAACAAGATACAGTTCATTCATATCCTTAAAAAAAAGTTTCTAATTAAATTTTTAAAAATCATATTAAATCTCTAATATTTTCCTATGGGTGATAATACACCCAAGCAGACAAGGACAGCATGCAAATCTAGTGGCATGCCTGACAAACATAATGCATTTATATTAAATCTATTGTACAGTAGGAATTTGAAGACTGCAGTGATCAGAGGAAACCATGCAATTGGATTAATAGATAATTTAGGCTGTAATCCAACAAAGCAGTTAAGCATATACTTAATTTTAAGTGTGCTCAGTATTACTTGATGTTAGTTGAGGCAAAACAAGCTTTAAACTAGTCACATGCCTAGATGTGTTTTGCTGGCAGAGTCAATGATCTGAACAAATAAGGGTTTGCAGCTGGAAATACATGAAGGAGCAAAGAGTGTCCATCTTTTTCCTGTAATCCTTAAAATGCTCCAGCTCGAGTTTCTAAGCCAGAATGTTTTTATAGGCATTAAAAAGCAGTGCTGGCCAACTGCAGAGGTAAACAGCTTCCAAATTATCTGCTTTACCTGCATTCCTGGTTAAAGGGAGTTCCAAATAATTAGATAACCCTGTAAAACCTGTGACTGGTGCCACAAGAAGATCCTCTCATGCAATACCTAATAAATGGAGCTATCTCTTTACAAAGGCTTTAAGGGGATTAATGTGCTGCACAGAAGATGCACTCTCAAGACTTGTGCTCCAGATCTGAGCTAGATCTAAAAGAAGAAAGCACACTGAACTTGCTGAGTGACCTTAGATTGTCACCCAGACTTCTCCCCACCAGCTCTCAGAGTTCACTTGCTCCTGACGCTTCACAGTATTTGTGGCCTTAATTGAGGGACATAACCAAACAAATTTATCATCCCAGCCCATAAACCCGACAGGATTCATATGGTAGCATTCTTCATTCTCTCCAATTTGTTTCCCTGAAATCCCTGCAGCAATTTATTTGCTGAATACGCGAGTTTTCCTCCTTATGAAAATTACAAATTGTTGTCAAGGTTAACGAGTTAATATTCTCATTCAATATTTATTTTATATGGGGGGAGGGCAAAGGAAGAAGAGCGACTGTTCTTATGCTTTCTTCCACAGCAAAGTCTGCTTTCTTAATCAATATGACAAGGACACTGTCCTTTGGATAATACCCTGAATCATCAGGACTAAAAAATGAGCTTTATTAATCAACAGCCCCTGATTAATTATTATAAAGTGATGCTCATACATTTCTGTACATTTTAATAATTCCTGCAGAAGGCTAACAATATCCCTAGTGATTTGAAGGCTTTGGGGTTTGAATTTTTCTAAGCAATGTCACAATAAATAGTCCAAGGGTACTACTGCTCGCTCACTAATCCAGTCTGTTTCAATCCAGCAAATGAGTAAAACCTTCTTTTTCCTATTTCCCATCTATAATTTATCATTTGCATACAAAGTAAGAAGCAAGAATCGGCAGTCTCATCAGTTTTCAAAATATCAGGGGACAGCTGGGGTGATTTATAGCAGGGCTGCATTATCTAGATCATATAACCAGAATACTTCTGTAAAAACAAACCTGTGTAATCTCACGATAAGAGTCTGTCTGGCAGATAAATGTGATGAAGGTCATGGCTCTGGAGAACTTGGTGGAGACCTGAGTAGCCATTAGGATTTTCTTTACAAAGGAAAATCCCATCCTAAAACACTTAATAAGCACCATGTTCAGCAGCAGTTTCTGGCACTGCAGATACCTCTGTTTAAGGCTCTTTTAGCCATCAAAGAGGATAGTCTGTGTGTTTGCTACCAGTGAGATGAAAAATATGCCACCTGTTTCCTCTGTTTTCAATGCACTTTTGAAGCCACAACCTTGCTGAAAGGAACAGATGCATTCTCTTACAGTGATCCAGCCCCAAAAAATGTGTAACAAGGTGACCACAGCTGGTGAGTGTTTGTTTCAGTTCTAAAGGGCAGCTCTTTTCTGTACCTCAGGTTAAGTGGTCAGATGGATGCCTGGCAGACTTGAAGACAGGTTTATGTTAATTTATTAAGAGAATATGAGTATTACAAGGGCCAGGCACTGGTTCTGATCCATTCATTCTTTTACCAGGCATCTCACAGCCTCGTTTCCTCCTCTTGAGAAGTATCAGCTTCCAATGATGCTCTGAAAGCAGTGTCTGTGATAAATGACATCAGACTTCCAAAGGCACCAGCCTCTTGTGTTTGTGTTTTAAAATAATGTGTTTGCATTGTAAAAAACCTCAGTGGCCTTTTCACAACCTTCCTGCAATGAATGTTTTAATTACTCATCTCTCCCAAGTTGGGTCCCGGGAATTTTTCACCGTGAGGTGTTACAATCTGTGTGCTGGTAACCCACAGGTTATTTGGGCTTAGCCTCTTGATTTCTGTTTTAATTCCAGGATGTCAATAATGAGTTTGCTCTTCATTTTATTAACATGAACCTCTGGACAAAATGTCACTGCTGTAGGACTCTGTGACAAGCAGTGCTCTTGCATTTTGCCCTCCAGAAATGCGGGTTCTGATCACAGATAAGGAAAATGAGATTAGGATGTTAGCTTTCTCAAGAGATAACAGCAGTCTAGGTCATAAAACTACCATATGGCAGATTTGGCAGTCTTTACAGAGGTCCATGGTTTAATTATCACAAAGACAGATTCAGTTCCCCACTTGCAAATCTCGGGTCCTCCTGTGGCAAGGACTGGCAATGCAATTAAGGGGAGAGCGGGATTGTGCTTGGCTGGGAGGAGGGACGACCTTACTGTGGCCAGCGCTGTCACTTCCTAACATTTCACTCATGATTAAGTTTATCATTTCAAACAAACAACATCAAATGTCAGGTCTCTGGTCTGTTTAACATGCGGGAGGAGGGGTAGGGAGAGGATAGAGGCATAAAACATGACTGTACTGAGCCAAACCAGGGAGCTTTTCCTCCGGAAAGGAATTCAGACAGAACAGACAACTACATCAGAGAGAGTATTTTGCAGCAGAGTTTGTCATTCTGGTTGTCTTTCAGTTGCTAGTATCAAATGTTTGGTGTTCCCTTTGTTTCCAGCCCTTTGGCCTGTCTTCATTCCCAGATGAATGCTCTTCCACCCCCAGTTTCATACACAGCCCCTGTTGTGTCCTGGTTTTCTGTTGGAGTAACCATGTTGTCACTTGTGCTGCCCTGTAGGCACTATAGCACACAGGGCAGAGGAACATCTGATTGGAAAAATAAACCACAAAATTCAGCATTTCAGCTTCCTTAGAGGGTTTGAGTTGGTTTGCTCTGTATAGTGTTCTGGGCAGTACAGACAAGCAGCACAAGGTGATGGCCACCAATGTGTGATGGAACTGGTGCTTTCAAGTGCCATTTCCCAGAGAAGTCCCTCACTTTGCTGAGGATGTGCAATGGGATAGTAGGGAGATGATAGTTGTCTTCCTCCAGCAGAGAATCATTTCTTGAAAGTGTGTCCTCATGTTCCAACACTTCACTAAAAGCAAATTCCTTGGTGTTCCTCGTGTCAAGGGAACCGCACTGGCCAGTGTTGCAAGACTGAGGTCACAAGTTAATTTAACTCACACTGGCAGCTAAGAAAATACTTGCTGTAGTTCTTTTGTGTGCATTCATAACAATGAGAATGTCTTTTTGGAGCATAATCACATTGTATGTTAATCTCTAAGGGCTTTGAGAGGCTGACATCACTGAGTGAATTATGCACACATACCAAAATGATGTGTTTGCTTCCAGTCTGTAGAATAAAAGTATTTCTGAATCCAACCAATATTTTTAAAGACAGGAAAATACTAAAATGTTTGAAGTGGTAACTGTTAAATAGTCAACTTGTAAGTGTAGAGAAAGAATCTTTGAAAACAAGTTAAAATATCACTGCACCAAACTTGCTGCTTTCTGTGGTTAGTTACGTGATGAGCATCTTTGTGGTTATTGTTGTTTTTTAACTCCTGCAATATCTGAGGGTTGGGAGTTGCAGCGACAACTCCACTTTCCCCAGGTCATGGCTAATTTTATGCAAACCCTTGGAGACTCAGTTCAGTTCTTAGGCATGTTCATGTCCAATTAAAAAGTAATAGATCTGAAGCACATATAACAAATCAAAACAATGGAATACTGTCAAAGTCAGGAATTAAAAACCCAGCCACAAAAGCCACCAGACTTCATGAGACTGCAGAAAGGAATTTTTAATAGATATATTTAATTTCTAACCTTTACAATAAGCTCAAATCATATTCAAATCCACCTTTGCTCTAGCCAAGGCTATATAAAAATATCAGTTTCTATTACTAGATTTTCTTGAATATTCAGGGGCTTTCTCTAAAGCTTGCATTTTAACAAACACAACAAATTGTATGAGACACATGATTAGATTGAGAGTGGGCATCAAACAAGATGATATGTCAGCAAATTGTTTCTCACCTGTCCTCTCAATTGGTACCGAGGAGAGAGTGTTTTAGGGGCTGGAGGAGTGAGCTCCTGATTGTTCTTGGCTGCTCATTTTCAGGGAATAAAATATGTAACATCAGATGGCCAAAAACTCTGTGGAATTTTAATTGCAAACTCTGCCCTTGGTTATTTGTACTGAGTTTTAAGACATTGGTTGAGGCCAAGATGTATTAGGTGGAACGTGAGGATAAAGTAGATGGTTCCTATCACAACCAAGTGCCTTCTATTTCTTATTTTTGGGGTTTTTTCTTTCACTAAAACACCTATATGGCTAAGGTAACAGTGCAGATGAAGCTTCTGCACCTGGAAAGATTCTCTTACCCTTATTTCTAATGTCTCTGATTCTCTATTTACTTATGAAGGCAGCAAAGGCCAAAAAAGTTATAAAACATTTAGTGCTCAGAGAGACAGCATTGCTGCTTTTAAGGAAAGTCCATGAAAAGCAAGAACATGATATCAGCATAGAAATAAATTAAGCTAAATGTAAATCCCTAGATGCTAAAAACTAAAACCTTTGGAAAGCAGCAGCTTTATTGTAGATGTGACATGGAGAACTACAGGGAGACACCCACCACCGTGGACCCAGCTTCCAAATGGGAGAAGCATTGATATAGTAGGGAAAACCGTTCAGTGTCAGGGTGGAATAGATGTCCCACTGAGTTCTTCAGTGGACAATCCCTGCTTTTCTGGTAAATGTAGGGATGTCCTTTTTGTCTTGGAACCCCTGAATTGTTGACCCTGGCCATTGAGTTTATTCCAGTGCCTTAGTGCATAAAGGAGATCAAGGAGATTATGAAAACTCTTCCTCCTGTGTGAGATTTGCCAGGAATGGTCACTGCCAGGTGATCACTTCTTAAACTTTACTCAATTTTCCCCTGACTGTCTTTTTTTTTATTTTTTTTTATTACTCACCCATTGAACCACGTGCTTAGATAAAGCCCAGCCCAAAGTCCTGGTGACTTGGTTTGACTCTGGAAGCCTGAAAAGTTCCAATTTTAGTCATGTTACCCTCCATGTGCTTTTGATAGGACACTTCTGCCCCCTCATCAAAGTTGCTAATTAGCTACAGTCTCTCTCTCACCATTAACAACCCAGTTGTTGCAGATGTTCGTGTAGGTGGTGCTGCAACATGAGCAGATCACCAAAGAAATGCAGAGTATTAATTGGGGTAGATGGGAGGGGGTGGGAGAGAATCACACTCAGCTTGGAAAGATTTTCAATTCTTATGTGTCAGAATATCCTAATTCAAATCCAAATGGGAATCCACCATTCCGGGGGATTCACACAGCTCCAGGTAAACAACTAATGAGCAGCCTGCCAGTTTCATTTTTATCAAGAGCCCTCAGAGATTCAACTGTGCCATTTCATAAAATATGCAGATGATAGTGGAGGGAGAATAGCGAAGGCTTTGAAAATGATTCACACAACCTAAAAATGATGTTGAAAAGGGAGGAATTAAATATTCACAAAGTGTGAGAAATTAAGGCATATTAACTGTTAGAATGTGGAAATGAAGTGACTAACATGCATAGAGCTGATGAGAACTAGATGATTACAGATCTGTCAAAAGTTTCTAATTCTGACACAGTGTGATGTCGAGGTGCTAGTTGGCTGATAAGGGCAAAAAATTAGGTATGGGACAAGTAATGCAAACCTGCCAGATCAGAGTCAAAGGCGGTGAGGCACCACTGTGATTAACATTAGGCTCAGTCCTGGATCAAGGGTGAACTTTAAGCTTGCAAAATGAATACTAATTATGGTTACAAACAGAACACAAGGGGCTCAATTCATCAGCTCAAGAAGGGATGGTGTAATGAGGTAGTTGAGGGAAAGAAGTCACCTAGGGCCAAATTTGTCTCACTACTGATTTCTGGCTTACACCAGGGATGAACTCGACCCTTGGGATATGAGTTGGAAGCTTCACTCTTCTGTAATTAATCAGGGGTGTATCTTGTGTTGCAATTTTGATAGAGGAAGGGTTGCTGGCAGATGGATTCATGTGCAGCTGGTGCAAAAGAATAAAGAATAATAATTTAAAAAATGTTAAACAGAGTCCAAACTGGGTGCAGTTGTTCATGTTGCTCTAGCATGACGCAGTTCAACCTTCCCCAAGGGCAAAGCCCAGTGCCCACACCTGAGGGCAGTGTGTGCTTCCCTCCCTGGAAGCACCATTTGTGTCCCAACATGCAGAGCTCTGGCTCTGGAGTCTGGAATCTCAAACATCTGGTGGTGCCAGCACCACCATCTCCCAACAACTGTGCTTGGAGAGTGTTTGAATCTCTTTTTAGCTCAGTGAGAAACACTGGATTGTTGTGGTCACGTGGAAAGGGGTTGGCTCCTGGTGAGGAATTGCATGTGATGGGCTTTGCCTGGGTTGCCCAACAGAGAAGCAATTTAGGGGCTTGTTCATCCATTGCTGGAGAGGTTTTGTGCCCTCGCTGGGTGTTGAATGCCCTGTAATGGCATGTAGTGTGAAACCTGTGCTCAGGTGTGTGCAGGAACCTCTTATGGCTAATTCCTATTTTTCCTTTTTTCATTGGAAAATTGTGAATTCTGTCGGTCTGAGCTGTAGACCAGTGTACAGACAGGTCAGATGGGTGTAGTTGTCTCTGCTTGCACAGAAGAGGGTTCAAACAGCCCTTGTAGAGTCAGGATCTGGAAACTCAGTGGAAGTGCCACCCTGTAGTCTCCTATGAACAACTCCACCTTACACTGGGAGCTCAGCTTGATGCAGAATGTAATGTCATGTACAGCACTGAATACACTGAGAACACTGAACAAATAAATATTGCTTTGATTACAGCAGTATCAGTGCTCGATATCTCCCAGAGACAAAAAGAACTTGAGATATGAAAAAATAAAGTGATAGTTGTGCATGCCAAATAGCTGTGGCACCATGTGTGTGTTTTGCATGTGTAATTTCTTAGAGAGCCTGTCCTATGTTCATAATCAAGAGACAAGCGTAAACTCAAAGGTCACAAAAAGACTGAGCTTAAGAAGGTGGATGTTCTGAATATATTAGGTATGTAAAGCAATATTGTGGCCCATCCAAACTAGAATTAGTGGTAATTATTATATAATATGTAATGATGGGATTTAAATGGCTAACACATTTTCTCTGCTGAGATCATTTAGACATGATTCATATAAATGATTAAATTAATAGATCTTCTTCTTTTAAGACTGCTAGGCAGCTTAAACTAAATTTCTCAACAGAGACTGATCCCAGTGAAATAATATTAATAGAAAATGGAAGAAGAATTTCTGAGAAGTGGGTAAATACATGATGGAGTTTGAGGAAATTTCTATAGACATCTTTGCCGACCAAAATACTTTACAGATTTAAATATTCTCTAGAAATAACCCATCAAGGACTTTGGAAGGTGAAAGAACAACAAACTTAACTTTCAGGGAAAGAATAGAATGGTGAAATGTTCTGGAAGACAGGGACTTAAAGGATCACTGTCTACTTAGTTTAGGCTTAAACATTAGGCTTTTCATAACACTAAATGGTTTTACAAAACCTAATGTGAATAGAAATATTTTTCTTGTTCCTTTTTTGAATCAAGTTTCAATAAAAGATCTCCCCTCACCCCCCACACATATTCAGCAGAATCCTCTGCAGTGTTGTCAAGTCACACACAGGAGCACCGTGCTAATTAGTGAGAACAAGGACAGGGAAATGACTATGGATGGGATTTTTGGAAAAGCCTGGGGGAGTTGGTTGTCCAAAACCAAGCGAATTCAGTGGGAGTTGAGTGTTCAAATCTGGGAGACATCTGAAAATTTTAACTTGAAAGTACCAGTGATACACCCAGCGTGGATGAGGCTCTGAGGAGCCTGGTCTGGGGGAAGGTGTCCCTGCACGTGGTAGGGGGTGGAATGAGATGAGCTTTAAGATCCTTCCCAACTCAGACCCTTCTGTGATTTCATGAAAGCCAGTCCTGTGTGGTCATGAGGAGTTTTCCACCACCTTGGGTCCTCTTTGCCCCCTTCCAGCTTGGACCCGCCTCTGTACTCCTACTTCAGGTTGTGAGGCAGAGCTTTGCTTTTCAGGATTCTTTTGGGGTTTTGAAAGGTCTAGCTCAGCCTTTGGCATCACCAGAAGTCCTGGCAGAATGGGCATGCAGAGGAAGGGGAGATCCATGGGGATGGATTGGTTTACTTGCTGTGTCCAAACAAACAAGTGTGGTGAGGATCACCTGGAGCCACCAGACCACTGTCCTACAGGTAGTTGGCCATTCAGCACATATAGGTGGAGGAGGGTGAGAGAGACCTCCCAGGTCTAGAGTAAGCCCCAGGCACCCTCTGTATCTGCTTATTTCATTAGTCATAACTAATAACA
This sequence comes from Myrmophylax atrothorax, assembly GCA_026770055.1. Taxonomy (NCBI): domain Eukaryota; kingdom Metazoa; phylum Chordata; class Aves; order Passeriformes; family Thamnophilidae; genus Myrmophylax; species Myrmophylax atrothorax. The sequence goes on from JAOXXN010000252.1 coordinate 13,493,744, forward strand.
AGGGACAGTTTGCTGTGTATCAACCACCCTGCTGGGAAAGGCTGTCAGCCTTTAACTCTCTTTTTGCTCAGATTGAGGAGTTGATGGGTCAGCAGAGCCTTGGAGTACTACATGGAAGGTATCATGTTTATTTTAGCTGCAGCTTTGCATCAGTGCTATCACACTATGAAAAATTTCATAAAGCATATTCTGTCTTTGGGTTTGGGTTTTTTTGTATTCCTTGTAAAGAGCATATGGTAATTTGGATAGTTCTGTCCCAGAGGGTTACCCAAGTGCTGTACACCAAGTGGTCTTTCTATTTTTATTGTTAGATTCATGTTCATTTCTTATCCTAAATATTCCCTTTTTCTGCTTAGAAGGTTAAAAATACCTGGAGCTGCAAGTCTGGCCTATTTACTACAGAATTCATGAGTCATGCACTACACAGGAGCCTTGAAATATCACAGAGGTATTATTCAGAGAGCTCAGCAAAGGAATGGCAAAGTCTGCCCTTCAAGACTTCAGATTCAAAAGCCAAGTGCTTCAGGGAGACTGGTCAGCCAGCTCTCTTCCAGAGAGAAATGTATGAGGAAAAAAATACATAAGGAAATTGCCATAAGCCTCTGATTAGTAAATCAAGCTTTATCTTGCTCACAGTTGGAGAGGGAGAGCCCTCCTGAAGGGAAGGGGGGAGATGGTGATGATGTTGCCATCCGAGTTCCAATTTTGGTGCTACGTTTATGTAAATAGATTGTTTCTCCAGATCCCAATGTCTCTTGTTGCTTTTCCCCAGCCTTGGGTGACATAAAATGCTGATGTAATGTCTCAGATATCCTTAGAGCCTCTGGTCTTTCAGGTGGAATCTGTGTGGAAGGCAGAGGTGGGAAATGCAGACCTGGACTGAGCGACGTTGCTGTTGTTGTTGGTTCAGCCCTTGGATCTGCTCTGGAATGTGACCAGATGCAGGAGGAACATGAGGTCTCTGTGAACTGGGCTCTCAGCTGTGGGTTTGCAGATGAATCAATTGAGATTTGCTGTGTCCTGTGGCTGAGACTCTGTGTGATGGATTAAGCCCTATTTCAGATGGTATTATCCTTTATTTACCGCTGTAGTAACGCAGCCTTTTGAGACTTGGTGAAAATCAATGGTTGTCATTGCACATCACTATATAGCAAAGCATGGAGAAACTTTGTGAAGTATTTTAACTGAGCCTCAAATAGGCCAGAAATATTCCAGTATAGTCTGTGGAAAAGCAGTGAACAAGTCCTAACTCTTGAAACAGGGTCATTCAGCAGCTCCTATAAACACAGACATGTGGATGCTCTGAGACTTAACTACTTCAATGATTATGGCCCCATGTTTCAGAAGACTTTCCAGTCTTTTTTCCCTACCTTGTCACTTCCTAATATTTTTGCAAGAGGAGAAAATATCTGAGAACACCTGCTTTCAGGTTTCTTTGAATAGCTACACCCTGGGTGTAGCTAGTTGAGCTCCCCTAAAAATAATTCTATGGGCATGTGATAAAAAGCAATTTTTCCCACCCAGAAAAACTTATGAATATAACTTTTTCATAATATTACCTGGATTAAATTTTTCTCTTTTTTTTTTTGTTTTAAATGCACCAACTTTGGCATTTCATGCACCTCTTTTTGCTTCTATTTAGTTTAGTAATCCAGAGTTCTACAATGGGATGCTTGCCCTTCTCTATGTAGGAAGGGGTAGCTCTGTTTTGCAGAGGATTTTTAGTAGCTTTGTTAAATGACCTGGAATTCACAGTTCCCGAGGGTTGGGGAGTGCAAAGAGTGAGCAAACTGTTTCCTATTCTGGGTTTTGCCACCTCCATGCTGACCTAGGGTGATTCACAGAAGTTCCCTGTGCCCTTTTATCCTCAGCTGTAAAATGAGGATATTGACTGTTATATTTCTTCATAAAGTGCTAAGTAAACCAAAACTCTCAATTAAATTAATTGGAGAGAAGGAGCTGGGTCAGTGTTATAGCAGGGTTCATTTATGCACCTCTTAATTTCTTTCATCTCATGTCTTGAACCCTGTTTCTGGTTGGAATTGCTGCTCTATCCTTTCATCTCCAGTAATTTCTCTGGGAGAGATCTTATCCTGTTTCTTACACACACACAGGAGTTGAGCTAAGGGCACCCAGTCCCAAGTGTTCTTGGTACAAAGCTCTACAAATATTAAAAAAAAATAATTTAAAAAATCCATGGAAATACCTCTGGCATTGTAACAGATTGACATTAAGAAATTATAAAGTTCATGTATAAACAAGTGAATGTTTGAGCTTTGCTGGTGGGGAGGGGAATAGTGAACTTTGTTCTCTTAGTTGTCTTAGAAGGTCATAATTAGATTGGTGATGCAAATCCACCTCCAACCTCATTCACAGAATCATTTAGCTTGGAAAAGCCCTCCAAGATCACTGAGCTCACCCTGTGCCCGAGCTCAGAGCACTGAGTGCCCCATCCAGTCATTCCTTGGACACCCCCGGGGTGGACACTCCACCACCTCCCTAGGCAGCCCCTTCCAATGCTTGACCACCACCCTTTCAGTGAAAAAATTCTTCAGCTGCAGAAGGAACTGTTTCATCTGCAAAAAAGTCCATATTTTAAGCTCTCCCTGGTCCATATGGTTCCTCTTGCAATTGTTGACTGGAGGCCACTATTTGTGTGCCTGTTCCTGCAGGGAAATAGGGATTGAAAAAACCCTGTGATTTTCATCTTGTCACTGGTTATTTTAATCACCTGAAGGTTGTTGTGTTCTTCTAGATGATTTTTTTTTCCTCCAATGAATGTATTTTCTTACTACATAATAGTAAGAAAACAGATTATGCAGAGAAGCTGGTTTTGTTTTGAAAATTTTGGGAACAGATGCAATCCGGGAGCTGTGATCCCTGCACAGCTCAGAGATCAGAAGTAATAAGAGGCCTCTGAATTATCTCTCTTCTGTTCACAAAGCTTGAACTTAATCTGCCAGGCTGCCTATAGCTGGAACTGTGGAGAATAAAACACCAAATATGAGCTCTGAGTGCAAGGGGGGAGTTGGCTCTTGGAGAACAAGGAAAGTAGGGCAGGTACCCAGTTGGGCAGATGCTCTTCAAAGTGTCTCAATATAGGGAAATGTAGGCTATATATTTAAATAAATATATTTAAATAAGCATTATTTAAGAATTTAGCCTGTATATAAATATTTAGGCTATAAAAAGGTCTTTGCTATTTGTTTAGTGTTATCCTTGTAATTTACAGTTTTCTGTGTGGGTGGGATAAATGTGCACCTCTTTGGCATTTTGGTTAAATGCCCAAATACAGGGTAATGCCCTGGAAAAGATCGTTGGTGGATTGACTATATTTGACTGCTCTGAGTACTCCAGGCTTTTGAAGACAAACAAGAAACAGCCTGGAATATCACTATTCTGTTTGTGTGTAAGTTTTGATTGATAGAAAGTAATTAATGTTCACACAATGTGAAATAATGTGTTTATATATACCATCAGGTGCTTTAGCAACACTGACTTCCAGCTGTGCTGGCAGGGGTGGGAGTGGGATGTCAGACAAACAGGGATCAAATACTGGGGCATAAGCATGAAGAGTGAGACAAAGACTATAGACAGTGAGACAACAGTCTTTGTCCTTCTAAAGACAGTTACACTTGGAGGAAGAAAAAGTAATTGCAGAAAAAAAGGTTTAATTAATTGAAACCTGACCTTTTGGGCTTACAAGTGGTTGCATGGATTCCTCTAAATGTCCTCTGTTGTCCATCAGCTTTACAAGTGGGTCAGCTGGACAATGGGAAAGCTAAATTAGGGAAGGCTGTCCCAAGAGGAGGCTCTTTTAGGTTAATAAGCTAAGATGGACCAGTAAAAAAAAAAAGTGGGAAATGAGAAATCTGAGTGGAAAATGAGCATGACACTCTTCAGTTACAGAGCTGTATTTATAACTCACTCACCTGGATTCTGAGTGTTACAGTGGAAGTCACTGACAGAATAAATCTGATGTAATTCCTCTCACTACCTGAGAACCAGCCTGAGTTTAGGCTGAGGGAGGCCATTATTTTTATGGGGTCAGACATTCCAGGGTGGTGGGGAAACCTCCAAGACAGGCCCCCTCCGAAGGTTGTTCTCCAGGTGAAAATCCTGTTCAAAAGATGAGACAAGCTGAATAAAAGCTCAAAGAGTTAAGCATCTGCCCAGTTCTCTATAAAGCACCATTCAACCTGTGCCAGGGCCTCCCCACCCTCTCAGGGAGGAATTTCTTCCCAATAGCTAATCCAAAGCTCCTCTGTCAGTGGGAAGCCATTCCCTCTTGTCCTTCACTCCAGGCCCTTGTAAATAGTCTTTCCATCTTTCTTGTAGTTCCCTTCAGGTACTGGGGAAGGAAAAAAAACCATCTTACAGGTAGAGCATCACCTCTAGTTCTAGAGCCAGAAATAAGATGTACTGGCAGAGGATGGGGCAGTGCCCACTGCTGTGGATCCTTCACTGCCTTATGGACAAATTTGTGCCTCTTCTCTAGTGCTGGTGGTTCATGTTGATGACATTTGACTCTTCTCAGCTCTGAGCTTGTACTTTCAGCACCTCAGGTCAGAATCTTCCTCCTTTCCTTTTGCTGTATGACTTGCTCTGGGACTGTTGGTTCTATCATCACTGAGCATTTATTATATCCATCTTAACTGGCAGACATAATCCAGCTCAAATAAAAACTTAAAACGTTTAATTTTGTCTCAAAGAATTCTCATGTTGTTCTGTCAGTGTAACATATGCTGGAATTGTCTTTAAAAAGAACCACGCTGCTCCAAAAAAACACATACCAGAAATTTCTTTGCAACTGAGCTATTATAAGGATATCTGCTTGGAAAATGGAATATTAATCACTTCTCAACTCTCAGATGGGGTGGGAATCTTTTGGATGCATCCTCTATAGAAACTCCTGTGTTCTGTAATGCCATCAGTGGGGTTCTCAGACACCAGAGAATGGCTTTGCCTTTCAGGGTATTGGAAGTCTGTCTTGTGCTCACTGGAGTAGATGCAACAATTCCAACCCAAGGTATAAGTAATGCTGTAGGAACCAGGAAAGCAGAAGTATTTTTACAGAGGCTTTGGGGATGGCAGTGAGAGAAGTGATGGGAGACGTGGGGGCTGAGTGGGGAATGTTCCTCCTCAGAGTTAGACTCCTAAGGGCCTTCAGCCTATTTAAAAGGGATCATCACTCATCAGCACCATCATCATTATCTGCTCGATCGGGAGGAGGAGGGGAGGGATAATCAGCAGGAGATGATCAGCGTCTTAGCACCGTGCTCCTTCATTTTGGTGCTTAAACTGCAGGATTCTTTCGGGGGAGATAATTCATATTTCATCATTAAAACTGCTGATCATAACCTCGTTAATATATGGATATTGCTAACACACACAAAAAGCTAACATGATAAAGTGTAACGCTGCTATTAAATTACTTCAACTAGTTTACTTCACCTCGACATCCCTCCCCTCGTCTGCCATCACAGGCACTGCTTGTACATGGCACACAAAATCTATAAACTCTTTCCAGGAATACAAAAGCATTCCCTATGATGTTGATAAGAAACAGGACAGTCACTCTCCCCTGACATATTTGTTCTTTAAAAACAAATCAATGGTGCAGGGATTTGGCACCTGAATGCAGAACAACGGCTTGATGAGGCAAAGATTGTCTTCATTAAGGACATTAATATTCATAGAGAGTAGAAAATCTGACACAAGAGAGGACTCACTAACCTTTTCTCATATTAGATTTTTACTTCTTAACACAATTACAGTCCGGCAATGACTTAATTAATGCTGCTTTTTGTCAGACTGCTTTAAAGAGCTGTCAATTTGGTCCTGCAGAGGCTGTCAGTGAAAAAGAAAGACAGTCATCCAGGCTAAAAAGACACAGGAAGAAATTCAAACACTTAATAACATTCAAAGTGCTATGCAAAGTCACATATCAACCTGTATTAAGGAGAGTTTTTCTTTCCTCTCTTCGCATTTATGTTAATATTTTCCAGGTAAAATTGGGGCTGCTGCCACCTCTAATTCTGAAATACACGACACAGAATGAAGGAAGAGTCATCAAATCTGATGTATTTTAGCTTCAGAATGTTAGGGACATCTCAAACCCTCTGTGGAGAGCAGAGGGACTGAGAACCACTCCAGGGATCCTTATTAAGTGCCTGCCAACAAAGCTTGGTCTCTGGTGCAAAAAGGCTTCCAGGGTTCCATCTCCCATTTCTCCTTCAACCTGAAGAAGCCAGGAAAGTATCTGAGAAGCCACTGTGAAAATCACCCTGTAAGGGTGAGGATTCTGGAAGGCCAGTGGGCTTTTGAGGGTGTGAAGTTGGTTCAAGCCTCTTTTGCAGCTCTGGGGAGCTCAGTCGGTTCCTGGGGCTCAGCAGGTGGGGAGTAACTCACTCAGTTTTCAGTTTTGGTATCTGCCCTCCTTGCAGTCATTTGGGCTGATTCTATAGAGTTGCTGTGGGGAAATACTGGTTTTGATCTATGGGGTTTGACCTATGTCAAACATTGCCATGTGGTGCTAGAAGCTGAGCTCTGTTTAAATTTTAATTATTAATCTAATAAATCTATTTTCATTAAAGGATTTGTTTTAAAAAGTTAAACTAAAAGACAAATTATCTTTTAAGATCTACTTAGATTAGTAAAAGCTCATGATCTGCTTTTTGCAACTGATGAGAATCACAGAGTATCTCAAGTTGAAAGGACCCATAAGGATCACAGAGTCCAACTCCCTGCTCCTCCCAGGGCCACCTCAAACTAAACCAGATGACTGAGAGTGTCATCCAGGACTTGCTTATGTTGCACACCTGGTTTGCATTATGATGCCAAAATAATACATAAAATTCAGCTTTACCTCACATGTGCCATTTCATTCCTTGGGGTTTGTTGGCTTCTTTGAGTTTGTTTTAGTAAGTGGTTTAAGTGCAGAGTGTAAATAGAATGTTATTTATGCCAGCACAAACCATCCAAAAAGCAGCAAAGCACACAACATGGCTCATGTTCTAGAAGAACAACTATATAGAAATAAAATAAACACCTGATTTAATCAACTCAGATCCCTGACAGGAGCATTGAGGATCATAGGAGGGGTGTATCAAAAGGGAGTGCAGAAAGCTTGGAGATGTTTTTCATGTTGAATTTTCAATGCTGGATGCTGCATTCCATGGAGGGTGGTGCTTTTTCAAATGCCCTGAGTGAGCACTTGCTGACCCTCCTCAATCATGGCCATACCCTCTCTGTTTCCAGTTAAGTAAATGGCTGCTAAAACTTTTATTGCTTATTATCTTATTTAAAAGGCATCTTCTATTCTTGAGACTCATTGGAAATTGCATTATAGTTCAAGTGGAAACTGAGATACTGTCCCAACGAATGCTGTGTGTAAGGGCCTGGTGGGGTTATGGGTCTTGTGCAGGACCTGCCATGCCCTGGATCCCTAAAAACACAACTGCTGATTCCCTCAGCTTGGCAGGAGTCATTAACCCTCAAACAAAAGCCCAATTATGAAACTTTTTTAAAATATTAATTTTTAATTTGAATTTCATTTGTGCAAAACTTTTCTGGTTAGTTCAGCTCGTCCTTTAATAATAGAATGTGGGATGGTAGAGGCAGCTTTTGTAGAGGCATAAATGATTCAACTTTTAAACTATTTACCTTATAAGCTGCTTACAAAAAGGCACAGACGTTCCTCTGAAAACCTCATGTAAAAAAAGTCTGGTATTATCTTGGAGAACACAGACAATTGTCCTAAAGTCACATTATTTTGAATATTTTACTGTGTGTGTTTTGAAGGGGCTTGGCTTTCTGTAAATGGGGCCACACCTCCAAGAAATCTATCTTTAGTCCAAAAAAATGAAGAAAGAATGGAGAGAACCTGAGAGCTAGATGTTATGAGTGCAGGGGTTTTTTTCTCCCTAGGGAAATGTTATTTACTTTTCAGAATGGAGTCCTGGATGATTTGGACTGAAGTGAGTTATGCAGTCTTAATATGATTGAAGAACTATCTTGTCGACAAGTGCAAAATTATAGATTTGAATCCATTAGCTATCAGGCCCCACAAACATTTGAATAATGGCCCCCACATTTTTTCTATTGGTCTATCAAACAAAGAATACTAAAAGAAACCCCTTAAAATCTTGTAGTTACAATTTAAAGCGGCTGAATTAAATTTCCTTGCATTAAAGATAAACCTTCTTTAATCTCATATTGGAAATGGGAGTTTTGGGCTGTGCTTCTACACTTGGAGCTGTATATTTTTGGCAGCTGAAAAAAGTACAAGTATTTTGTAATAAACATAAATGTCTTCTACTTAAATCCAAAAGGAAAGCCATCAAATTAATCTGGTATCAAAGGAAGAGTTTAAATCAGCAGGCCTTCCAGAGCACTGGCAATGTGTTGCAGCAGCAGAGCAGTTCCTGTGTGAGGAGGCAGGTGCTCATCTCATGCAATTCAGCACCAGTTCACTGGGGCATTGGAATTCTTGTTCTGCCTTGGAATGTTTTACATGCTCTCACTGTGCATTGGCCACCTTCCAAAGCTGGCTATTCCAAAAATATCCTGTGGCTGATAAATTTGGTGAAGATGTTGTTGTTGTTGTTGTTGTGTTCACTCTCGTGCTGCAGGTTGGGGTTCAGCAAAGGTGGGTGTGGGATTTCAGACAGCAGTTTCAAGGGTTAATGAGTGTGTGTTTATGAACTGTTCCTGAAGGAAGGGATTTATTGAATCACAAAATATTTTGAGTTTGAGAAGACCTCGAGGGATCATCCAGTCCAACCCCCGGCCCTGCACAGACACCCCAACAATCCTACCCTGTCCCTCGGGGAGTTGTTCAAAGGCTCCTGGAGCTCTGGCAGCCTTGGGGCCATGCCCACTGCCCTGGGGAGCCTGTTCAGTGCCCACCACTCTCTGGGGGAAGAACATTTTCCTGAGATCCAACCAAACCCTCCCTGGCACAGTTTCATGCCATTCCCTCAGGTCCTGTTGCCAAAAGAGAAGAGATTGCTGCTGCTCCTTGTGGGGAAGCTGCAGGCTGAGGTGACCCCTCAGGCTCCTCTTAAATTGCTTCAGAGGCAGATGATAATCTCCTGGAGATGCAAAAAAGTTGGAGAATTTGAGTTTAGAGATCTCAGCCCCCTCCTCTTGGGAATTGCTGTTCCAGTGAGAGCTGGAGGCGGTGGGGAGGAAGAAATCTTGTTGGTTTTCTGAGTCTCTTTCCTACTCCTTCTCCTCATCTTGCAGATCTTTTGTGGGTGAGCCAAATGTAATCAGGTTTGGCTCACTTGGAGGAATTAGGATGACTGCAAAGTATGCCAGATTTCAAAACAATTTCTAACAGTTTCTGTGATACTGTGTAAGCAACTGAAAATTGACATGTTGTGTTGTGCCCAAGTCAGCCAACTGCTGTCACTGAATAATTAGATTCTCTAGGAGAAGAGAAAGGTTTTTTGTTTTGTTTTTTTTCTCAACAGAATTATTAGGAAATAATGTAGTAGCTATTTTATTTAGGGATAGGCTCAAATTCTTCCGTTCGTACAAACAAATTTTTAAAAATAGTTTGTATCTGAGCCTGAAAAGTATGTTTCATGTATTTTTATATGTAAAAGTATAAATAAGTTGTTTGGGCATTTTGATGCCAATATGTGTGGTGCTTGCACATGGAGAAGACATTGGTGCAGATGGTTAATATTGTTTTTCTAATAGGAATTAATTATTCTCTTTAATTCTTTTTATTTCATATGGCACATCAATTCTACAAATTGAATCCTGATATCAGACACAGGTCAAGACCTAATTATAGCTGGATGTGTCTTGGAGTTATGGCATTTTGGGGATAGATATAATGCTTGATTCCCGAGGAATTTCTACCTCTGCCAAGTGGCTACGAGCTGGGGGAGAAATGTTCTGCTTTGTTAGTCTTTATGTCCCTCTCCACCCCTCTGGTGAAGTGGAGAATATTCAACGGGGAGAAGTTGTGCCCTGTGGAATAATCAGGCAGTTCCACAGCTGGGAGAGGCAGGTGAGGAATCCTGATCCCAGAGAAACACAGGTAGTCCTTGGAAATGCTAATCCCATCTGGAAGGAAGATCTGGAATTCTTTGTGGGGACTTTGCATCTTCCATCAGCTGAAAATTTGAAAGGGGACCAGAGAGACTTAGATAAAAGATGATATTCCTGTTGTTGTAATAATTGAAAATAAAGGGAGGTGGTTTTTTTCCTTCTCCTATATTTTCTAAACTGTCTTGGTGATTCTATCAAGAAGCACAACTTGAAAACTGCTATTCTCATCTCATTCCAATCCTTATCTGATAGCACCTTCTCACGTACCCCTTCTAATTGAATGATTCCTTCCAATTTGTTGTTGAGATGGCATTTCATAAGGATTCAGGATAATTCTAAAGTCTATAGAAGTTGTAGTTGTACTAATACTAACAGCAAAACAACCCAGTGCAAAAACTTACATGACAGCAATTAATGGGAAATATTTTTATTCTCCAAGTGAGTTTTTTCTATTGGTCTGATTCTTGCCAGAGACTCATCAGACTATAAATATTTCAGAAGGTGGTATTAGGAATAAATACTATGGATTTTAAAACTTCTGCTCCTTTTTCTCCCATTAAATTCAGCTAATGGTACTGGAGGGGCTGAAGATAGGACTCTTCCTTCTCCCATGAAAATCCTCCCCCGAAAATCCTCCCCCTCTGTTTCCTTAGATCCAGCTGTAAAATTCCTCATACTTTTCTGGCACTATTACAAATGAGAGATAAATAATAAACAGTTTCTCTCAGGGCGTCCAAAGCTACATATATAAATCTATATTAAATCCAAGGTTAATGATTGCTTCTCTGTTTTATCGGCTGCAGGGAGCACTTCTTGAAGGAAATCCTGTCTAAGTGGCAAAGTAGCTCTTTTCAGAGGCTCTTAAGCAAAATGAGACATTAAGTTCCAACCATCCTACCCTGCCACATGCAATAATGTGTTGTAAAAGAGGGGGAAAAAATCGTATCTCTTTATATTTGTCAGTTGGGGAAAGAAATATTTTTTATTTCCCCCCAAATTATTTTATCTGTCTGACATCCCTAATTTGCCTTGGCCTTGCAGAGAAAAGTGCTGCTGTTCTCATTAGTACTTTGCAGTTATCCCTTCCCTGGCTGAGGTGGAAGAAGCTTTAAATCATGTGGGAGAGCGGGGAAGGGAAAAGAGAGAAAACAAGCTTTTTGAACCCTGTAATGTAAATTTGCAGACAATTATTCATTATTAACTGCCTGAAGCATCACACCTCTCTCACCTTTGCTGGAATGTCTGAACATTAGGGTAAACAACACGCTGCTGGCTTATCATAATGCGGTCTGCTTCACTGCAGCAAGAACTTGTCAGAAACAGATTGTGATGTTGACTTCTCAATAGGGGAAAAAAAGGACCTAAATTAGACTTCTATAAAAAGAATATTGCATATTTATTTCCACAATAACACCAAGGAAAAACGTTAGTCAAGAAGCAAGCAATTGGGTGAATAAATAAGCTTGTCTTTGTTCTCATCAATTAAGTTATTACATCAGTTGGAAAACCAGTGAATTATAATACAGATGTTTAATGAAACACTGCTGTGCCTATAAGTCAAACTCCTATTTTGTGGTGTGATTTTGGCTGCATAGTTTTGTGTGTGTTAAACCGTATTTATTAGCTGATACCCATTATTATTTTGAGCAAGGTATAATTCAGTTGTCAGGCTCCAGCTCTGGGAAGGAGATTTAATCAGTGAGAGCCCGCTTTGCTGCTGAGCATAAAACAATGCGGGTTTCATGAAGCAATCACACCAGTGTGAAAAAATGGGATTAATTAGTATTGTACAAGAACAGGCAGCATGCTCATTAAAACCTTGTGAGCTGCCTCTTGATAAACTGCCACTTGATAGGGCCGCATTAATGTGACAAGGCAAAGACTTTATTTCCAAATCCTTTCTGATTATATCTCACTTTTAAGTTACCTGAATTGACTCTCTAAGGCTTTTGGAATACAAAGATCAAAATTGCAGCATGAGATCCCCAAGACACCTGGACAAAGGAGCCGTGCTCAGATAGTAAGGCTTCAAAAGACAACTTTTTTTTTGAACTCCCATTCAAGCATAAATCAATAGCTGTACAGTGAGGCAGCTCCAAAGGTGGTACATTTGCATTTACACTCAGCAGGTTGGGCTGGAACTTACTTGACGATTAGCAGCTATCTAATGAATCCCCCATCACTCTGAGCCTCTCTGCTTACCAAGTGCTTCATCTGTTTGGCAGGACAGAAAGTCTTATGAATATTCTTAGAGCTTCACACAAGCTCTGAGCAAAGGGGAGAACAAGGTAGGCACTCCCAGCTGAACATCTGTTTCTTATAGTTCAGGTTGGCCACTGAAGAACTTAGTCATATTTCTTTTTTATCCTTTCTTTCAGAAATATTCACAAACTAAAAATGTAGATCCCTACTAGTGGATTTGTTTCTACATGACAAAACATAATAGGAGACATGCCTGAATAACAACAGTAAATGTTGGATAGGATGTATTTTTGATCTCGTGTATTTTCCTTTAGGCATAATGTTTTATTCCTTCCTGAATTTGTAGCGGTTCTGATGATTTACTTGCACATAATCTTGGCTTTTTTTTTCTTTCCTTTTTGAGAATTAGTGGCTCTAATGAAATTACATCTGAACTTGTAATAGTTAAGCAGATCTCTCAGCTGTTTCGTGGTGCATAGGTGCTCCAAGATGCTGACTTTCCATGTAGCTTTAGCTGACATTGTATGTAAGGCAATTGTAATGCAATAGAGTCACCTGTCAGCATATATTTGTAGGTGTGGAAAATGCCACTCAGAGAACAGAGATCTCGTATTCCCTGAAGCTTTTTCCCAACTATTTTATTTTTAAGCAAAAACATCTTGTTAAATCTCAACACCCTATTAAAGCAATGTTATCCACCAGGAAGTTGGAGTGTTCAGTTACCAATTATAGATTGTTTGCAACTGTACAGGTGGAATCCCACCCAGGGAAAGGCATCAGACTGGGAGGGCAAGGTGCCTGAGCTGGCTGGATCTGGATGAGTACAATGCTTTACAAAGTGATGTGTTGCAATATTATTAATTTAAACCCTTAGACTTCATTGTTGTGATCTGGGTTACATGATGCAATGCAAGATGACAGCCATTGAATTAATAGAAAATGGGATTCATCTCTTGAAATTTCACACAAAATAGAAGTAGGAGACAGACAAAATAAAGGGAGATAGATAGACAGACTGATAATACCACTAATACTTTTAAATTTAAACTGAATGGGTGAGATAATTTTAAAACACTAATGGTATTTATCAACAGTGTGATAGCAGGGGGGAGAAAAATCACACTCCCTCCCTTTCTCTCTCCCTCCTTCTCTTTCCCCTTTCGTTGATTGCTTTGTTGAGCAAGTCAGTGAATATTTTACACTTTGTTTCTTTTATTTTAGCAAATGAACTGCCTCGAGCTAATGTAGTGTAAGTGGAAATTTCAAGCCCCAATGTCTGCTGCATGATCCAATAATAGGAACTTTGTTTCCCTCCTAGCCCTGTAACACAGTGGAACAGCAAACTCCCCAATGCCTCCAGGTAGTCACATGCCTGATTTATGATTATAAACTATAGCTCTGGAAGAGGTTAGATAGGTAGTTTAAATCATTGTTTTTTCTCTAATGAACTGGGGTCACAGAGAAAATACTCTGTGCAACAGCCTTATCTGGGTGTTACTTATGCCCTACATACTCTCCATGGTTTTAGCTGTGATGGGGTTTTTGCAGAGTTTTAATTGTTAAGGTCGGGTTAGTCAATCGTGTTACTGAAAATTCAGTGAAATGTGTTTTCCTGCTGTTGGTTAGTGTTCATCTCAGTGCAAACTGGAGACAGGTATCTCTTTTAAATGTGGTGTGGACAGCATCAAAATGGATCAAAAAGAGAAGGTCAAGACAACACCCATGGATGGTGCATGGAGTGGTTTCTATCCTCAGTTAACAGTGTGCTGTAGTGCTGAACTCTGTCCTTGCCTGAAAGCTGTGCCAGGCCATTGGACCAGTATTTAAATAGCATGATAGCTGTTACATTAGATATATTAGAGATGCCTGGGATATAAAAATGCAATAATATTCAGGATATGGTCAAGATATTGTAGCAGATGAGCATAGAAACTGTTTATGGACTGATGCCATTAATCTTGGAATTCCTGGAAGGATGGGATCATTGTGTGAACTCCAGGTACCCTTATGCAGATCAGTCTAGCACAAATAGGTTTCACACAGATCACTATAAGTCTTAACTGACCTTGACAACAGTGCTGTGGTCATATTTTCATATAAATAAACTCCTTTCAGGGGATTTTCCCCAGTAGATTCATTGGAGATGGACTTTTTCTGGCACGAGGCCTGTTAACCAATTGTTACTTTAAAGTCCATTATTTATAACCATCTCAAAGATGCAACTACTTGACTTTCCCTTTCTGTGCCACTCAGTAGCTTAATGGAGTATCAGACACTTAATGCATAGTCACACAACTCTTGTCATTCAAGTGCATCAAAGCAACTTCTCATGTCACCCTCTTCATGAAGCAACCCATAGTTTGGAATTAGGGAGGTAAAACTCTTCCTGTCGGCAACTCATTGTATCAGCATTTCAAAGTAGAGGTGTCACTGCAGTAGCTTTGCACCTCTGTGGAAACTTAAAGCTTTGGATGTCAGCACCTAGGAGGAGTTTTGAGCAGAATATGAAGGGTTTATTTTAGTAATCTGTAGGGTGGCTTGCAAGTGACTTTCTTCTGCCAGCTGAAGCTTCAAGTGACAAAAGCACCTTGGTCTGGTTCTGGGTCCTGCTTGGATAGAGGTTATATGGGACCCAATGTAGTGCCTTAGTCCTTTCACACAGAGTTGTTAGTTATTCCCTCATTGTGCACCGTCGAATGTTGCTGCCTACATGGAATTTGATGCACTTGTCCCTTTTGAACAGCATCTCTTTTTCATGCTACTTCTCTGACTTGTCATGATCACTTTGGATTCAGATCCTGTCCCCCAGCATCCTCACAGTGTGATGCTGTCTGAAGCTGTAATAAGCATAATCTACTCTGTCAATGAGGTCACTAATGAAAATATTGAGTAGGCCCAACCCCAGCCCCCTGTGGAACCTCTCTTTGTACGGCATCCCATCAACCTTTGACAAATACTCTGAGTACAGTTTTGGAAACTGATTTTGTCCCCACTGTTTTATCTGTGCCATGTTTCCTTGGCTTCAGTATAAGATATCCTATAGCAATCAGGAATTCCTCTCAAAGTTACTGATCTCTGTTACCTTCTGTCCACAAAACCTCCTTCCTTCGAGAAGTAAATTTAATCTTCATGAACAAAATGTCAAACTCATCTGCTTGTTACCTCTACAGAATACAGATAATTTGTTCCAGAGTTTTCCCATAAATTTAAAAGGAAATTCCTTTATAGTCTCCTAGTTAGTTTTTTTTCCTATTCCCTTGACTTCTGTGTTTTGTCACTTCACCTGTTCTTCAGTTATTCTCAAGAATAACTATATATAATTTTATTCCTTTAAATAATGGAGGATGGTAGAAAGGACTACAAAGCAGGCAAAATATTGTAAAATTGCTAAATTGCCCACATGTTTTCTAACCTTTATCAAAGGGGCACTGTCGTGGCACTGTCTTCAAAGCTCAACTTACCTCCAAAAAAGTAATAAATACTATGGGCCATCCTGGATACATGTGCCAAAGGCTTTCTCCACCTTTTGGAGTTGAAGCAAGTTGAAAAGTTGTGCAACCCAATGTCACTTGCACTCTCTTTCACCAAATTAGTTTTAGAGTAATTTTTGGTTTACGCCTTATGTCATTTGTATCTTGGATTGTACCTTAGACTTTGTTATTCTCTACCTTGGACTTTGCCTGAAGAGCTAAAATCTCTCCTGACCTTTGGAGTATGAGTCTTTCTTCTTTTTTTTTCCACAACATTTTGTACCCCTGATATTTTTGTTTTGGCAATTCAGGGACATTCATTCCACCAGTGAGAATTAAACACTGACCCATCTATACTCTCTTTAGAAGACCCTAGAGTACTTGTTCCTGCAGGTTGAGGATCTTTATTCACTACCTGGTATTTCTTCAACATTTCCCCTGAGTTTCTGGTATAAATGTTGAAGGACAGGTATTGGGGTTGGATGGACCTCAGTTTGGTTCAGTAGTGCTTGTGCCAATCTGCAGGAAAAGGGCAAACTCAGAAGAGCTGTTCCTTCTCCCACCCCATCTCCTGTCAGGTGGTGACAGTGCAGCCCTTCAGAACTGCAGCTGTTCCCTGGGAGATTCAATTTGGGCCTCTGTGCAGCACAAGAAATGTCTGTGCTGTAAATCACTTAGTACAGGCAGAATCCTCAAGTTGTTTTCATGCAGAATCACACAGGGACCTAATTTGCTGTGATGGCTTCTCCAGTTATTGCATCACAAAAATTTCTCACTATAGAGCAGCAGGTTTCATTCATTCCATCACCACCTATAAATAAGGGTTGTGACTGGAATAGGTCGTGAGAGTTACTCCTGGGAAAACCACGGATCGCATTATCTGTGAGGAAAATGTGTTTTAAATTGCATTCTTCTAACTACATCCTGGTTGCTGCATAGTTCATTTCTGAGCATGCTGAATGGCATCCTCAGCACCAGTGGTACAGCACAGAAAATGATGTTTCAGACTGCTTAGAGGATAATTCAGTTTGCAAGGGACTTCTGAAGGTCATCCAGTTCACCTGGAGAGGGTATCAGTTGACACTTCAGAACTGGAATGTGCCCCAGAGATCAGATTAGTGGGAATCTGCCCAAGTGCCAGAACTCTTTTGGTACAGCTTTGAAATAAATATGTAGTTTACAGTAAGAAATTTAGGGATGTTTCAGTTCACTCTGTGCAATTATGAGAGGGGAAAAGTCCATTTAGACACATTTGAAACCTAAATTCCCAACCCCAAAATTATTCATTGTTTTTCACAGTTTTGGAAATATATTCATGAAGAAATGGTCCTGGAAATTTTTCAGTTTAGTCTTGATATCAGGAGACTGTCTCTTCTCATAGTGACTGTGAGGGAAGGTCTGGGTGGCTACAGAGTGTGTGGTCAAAACAAAGGAAAACATGGGTTAGGTGACTTTGTGTGTCTGAGCCCTCCTGTGGGTTTGGAGCTTTACTTACGAGACTTTACTTCTGCTGCTGCCCAATTTTCTCATCTGATTAGTGCTTTGCAACCCACCAACCATGGAAGAGCATGTTTAATGCTGGGGGGGGGGAAGGGGGGAAGTGTCTTTTTCCCAACTTTTCCAAGACTGTGCTCCACAGGGCTGCACTGTGTGAGGACTGGCAGAGGAATCAGCTTGTTCTGAGCCCTGAGCAGCACAATCCCTTGTTCCCACAGGTTCTCTGTGCAAATCAAGAAAAGCAAACACTTTGAGGGAGGTGCCCCTCTGTGTAGATCCACAGGGGCTACAGAAACCACCTGTGCATGGGTTACTACTGATTTCTAACCCAGCTCTCAGGTAGGATGTGTGATGAAATATTTGGGAAATAAATCCAATGTATCAGGAAAAATGGACTGGCATGAAGGTAAGAGGCAAGTGAGCCCCGGGATGAGTTTCCTTGTGGCAGTTCAGCAGTGCCTCAATGTTGCTCTGGTACAATTGTGTGTACAAACTTGTCATTTGGGATAGTTGTGCCACCCTTGACTTCCAGCTGCACCACAATTCTCGTACTAATATTTCAAATGATGTGTCTTTATGTAATGGTCCTCTCAGGAGAAAAAAAATAACACCTCTTATATTAAGCAATCAACATTCACAGAACCTTTGTTATCCCTTATCATTATCCTTATGTTTATAATACAAAATC
The DNA here is from genome assembly GCA_026770055.1 of Myrmophylax atrothorax. Taxonomy (NCBI): domain Eukaryota; kingdom Metazoa; phylum Chordata; class Aves; order Passeriformes; family Thamnophilidae; genus Myrmophylax; species Myrmophylax atrothorax. Next base: position 13,511,669 of record JAOXXN010000252.1, read on the forward strand.
CAAGTCAGTTTTCTCGAGTTATATCTTTGAGGGCCTGTCTTACTTCTTGCTGATGGTCTGAGAAAAACTTCAGCAGTTGTCATGAAATAATCCTGTGTGTTAATCTGCTGTTTCCATCTTGAGAAGTGCAAAATTATTCCCTTAAGAATTAATCCTTATGATGCTCATTGAAAGGAGCTAAAGGAAACCATCCAGAATTTTAACCACTCTTGAGTTTACAAGGCAGAGAAATGGAGTTGGGTCTTATTGTCATATTTTGCAGCTGATGCCACACCATTAAATGAATTTAAGAATCAAAGCTGTAATCTGTATTTTAATATTGATATCATCCCTGCCATTTTGACTTTGCCAATCAGCCAGAATATTTCAACAGCTATCAGAAGGATAGTTCTCACATGGTTTGGTTTCAGAATTAAGCATGTTGGAGGGCTATTCACTCATTTCTGCAATATCAGGAATTGGACATGTCAGTAAAGTATGATGTCTTAAACCAGAATGGCCCATCTGATGCAGTATAGTTGGTCATTCTAAATTTCATGGAAAATGCATATTAGAAAATAATAATTATAAAAGTATTCTGCAGCATAATGTTACCCAGCTGAGGATACTGAAGGGACTCGGATTCAGATACAAACAGGTTGAGTTGGAATAACTTTTGTATTTGCAGTCAAATAATCAGCAAGTGATTAAGAACTGCTCTATGAAATTCCATTGTGGATCTCCTGGACATTTAGGAGGATTCACTCTGCCGGTGTTTGGAATACCAGGGGAGTTGGTGATGTGATAGATATTCTGGAACACTTTGTGCACGTGTTCTCGGAATGCCCACAGCGGGAGAGTTATGGGAAATACATCATTGGCCCCAGGCTGGAGTTTATACAGAATATTGCTCTGCCATAGGATCCCTTTAGCTGTGTTCTAGATGGCTTGGCAATGACTCCCCAAATGCCTGAAGCCAATTTAAAAAGGATGCTAAGAGCACTCTAATAGCTGGAGTTACGACTGGTGAAGTGTAAATCAATGCTGTGCACGTTCCAGGGAGAGAGAGTGGGGCCAAATGAACTTTACCTTAATGGAAAGGGTGTTTTAGACAAATTCTGCACATGTGGAGGCACATCCTACATGTGTGTTGCCACCATCTGCAGTCAGGTCTGCTGCCCTCCCCTCTTCTGGAGCGAAAGGTGAGTTTGCTTAGCCTAGACTACACCTGTGCTGTTGCTGTTGTTGATGACCCAATTAACCTCATTAACTTGGCTGGATAAGCACTGAGGAGGGACAGAGAAAGGGATGCTGCACCCCTTATTTCCCCACCTCGGGATGCTGCACCCACGTACCAGCCCCAGCAGTTTGCCATCCCCCCCCCCCCCCCCCCGGGG
>JAOXXN010000252.1:13513144-13525168 GCA_026770055.1 Myrmophylax atrothorax
GCTGCACCCCTTATTTCCCCACCTTGGGATGCTGCACCCACGTACCAGCCCCAGCAGTTTCCCTCCCTCCCCTCCCACCCCTTGGTCTCTGGTGCAGCCCTAGACCATCTCTGCTAGCAAATGCTTCCTCATCACTGTAGCAGTGATGGATGGATCCATGGGGCACTTTGGGTGGATTTCATGCTAACACACACCAAAAATACGAGTTGAGGTCATGGGCTGTGCCTAGTCCTTGGGCTCAGGGCTTCTCACCCCTGATTTATACCCAGCAATCTTCTGACAGCCCCTTTAGTCAAAGGGGATGTAAATCTTTTAATTTCTGCTCTTCTTGAGAAGATTCTGCACTCTGAATGCCATGGATTTTTAGGGATTACTAGCAGGGGCCCAGTTCTGGATGTGATCTTCCATCTTTACTCATCTTTAGTTATCCAGAGATAATCAGATATTAGAGAAGGTTGGAAATTTGTCTCCTATTAATAATTTAAAAAAAAAAGTGATAAAAGACTCTGATCTTGCCAGTGTCATAAGTAATGTCACTTAGTGAAGTGACTGGCACTAGCTGTAGGCTCAGATATGCCAATTATAATTAAAGCCATTATTTTCAAATACAGTTCAGTTTATTCCTGGGGAAAAGTAAAGAGAATTTTAGAGTGACAAATCTCTCTGGAAAACGCAAACTTTAGGAAAAGGCAGAGGTTTTAGACTACCTGTAGTAATTTAGTTTCAGGTTGGAAATGAATTGTATGTTAAAACATATTCTCAAATGTGTTGACCGACCAACATACTGTACAAATATGTTGTGTATGTCAGAATCATCTTGAGAAAGCTTACAAGGCAGAACTGTCATTTATTTGTTAGATCAACATCTCTGGAATGGTTTTCAGAAAGGTTCTGAACCATCATCTACTGCAAATGTGATGCCCATCCACGGATAGAAAGATAACCAAATTGCCTTGTATAACTTATTTTTGAGAATTAAAACCAGAGATGGTGCTCTAAAAAAGCAGAGCCAGTGGAGCTGTGCTCCTTTTCAGGCACATGTGTTCTGCTCCTAGAGAATTGTCGGGCAAATGGGGGTTTGCTTTGCTTGTAGTGATGCACAGACAGTGGTTGTGTTGTGTAAAGCCCTGTAATTCCCAAGACAACAGTCACCCTTGGTGGGTTTTGTTCCTAAAATGAGCGGGATTCTCAGAGGTGACCATGGGGGAACATAAAGCACAGCCACAGCAGCTCATTCCCTTGAGGGCAGCCTTGAGCTCAGAACAGAACCCAAGAGGAGTGGAAGGTGTGTCCAACATCAGGGGATCTCCCCAGTGCCCCCCAAACCTCCAGCCCAGGGCATGTCCCACAGGAACGAGGGTTTGGGGCTGCAGCTCCTCACCCAGAACTGGCAGATAGGGAACGGAAACATTGCCACTGACCTTTCCTGTGCTAGTCCTGCCCAGATCCAGCAGCTCTTGGTGTTTCTTGGCCTTCCTTCAGCTCCCCGAGCACGAGGTGCAGGGTTTGTGCTCCTGCTGCTGCCCACCAGAGACTGCTGAGACCCGCCTGCAGTGAGAGATCTGAGGGCTGGTGTCAACTCCAGGCATAGATAAAATTCCTGCTTGCACTGCAGGTGACTGGGGATCTAGGCAAGAAAAGTTGCTGCAGCTGAATTTTTTTCATTCTTGCCGACTGCATTGGGCAGCTATTTTGTTATTATTGGCAGTCTTAAAACCTTGGCTTTGTTTTCTGCCCTGTAATCTCATGTTGATGTCCTTTCTGTTCCCAAACCCTCTTTTTAAAAGTGTTTCCATTTGATATGATTAATAGCTCTTGTGAGTGATCTCTATTAAGGACTCAAAGCTCAATTTCAAATATTTTTGTGGCGCTTCTGGTGGGCCTTGCTGGGATAAATTAAGCCTATTTTTCCCCTGATTGCTTCATTGGATCTCTTTGTAACTTCACCTTGTATTCCTTTCTGTTCAATACTTTTCAAAGTACCGAGAGTTTAAAGAGGTACAATAAATCCCAGATCAGTTTTTAATGACCATGGTAAGCCTGCTTGTAATATGTCAGTAAGCTGAGCCTAAAAGCCAATGGGGAATAGGCCATTTCTGCCTTAGTAATTGCCTCCACAGAAAGATTTATAATGTCATTATCTGAATCTACAAGAAATAACTCATAGAGCTGAAATACCCTAAAAAAATATTACAATTCTCTTAAAATCTAGTCATTCATAAATGCTAAATCATAAAACTTTTTTCAAGATGTTTTATGTTAAAAATAAAACACAGTCAAAACATAAATGTACTTTTCTTAATCAGATCCTTGGTTCTTTATGTATCTGTTTTCTGAGCTGTATTTTGGGCAGAGGAATTGTGGAGAGCTCAGCCCTGCTGCAAACAAACAAGTGCTGAGAAACCACAGAGAGGATGAGCATTCCCAGTCATTTTTCTTTATTTGTGTGTGATTCCAGGGGGGAAGAGGGTTAGTTAGCACTGCAATAAAATTAATTTTAGCAATAAAACTCACTCCCCCCTTCTCCTTGCACCGTTTTCCCCTGAAAAGCCCCACTAAATGTCCTGATGGATGTACTGCAGTACTGTTCGAAGCCATTGCAGGCAGCTTCCCTTGCCCTCAGCATTCCCCAATCAGGAGATATCATTCATTTCTTTCAAAAAGCAGGAAATGTACTCTTCAATTTGTCTGGTGTTTAATAAAGTGCTGGAATTACCATAGCTACCCTCATCTTGTGCTGCTTTAATACACTGTGAGATTTATACTAATTCCAAGCAGACTCTATTCTTCAGCGTGGTGAGTGTGTACACTTAAAAGGGCACTGGCACTGGGCTTCTTTTTAATCATGAGCTCCCATAAGTGAGCACCTGATTTCTACTTCCCTGAAAAATTTGAATTGATTTCCTTTCTTGTGTCTGCTGTCTGTCCGTAGCTGCTGTTGTTGCCGTGGCTTTTTTTTAAAAATTATTTTTCATTGTTTAAACAAATATTATTCCCTGGCATCCCTGGAGATGTGTTGTGATGCAGTTGCTTCAACTCAGTCGAGTGATTCCTAAAATCAGTGAAAGGTTTCTAGTCTGATACACTCAGATTCTTCTCTGAAGTTCAAATTAAACTTTCCCAGGGACCAATATCTGCTCTTAGATTGTAAATTACAGAGACTAACACCCTTTTAAAGTGTGGCAGTTCTGTTATTACCTTGAATAGGTCCAGGATTTCATTCCATGTCCCATATACTTCAGAGCACAGACATGTCTGTAAGTAATAAATTATTATTCATTTCTAGTGAGCATTATAAACTTTCAGGTTCTTTGCCTCAATGAAATGAGCTTCCTGATACAGAAATTAGTCCCCAGTCAAGGCACTCTCAGCTTCAGAATATCATCTGAATCTAAGGACTGTGAAAATAATACTGATAAATTAATTTCCTGAGTTTAAAAATTATTTATAAGCAAACAAATGTTTACTTCTGCCTCTGGATGTGTATATCCAGTTTTTATTGAAATTAGCAGGAATATTCCTTTACACAGAGATCAGCAGACATTGTAATTCCCCCTTTGTCTGTGAGCCTCTCCTGAGCACATTGTAGCTTTAGTGTTAACAAAACACTGATCTCTGAGGCAATGTGATGTGTGCTTTTCAGCACTGAACTCCCTGAAGGAGTCAATGACAACTAAATGAAACTGGAATTTTGGAGTGCTCTGTCTTGAGTTGATGTGTTTAGGAAAGAAAAAAGAAAAGGTTTTCTAGGAAAACGTCTTTTCCTTAAAAGCTGCTGCACAGAGTCCAGTCAGATTTCTAATTTGAAGTAAACTTGGTTCATTGTTGATTATTAGCTCTTAAACCTAATCTGGATTGAGATGAGAGCATAGCAATAAAATAAAAATCCTTACACTGAAACCAAAAGCCTGGGAAAAAAGTAACTGCAGTGACAGTCGGGACTGAGCTGTGTCCTGGAACTGGGGAACCACAAACTGGTTTCCATCAGGATTGCCGATAATAGGATTGTAGCAGAGAGAACCCAAGCACAACAAAGGATGAAAGAATATCAAAATATCCTTCTGTTAGAAACTCATCCTGTAAGAACCAGGGTGAAATGGTGACTTGAGGTGGGTTAGGATTAGTCTCTGGTTACTCACTTGGTGCTGTGCCCCTTCACTATTGTCCCGAGCAAATGTTTCCTGACAGGCTAACTAGGAATACAAAAGGATCAAGGACTCTGGTGATGTGCTGGATGTTACAATTGTTATTCCCATCCTCTGGCTGTGGTTTACCTTTGGCAGTGTCAGAGGTGGCTGTTCTGGGAGCCCAGGAAAGAGAGATGAGCTGTGGGGTCTGTGTGGCTGCTGTCCTGCAGCCTCTGCCTGTGAGAATTCTCACTGAAGTTTATAAAACTGTGTAAATCTGAAGGGGGGAGGCTTGTACCTCTTCAGCATTGGAAGGGAGAACAGCTTTTATGCTTTTTTTTCTCCTGTCATGAAAATCATTACTCGGCTGTTTCACTCTTGTTTTATATAAGGCACATTTTTCTATGAGATCTTTCAAAAATGATTAGTAACTGTCAAAGTGATGGTGTTTGCAGCTGTACACATGAACTCTCGTGGGATGTGAACCATTAGCAAGTCTGGATCCAAAACCTCTCCTGGAGTTGGACTGCTGCCTCAATGAGGAGTGGCAGGGGGTGGGCTGGAGGGCTCCTTGCAGTCTGTGCCCACTGGCCCCTGTGCCAGCTCCTTCCTTCTGCAGCACCAGGGGAAGCTGGGCACACACACCATGCAGCTGCCTGAAATCAAAATGCTTTTCCTTCTCATACCCTGTTCTCAGGGAGCAGGGCCTGCCTTGTATTGCAGATTATCGTGTTACTGCTGGTTCTCTTTCCTGCCATCCCTTCTTTGTCCAAGGCAGTGAGAGTTGCAAGTCCCAGTCCTAAATCAGAAGTCTCTGATGGTAAAGGCTCTGTCTTGCCTTAGCAACCTGTTCCTCACCATGTAAGGAAACCACTGTGGCTCCTTTAGGGAGTGTCCTATTGTTGGGTCGCATTGTTTCAAAAAGAATAATGAGTTCAAGGTGCCTGTCCAAGAAGACAGTGCACATTTCAGAACTGCTAAATGCTTTTATAGCATTTCAGTAAACATTCTTAATATTTTTTCCAAAAATAAAAGGTGTTGAATTAAGTAAATGGCATCACTTTACTGTTGTGAGGAAATGCCTTGGTCTGTGCAACTGGAGTAATTAGTTATGGGTGAGAAATCTCATCAGGAGACATCCTGGAGAAGTGGAAAAAGTACCCAAATAACTAATAAACATACAGCCAATTCATTTCATGTTTCCCTGAAGAGGGGAGGGAGGTAACTAAGTAAAATTAGGTTCATTTATTGGAAACATTTAAACTGCAGAAAGCTGGAGAGAGAGCCTTAAACTATTCACCTTAATAAGGTGGGTAGACAAGATGCACATATTCAGATTGCTGTGCTGTGAAGGGTCCTACACAGTGAACAGAGTTGTTCTGCTTTTTTATTGTATTATACAAACATAAAATGTACAAAAATGATAGGTGAATAGTTTAAGGTTAAATAACCTTTGAAATTTTTAGCAGCCATAGCTGTGTTCTGGGTAGTTTAAGAATCTTATTTCTGTCTGGCTTCTGAAATTGCTGCACCTTCCCACTCTCAAAACCAACTGCACCAAGAGAACGTGAGTTTGGATAAATTCCTCTGATATTGGCCCATGTGTAACGTATCTTAATGAAATATAGGTGTACAGGTCAAAAGAGAAATATTTAATGGGAGGTGTTTACCAGTTGGTGATAGGAATGGAGAGCTCAGAATACACCAGGAGAGAATAGTTAGTGAATCTGTCATAGGCATAAATCAGCCACACTCCCTCTGCATTTCTAATTGTCTCCCTAAAAAGGTTTTAGTCAACCCCTTAAAATGATGATCACACAAATGCATTTTTATATTGCCTGTTTGCTTTTAGTTATGCAAATTTGTTCAAGAGGAACGATGTACTCAAAATGCTCGAAAATTTTTAAACCCCACAGATGTCTGTAGTGTGCGAATGTTAAAACCCCAAAGTTAATACTGTCTACCCAGACATGGGAATGTAATGATTTGTGTTCAAGGCTGGTCCTGGGTATAAGTAAAACAGGGCATTGGTCAGGGCAGTAACAGGGGCTGGGAAGAGTATTATGGGCTATCTTTATGGTATTCTTCAGGCATCTCATTTCAACAAACATACTACAGAAGTGAATTAAGCTAGAAATGAAAGCAGTCTCCAGTCAGACACATTTTTATTATTATTTAATTAATTTATTAAATGTGGTAATTGAAATTAACTTTCCACTGTGCCTAGGTAACTTCTGAAAAAGCCAATTAACCCTCTAAATAACTTGAGTTTAGCAGCAGTGGCCAGAGCAATGATTAAACAGCTTTGGAAAATCCAGACTTCTCTTGTGTGGACAAATGTTGTCCTTCCCTGTTTGGGTGTCCAGGGAGAAGCCACACCCTGGGGTGGTGATCCTGGCTTCGGCCTCACACCACAGACATCGTGGTGCTGCAAGAAGACAAGGCTGTTGTGTGGTCTGTCACTGCTCAGGACAGGTATCTGGGAAGAAATCTTGTTAGGCTTGGAGACTTCGAGATCAGGCACAAAGCTTTCAGTCAGGATCCTGTGTGTTTGACCTTCACACTTGTCTCTCTCAGCTGTCACTACAGGAGAGCTGTGAGGATTAAACTGAATGCAGCTCCTGCTGTACCTGGAGGTGCAGGTAGGGCAGCCAGGAGGCACCTCTGGCACATCCATGCCCACCTAGAGCATGGGAGATGGATTTTGCAGCAGTCTGAGCTTGTCAGTGTAGACAGAGCCCTTTACTTGACTGAGATTGCGTTAAAAGACAAGTTTAGCAGCACATCTGAAGCCTTACATTCCTTTTGCTGTCTGAGCCTTTGCTTTGGCTTAGGAAGCACTTCAGTGTTGCAGGCGACTTCCACAAGCACTAAACATGCAAATACTGACGGAAGATGTAAAACTCCAAACTCTGAGTATTATTCTGTGATTTTTATAGAGTTCTGCATTGCCTTAAATCCACCTGGAGCTCCTGATCGCCGTGTCAGTGGGCACCGTACAGCCCTCGTTTGTCAGGCCATTTAAATGCAGTGGCTTTGCACTCAGTCTTTTGGAATACATCCTGCATGCTGTGATTTACAGCACTGGAGAGCTGATTAAAAAGTCACTCGTTAAAAAGGTATTTTTTATTATAATTGCTAAATATTTTTTGGTGTGGTTAGTCGGATTCACCTTTAAAATGATGTATGTGCTGGCTCTTCTCCCGAGCTGTCGAGCCAGAGCCACTGGCTCTTAGATTTGTACCCCAGTGGCAGAGGCTTTGCAGTGCTTTGCATTTTCACGTGCTTGCTTTCCTTAAGCAGAGGAACATCAGCATGTTCTTTTGGAGAGGGTGGAATTTGGAAACCTGCTTTCAGTCCCAAACACCAGTTTCCTCTCTGAACTGGAGGAAGAGATTTAACTGCTTCCTTTCCAAATATTTAGAATTGAAGCTATTTGTCATTAAATACTCCAGGAGTTCTGTATGAAAAGAATTTCTTCCAGATGGCTGCAGGAGTTAATTTTCCACACATGGTCTTTTAAGTGCCAATAGAAATGTTGCTGGGGCAGGGCAGGGGGCTGCTGCAGGAACTAAAACTTATTGAGGGTGGAAATGGTTACACAGTGTCATCAGTGCAATAACGTGCTGGTTGTGCTGCACGGGATGGAGATGGGATGGGATGGACAGGAGGGATCCCAGGACTAAGCCAGGCTTGTGACAGCCTGGAAAACATGGACAGAAATTGCCTGATCTGTTACACACATACAGAAGGAACCTCATGGGGATCTGCTTGGCAAAGCATGGATTTGGTCTGAGAACCATCACAAGGAAAGAAGAACCAGCCTGTTTGATAGGGGGAAATTGGGATTTCTAGGCAGGTTTCCTGTCGGGACAGATCCCTGAAGAAGTAACTTGGTAGCTGAGCAGGCATTTTTAACTCATCTCAACTCTTGACTTGAAGTCAGCCCTCCAATATCATCTTCAGAATAAGATACTGCTTTTCTAGCAGAACAAAAGAACCATTAATGACACCAATTAACCAGTGTAATTCTCATTTACACCTCTTTATTACCTTCCACACACAGTATGTGATACATTATACATCCCATTAATTGTTAACATACACGCAAGTCGAGATCTTTTATTATACCAGGTCATCTATCATTGATACAGAGATATAGATATTTTATAGCTGAGCCAACTAACACTACTGTAGAGCAGAATCTATAACCATTTTCACATCAAATGTGATTGTGTTTTTAAGCCCTTTAGAAGTCCTTAGTATGTAATTTGGCCCCTTCCCAGAAGGTGTTTTAGAGAGGGAACAAAACAGTGGGATTTGGGGTAAGCTACATTAATTTTGTAGTTTTTTTTTTTTTTTTAAAAAAATGAAATTATTTTTACCATTTTAAAGCTAGAGGTGGAGTGTTGTTCTGTTCAACTGTAAATGCCACTAATTTAACAAGGATAGTAATGTTCTTTTAATTAACTGAAAACATAGATGAAGTAGAGAAGGGGAAGCATTTAAGGGGAATCTGGGTGGGAATTCTTTATTTGAAGTCCCAATAATTTTTGCATTTTCAAAGGATAGAAAAACCAAAATTAAAATGCAATAGGTGTAACATCCTTTGCTTGTTCCCTGCACAGCTCCAGTTATCAATGGGTTGCATATTGCCTACAACTATTGCCATTCAAAGTGTTCCTCCTCATTTAAGGTGCTGGGGTTTGAGAGCCCTGACTGTGGTGGCACCTGACTGGGAGCCAGGGCTGGTGTGCTGCTCCCAGTGTCCCAGGGAGCTCAGCACAGGGACACTCCTGCAGAATGTTTTTTGGAAGCAGCTACCAGTAGGGTCACCCCTCAGCTGAACCTGGAGACCAACAGGGTGATGCTTCTCTCCTGCTTTTCTCCTAAGCAGCATCACTTGAGGCCCAGGGAGTGTGCCAGTAACCTGGCACTCATACTCAGCCTTTCCCAAAGAGAATCTTTCCAAACTTCTTTGCAGTGGTGTCTGTGCTGGTTCTTCTGTGCCTTATATCTGTACAAAATGATGAACAAAGACCCTGGCCAAGCCCTTGTGTGACCATGGAGGGATGAGGTGACAGGAGAGCAGAGCTCCATCTCCTCTCTGTGCAGCTCCAGCCCCTGGCAAAGCTCCCCAAAGCCACCAGACAGAGCTGGCAAAGCTTCTGGCTGCTTCGTGCATTGCTTGTTCACTCACAAGTTTAGTGCATGATAATATATAAAGAAAAGCATCTGTGCATCTGCTCTGCTGACTTGTACTTGTAGTACTGAATTTCTGCTTTAGGCATAATTCACAGAATCTGGTGCTTGGGAAGTGCAGGGCCTGAGAAATGCTGCAGTCCATGTCTTCTCTTGGAATTCTTTTCCAATTCCTCATGCTGTGCATTTCCCTGGGCCCTGTCCTGCCCTGTTCAGGCAGCACCCATGTCCTGGGTAGCATCTGCCACGAGCTGCGCCCCAGAAAACTGCTTCACACTATTCTAAATCCAGCTTCCCTTAGCCATATTCTTTAATTAGAGCAAATGAATACTAATTATTCATGGCTACTATTTTATCAAAATGAATGGCAGCAGCAGTTGGAGACTTTGCCCATTAGACTTTGAGCTGTTACATACGAAGTGTTGATAAATTCACTTCATGTGGGCTATTCTGGGGTCCATTTAGGATGGAAGTGATTTGAGGCTAAAGCAGTGGCAGTAAACAATTAAATACCATTGACTGGGCTGTTGTTGACCCCAAATAAGGAGCACAGTGTTAGGGGGAGAAGGTTTGTCTTAGCATAGTCCCTACAATAAATAGGAACTTACATGTGGCTTAGCACACAGAAGCTTGCTAGGGGAATAACTGGTTTCCATTGTTTTCAGTTTCTATGACTGCATTTCAGTGTTAGTTAACACTTAAAATTTAAGTAATTGACAAAATTAAACAAGAAATCTTCTGTAATGATATGGGCTGCAAGAGATTTCCCTCAAAAAACGATGGTACGCTTTCTAATCACATCTTGTACCACATCTGGATGTTTTAGGTGACTCTTCAGACCAGTGTTGGTAAATTGTTGATAATTTTGTAATATCCAGTTAAAGAAAGAGAAAACTAAGCTGTAGATGAGCTTCTGCAGTAATGCTAGTTCTGTACAAAGACATAACGGAGCCTCAGAGTGGCTCAGATGAGTTAATACTGCAGAGCAAAGCTCTTCTAGTGAGATCACAGCTGAATATTCTGTAACCACGAGGCAGCCTGTGCTGCTGAATACAACTTAAAATCCCTTGAAATTCTTTTAAGAACGTGTCTGTCTTTTTAAGGAAATTGAACTTCCTTTGCTGTGGTGTTGGTTGTGCAGTGTAGTTTTTAGAAGGAATATTTAGGTTCTGAGATAGAAGAATATTCCTGGGGAGACCTTTATAAAAAAAAATAGCCAAAAAACCCCTTGTTGGTTGCACAAAAGTTTAGATCTTGGTCACATTTGCTGAAGGCTTGTTCAAACTGTTGTAGAGGGATTTTTGAACACTACAGTCTAATAGTTGTAGTATGAAGCTTGGATGGGGATATGAGGCTAATTATAGAATATCAAACTGGAGAGGGAAGGTAACATGATAAATGGGAGTGTTCTGTAAGTGTGCGTAGCTTTCGCTTTAAAATCCCTGTGCATAAAGAAATCTTGGCTTTAATTGAAAACAATAATTATGGCAGTTATGTTGAAAGCAGGAATACAATGCTAAAAGAATATTCCATATAAAGAATGTATATTAGATGGTGTTAAGATTTAATGTGCATGGGAGAATAAGAGAGGTTTAGGGGTTTATTGTCATTTGCCATTATTTCCCTTTTTTATCACAAGGACTAAAATTTTTTGGACTGGACACAGTTTCTTTAACAGGGAAGCAATACAAATCATCTTAATTTGTGATGCTATTTTTTGGACTGGTAGAGTTCACACCAACACTGATTCTAATTCCTAATGTTAATCCTGAAGTTTCTGTTTCTCCCAGCTATACCTTTCAAGCTGCTCACCATTTATCCTTTTCTTTACATCTTTCCATGGGAAATAACTGTAAGAGGTATCTTACCCTTCCTCTCTTGTCTGTCCCTTGGCTGCACTTGCCATGTGCTCAAAAACCTTCCTCTGTGTGTTCATTTTGTCCTTCTCAGCTGTGAAATGTTGGTTTCTGGGGTGAGTTCTCTGCTGTGTCAGCACTGGTGATGCCCAGGCCTGCACAGCCCCTGTCCTGCCTCCTCACCTGAGCCTGGCAGGCTCTAGTCCTTTCTTGTGCAGCCCATCCTGGTGTCTTCTCTCCCCTTTACTGAATTATGCCGTAAGTCTTGGCCTAACTTGCTTAACTTTAGCTCCTTTCTGTTGTTAACCATGTCCTCTCTTTTCATTATTTTATATCAGATTTTCTTTTCTATTTTAAAATTGAGAGCATTTATTGCTATGAATTAGAAGACAATGAGACCAAATCATAGTTTGCTGTTAAATGTAGCATAACTAAAAAAGCTTAAAATTTCAGATTAAATTATTCATTCCAATTTCTTGCTTGGCTTTACTCTCCAGAAAGCTCAGACACACCAACAGCTCTGAAAGACTGTTCCCAGAAGGACTGACTGCAGAAGTAACACAGTTCCCAGCAGAACTGGGCACAGAAGTAACATCCTTTTCTTCCTACTTACTTGCTTTTAATCATTTCTGTGTTTTAGGGATGGGGGTTAGAAAGATCAAGCAGTAAATCCTTGCTGAGCTGAAAATGCCAGGACTTGCAGTCTCCGTGTCCTCTGTCCTGGCCAAGCACTTACTGCAGTTCTGGGAGGAACCTGGACTGGACAGCTCAGAGACTCCAGAAACCTGGGATGCTCAAGCTTTTCACATAGGATCCATCATCTTTACTTTGTCCTTTCT
>JAOXXN010000252.1:13535148-13546857 GCA_026770055.1 Myrmophylax atrothorax
AGAACCATAAAAGTAATTATAATTTTCCCCTCAATGCACAGATGTTGTATCAGATCCTGGCCACTTGGTGTAAGCACAGAGGCACTGGGTGTGTCCCCAGTCCTGGTGGCCTTTTGGAAGGATTTGGAGGATTTCTCTAAGGCTTTCAAAAAGTACCAAAGTGACTTTGAAGCTGAAAATTTCATTTCCTTCCACTGATGCTTTTTTGGGAACTGTGTGGCCATTCCTGAGTGTGATTTATGCCTGTTTTAAGGTGCATTTGCAGTGCCAGAGGCATCCAAGATGGTCACAGCTCAAAGGAGACTTGTGCCCTAAACTCTGTCAACTTCTACTTAGACTTAATGGTGCCTGTCAAAGTGCTGACCACCTCGAGTTCCCATTCAGAATCCCGTGCTAGGAACCCATATATGATGATTATTCTTGCATGTAAGAGCTTCTATGGGTTCTTCTCCATGGGTATTGAAAGAATTGGCTTGGGTTTGTCCATCTTTGTGTCCCTGCATTTGAGAGAGTTCTTACAACAAAAAATCTAAAGATACTCTGCCTGTGTCATTTTAATAGAGTAATATCTCCCTGTTTTGATTTCTTAGATTCCTTTCAACTGGACTGCAGAGAAACAAAGCTGATTGTTTATCAAATTAGGTCTTGGAAAATGTTTTTCCCCTTGAGGTCAGAAAAAAAAAATCCCACCCTTGTAAGTTATTTTGGCTTCATGCTTCTTTAAATCTTCTCCAACTTTTGCTGCCTTTGTTCTTTATCCAATCCCACAAAAATGTAATAACAGCAAAGTAGACAATACAGATTAGACAACCTGGATAATATTTAAGTAAGTGCTCAAGTATTTTCTTGGTGGGTCCAAGCACAGTGCTGTGGAGTGTGTGGCATTTCCAGCCCGTGGGATGAAAGATGATTTCTGAAACTGTGGGGACAAGAGAGACCTTACAACAAAAGAGAATTTTTCATTATGTGATTTCTGCTTTCTTCTTGTAGTTAATAGAATGTCTTTTAAGATTGGTTAAAGAAAAACAACAAAAAGTCCTAATAGCTCTTGTGTTTCTAGGAAAAAAGCCGTGGATTTCTTTAGGGGAAAATTAGACATATCACTTCTGATTTAGTAAAGAAATATTTCATTACATTATTGCAACATACATTTTTCAATGGAAAAATACTGATCCTATTTATGGGGGACGAAGAACAACAGCTATTTCTAAAAAAACTTTGTTTTTTTAAACAGATCTCTTATCTGATTTTGAAAATGTGGCTGTTGAAAATTCCTTTTTATTTTAAATTTGATTTTACAATTGCTACTTTTACACATGAATATACTCCCTACCCTTTTACCTGTTTGGGGCAAGGGTTTGGGGCGTGTACATCTAAGGATTATCTTTAGAACAAAGATTTTGAGGGGTTTTTCCTAATCAAAATACAGAACAAGAGGGTGAACCTTTCAGAATTTTCCAAATTATCCAGAAAGTGAATAATCTGTTTCAGCTCAGCTCTTTTTCATCTCTCTCTTGATCAACTTTTCAGATCTTACCCAGAGAAAAATCTTTTTCTTTTTTCTATTGCATAGAAGCCTATCTAGTTGTAATTGCTGCATTTTTGTGCAAACTCAGGTTTGTGTTCCCAGAGTGATCGCTGCTGTCAGGATTTGCACATCAAAAATCAACCCAAAATACGAGGCTGGGATGCATTAGCCTGGGATAAACTGGGGTGAACTGCTACTTGGTTTATTTTAGGATTACATGCAAGGCTTGCTTGGAACTATATATCAGGTTTAAAGATGGTTCAAAGAAAAAACTCTTCATCAGCAGAACAGTAGAAGCTGCTATCATTTTTAATTTTTATTGGGCCCTTTTAGCACCTAAGATGACCATGAGGGAAAAACAGGCAAAAATATTGCCCGTTGTAATAAATAATTTGACTCCAGTTTCAAGCCCGTTATTAAATGAAATTTGAGGTAATCTTCTAAGCAGAGCTTCAGGGCACCTGTGACTTTTAAATGGAACTCTCCTGTTTCTAGGGAAATACATACCTTTAAAAATTAAGCTTGAGGCTAAAAGCCTCAAACAATAAATCTCCCTCCAGCTCTCTTCTCTGGGGACACATATACCACACAGCCCTCCAGCAGGGCACTTAGCCTATCTTTGGGTGTCTTTTTTCTGGTGTTAAACTCCTTTTACAAGGAACATCTGGGTATGTCTAGACCTTTATGAGTTTGCAGAATCCAAACTATCTCCTTTTGATACCAGCCTGACTGTGGGCTGTTTGGGTGCTTTCTGTAGCTGTCAGGAACTCAAAATGTCACACTACTTGTGGTGTTATGAAAATAACTCTTGAGCCCCAAATGGATATGCAGTTTGCTCACAAAATTAGATTTTTAGCAAAGACACATGTCCAGCTTAGCATTAAGTATCAGTTCAGTGTGGTTTGAAGCTTGGAATTTCCATTTCTTGATTTGGGAGGAATTCAGAGACTCAGCATCAAGAAGTCGTGGAGGACCCTCCCTGGAACAAATGGGTTTGTCTTTGGAGAAACGTTTAAGCCACTGGTAACAGTGCTAAACTATTGAACCACGTAGTAGCTACTGATTAATTCAGCACTGCCCCTTCTGAGCACTTAAAACAGGAATCCTGAGTAAAAATAATAGCTCTGTAATTAATGCAGAAGTCTAGGGAAGTTAAAATAAGGTGTCACAGGTGTATGTGTTGGAACACACGATGTAAATTGATACTGGGAGGATAATCTCATCATCCTGTTTGTTCCAGAGTGGGTTTGCTGGTAGAGAGCAGACAAGTGGAGTAGCTCCTTTTGCTGCTGAATCAGAAATGTTGCAGCAGCTGGTGATGCTCTGCAGCCACATCCCCAGGCAGGGGAGGAGCGTTGGCTTCACTCTCTCCACATCTCTGTGTTTATATCATCGACTCCTGTAGGGATGGACCCGTCCAGCTGCTCTGAGTTGACTTTTCGGTTCATTCTGTTCTCGGTATTTCAGTCAATTCTCTGCTCACTTGTATGACGATGCTGCCTAAACTCTGCCATAAAATGTAAACAACAGAAAGGTATCTAGAAAGCCAAAATAACTCATTATTGCCAGTTATCTGCTCATCAAAATCCTAAGGGGGCTGTGACCTGATTGGAACTTTCCCCTAGAGCCGTACAATAATGTTAGCCCTGAAAGGAAATTTTATGGCATGTAAGATTAGCCCACACTAATGCAAGGTCAAAAATAATAGAATCAATAAGCAAACTCAATACTGTTAACATTTTGAGAAAATTACTACTAGAAAACAATGTCAACAACAGATTGAAATGGGTCTCCAAAGTTGTCCTATTGATTTCCTTTCAGATTCATGACAACCTAACTCTTTTTCCTTTGCAATATGGTATCCATTTTTCTTTCTCTTTTTTTTTCCCCTTTTTTGTTCTTTGCATTTTACAGCCCATTTTAGCTATGAACATTTGTTAGTTTATTATTTAAAATTATGGCAAAATTAGTATCTTCGAGTTTTTATTCTGAAATAGACAAAAGGCTCCGATACTGTTCAGAAGTGGTTAGAAAGCCTAAGGCTATTTTCAAGTTTTAATTCTGTTAGCAATGCACCAGTACAAAGTGTGGGGAGGAGGAGGGAGGAAATTGAAAGCCAGTTTGACATTTGTTTAGAGCTGACAAAATTAAGTATACTAAGAACAAGAGAGAAGTCAAAAGCTTCCACATACATTTAAGTATTGTATTTCATATCAGGAATGGTTTGCACTAGCAATGCTATCACAAATTGGCTGTGTTGTGTCTTTGAAGTGAACAAACTCTAATTTAGCTTTAAAGTACACCGTGTAGTCCAGGTACTTTAGCAGGATGTGGCAATCAGGTGCCTTGGGTTTGTGCTTCCAACAGGAACCTGCTGTTCCAATTTTCCAGTGCTGTAAATGAACTTTGTGCAACATAAAATCATGGAATGGTGTGGATTGGAAGAGACTCAAAGCCCATCTCGTTCCACCCCCTGCCACAGGTAGGGACACCTTCCACTAGCCCAGGTTGCTCCAAGCCCCATCCAATCTGGCCTTGGATACTTCCAGGGATGCGGCAGCCCCTGCTTTTCTGGGCAACCTGTGCCAGGGTCTCACCACCCTCCCAGGGAAGGATTTAATCCCAAAATCTAAGCTAAATTTCCCCTCTTTCAGTCTGAATCCTTTATTCCTGTGTATATACCCTTATCTCTATGGTCAGTGGTATTTTCACTCTTGTGTGGTGTTTGAAAAAGGACTATTTAATATTGGAACACTGGGATTCTGAGACAGATGCTCCACATTGAGAGACAAGCACAGTAACAGCAAGGAAGAGAGGGAGGGATACACCACCCTGGTGTCAAGGCATCTCCCTGATGACATCAGATCAGGAGGACTGGAGAAGAGAGAATGTTCCTCCAACCCAGATGTGAGATGACTAGCACAGTATAAAAAGGTAAAATCAAATGTCAATATTAGTCTAGACTCTCATATAAACCCTCTTCAAGGAATCCTCTCTGTTCAGGAAAGGACTTCAACTCCCCCTTTCCTTTATGCACATAAATGCTTACCACAGCTGAGGCTGATGTTTGTAAAGGAGAAGGATGGATTGTGTTATTTGATGATCTCATGGTTGGAGGAAAAGTCTCTGTGCAAACCACTCTTCCTGTGCTGTTTTGAAGTCTGGCTTTTGCAGGCTGTGGGTGCAGCAGAGACAGAGCTGCAAAGTCCAGACCTGGTGTTCTCCCCCTTTGAAGTCCTGACATCAGCAGGAGGACCTAGGATTTTAATTTAGATATATCTTAAAATAAGTGCTATTTACAGTAAAGCTACTTCATCTATTGTTACAGCTGTTTTAAAAACTATGCTCTAAAAATCTATCCTTAAAGCTTTTTGTCCTCTGGGGGGGGGAAGAAGACTTTTTGAGGCTTGAGAGGGGGTTTGGCCATCTCTGGCACTCCTGTATCATTTAATTTCATATGGGTACACATTAACAGCATTTTGCCATTGTGAACCAACATGTGCTGCTTCAGAAAAGTGAAACTCACACTATAACATTTTCTTTACACACATATATACATACACACTTGAATTTTTATGAATTATCTTTTGTGAAATTTATATTTAAGTAAAACATCTAATTTCATTGTTCCGGGTCCAGACGGGACATCAGAATAGAGATTTTATTTTTAACAAATATGATTCTTATGAATGAAAACAAAATCCCTTTTGATTTCTCCTAATGGAGACATGTGCTGTGACCTGTGTTTAAATTTCTAATTCCTCTACATACTGTGTTCAATGAATCTTGTTTTCTTTTTACCAATGATCTTTTGTGTTGTGAGATTTTTTTAATTGGTCCATTTTTTTCTACCGTATGATTCCTTCTTGTTGCCTTATGTTAATTGGGGCTGGAACTCAGACCAGACTTGGGATTTTTTAAATAAATGTGTGCAAGGAACAGAGCTTATTAAAGGGGGTTAATAATCTGACTGTGCCAAGCTAAGGTTGGACACCTTGCTACCAGCCAAGCTGGTTTTGAAGAAAAGGAGGGAGCCTAAAGATCAGGCTTTGACAATCAGACTCACCTGTGGAAGGGGGAGCTTTGAACCCTCATCAAGGTATCTAGCAACAATTCCTCCTGTTTTTAGGATGAATCCTCTGTCACACACTTGTGCTAAATATGAAAATCTCTCCTCATTCTTCCCATGGAAAGGACTGGGCTTTCTGAGCTGACATTGTGAAATCTGCTTTGCAGCTCTGAAGCATTAGATATGTGCCATGTTATACTTTCAATCTAACCACTGTACCAATATTTCCCTCTGTACATTTAGGTGGTTTCCTTCTGCGACTGTAGGAAATGACTCTCCTAAGATCAGCTGATCTTTGTTCACAAGGGCACTGGAGCTGTCATCAGACATCTCTGTTTGCCCCCATTGACTGTGGAGCAAGTCTGGCTCATAACCTGTGTGGCATTTAGTTTTGTAGGTGCTGTTGTGCCTAAATTAACTGTAATGAGTATTACATGGAATGGACTTCCTGCTTCTCCCAAGTTCAACAGCTTTGCTTATTTTGGTGTCTCCCAGTTCCTTCACTCCCTCAAACATAACCCTTTCTGTCTTTCCTTTGTAATAACTACACTGATTATTCTCAGGGCACATGGACTGTGCAGTCCTGATGTGGCCACTGCTGTAGTAGTGCCCTTGTTTGCAGCAAAAGCAAGTGCTGCTTTCCCCACAGAGTGCCTGAGAAGGGCAGGCTCTCAAAGGTTCCTTTAACAGGTGATTTCCTGCTGGCTTGTGCTTCCAACTGTTGGGCAAACGACTGGAACAGCTCTTTAGACTGGTCCTAGACAACAAATGACTGCGGAGTTTGTGAATCTGATCAAACTTTGACAACAACCCAGAACTTATTTGAAATGCGTTTCTTGTCATTGCTGGAGAGGAAAAAAAATAGAAGAAAGTAAAAACAGCACTGAAGGGAGTTGTCACACAAAAGTATGCGGTATGAACTCGGGGACCTAAAAAATCAATCATGGCAATTATTTTACTAAATTATTTTAAACTGTAGTGTGTCCAGAAGTCTTTCTGTTAAATGTCTGCTGTCACAGCAACAAGCTGTGCTGTTTCCATCTCTGACCTTTTTCATGTTAAAATGCGTGTCAGTATGTAAAACAGAGGCACTCCACACAGAAGATGACTGTAGCAGTGCTTTGCTTTGCTGCACTGAAGGTCCTGGAGATACATATTTTGCAGGAAATGAGGATAATGGGACAATTCGCCATTTAGTTAGAGGGGAAAAAACCCACCAACAACAAGCAAAGGTTGCTTTTTTCAACATTTGTTTTGTCATATTCATTTTTGCTATGATATATTGGAGGGAACAGAATGGAAGACTTAAGTGGCACATGCAGAGAATGGATGGGTTGATGATGAAGTGTGAAATGACCATTAAAGCACTGACCGTTTATCCCTAATACTCTATTTGGAGTTGAGATCTAAGTGGAATGAGTTTAGTGGTTGCAGCTGAGTACCTGGTGGACAGGAGTCCATCTGTCATAGGAATCTAAATCAGCCAGTGCAGTTTAACATCAATAACAGCATTGATTCTGAAGAGCTGTGAGTCAGACTGGTGGAGAGTAACATCACAGATGTGAAGAGCCTCGAGGAAGGCTTGGGGAAACAACTGGGATGTTTGCAGAGCAGGTTCTAGTGTTTTGATTTCAACTCTGCTCACACGTGAACAAGAAGTGCCTTAGCAGGTACCCTTGGATTCCCTGGATTTGGGTCCTCTGCTTTCAGGTGGCAATGAAAAGACATTTGAATGCAGACACCTGAATTGCAGCTACCACTGAAGAAAGCGTGAACATCAGGACTGATTTCCCTTTGTACTGCAGAATCTCCAGGGTGAGACCTGCTGTCTAGCTCAGACTAAAAGTCTCAGGGCTCCATCCTTAACTCACACAGGTCACTGCAGATATGTTGGGTGCCAGTTTCCATCAGATGCCACTTTGTATGATTTGTTCCCCATTTCTTTGCTTTAGGGTGGGGATCTTGCTGTACCCTGGTGTCTGAGCAGGCCGTGATTATTATTCGAGCTGGAAATGCCACCCCTGTGGGAAAAAAAAGGGTGTATTAGTAGCTTTGTAGGATCATGGGAGGAGATGCTTTAGGCTTTTGTTAAGGCTGAGTTCATTAAAGTTTGTAAGTGTTTGTTTAGTGGCAATGGCTGTTGGCTCTTCAGTACATTCCTTGTATCTGACCAGCCACAATAAAGTTGTTCCAGTGTAAATCAGCTTCATGGCTGGAATAAGAAATCTGCATCCTTTGAGAGAGACTTTAATTCAGAGAAATGAGGTTTGGTGTTATGGTTTCTTTCTTTTGAGATTTAGATTGATAATTAGTGAAAATAGAATATAGTAGTAAGTCATGGGGAAATTATATCCATTCTGGGAGAGAATGGATGGAAATACATATATATATATGTATATATCCCCTTTGCCAGGAGTTTAGGTTGGAAATCTCTAGAAAATTAATCAAATAATATGTAATTATGCCATTTCACACTGATGATGGCACACACAGCAGTAAATGCCTGCCATCCACTATGAGGGTACTAATCAGAGTGGAGACATTCCAGTGCTCTGTGTCTCTGCACTCTGGGATGTCCAATACCAGGTAATTTATTTAACCTTCACTCCCTGCTGAGCTCGAGGGAAGGATGTGCAGAGGGTGAGCCCCACTCGGGACATGAACTCGCTGCAGCACGTTCTGTGTTCTCTGGGAACGGAGGGCAGGAAGGTGATCAGGTGGCTTTGTTGGAATCAGTGGGAAGCACAAAATGTTGGTTTGTTCCTGTCCTTTAGTCATGCAGAAATAGTCATTTAGGTTGATGAATGTATTTGCAGTAAAACAAAACAAGAAGGTCTGTGCAGACTTGTGAAGCGTTTGATGTATGCAAACAGGCATTAGCTGGCAGTGGCCATGCCAGCACGAGTGTGTCTGAGCAGGTATGAGGGGAACTGATTCAGATTCACAGTAATTCCTTTTGTCTTGTTTAGCTTTCTGTTGGTTTTACACCACCTTGACTCGCGTGTGAAAGTGCAGCCACAAAGCCTGGTGTCTGATCAGGTCGTGATTATCAGTTGAGCTGGAAATACCATCCCTGTGTTAAAAGAAAGGGTGTCGGCAGTAGCTGTGTGGGATCATGGCAGGAGATCCTTTAGGGTTTGGCTGGAGGAGCTGGAGTGCTGCTCCCCAGGGTGGGTCAGGAGCCCTTTCCCCTGGAATGCCTCATAAGCGACGCTTCACAGGCTGCAGAGCAGAGTCAGCTGCGTGTGCCCCCAAAGTCTCCTCCCGAACCCTTGTAGCCTGGGGTGGGGGGGACTGTGCTCCCAAATAGCCCGATCCCTTCCCTCCCGTGCTGTCCCTGCACTCTGCGGATGCACCTGCAGCAGTGGGAGCTGCAGCGCTGCTCAGTGGCGAACGGAGCGCTGCCTAAATAGAGAGGGGGGTGTGAGAGAAGTGTGGGGGGTGTAAGATCAGAATGAAGAGATTGCCATGTGGGCCTTAAAATTTAAACTTAGCAAGCCATAATGCAAGAGCATGCTTTCTCACTTTATTTCGGTATCTGGAAAGTTTCAGCACTGGCACCATATCAATATTTATTAATGCATTGTGAACTAGAACCTGTGATTATTACTCATGCTATCTCATACTTTACAAGCTTCAGCTCTGAAGAATAAAATCACATCTGCTTTTGCTCTTCCCATATTTTATTCAATGTTTTAACAGCTTTGCTGTAAATATCTCATCCATTATGATTCAGTTGTGACTGTATCAACTTCACATCTCCTGTTTTATTGCTGTCATTATAGTTAAACAACGCACTGTTAATTCTGTTAACTAACAAGTTCATTGTTCTCAGTAGTCAGCACTCTCTGATTGTTGAGTCCACAGCATTACTGGCTGTAAATCAGTGCTGGGGACTGAGTGAAGCGTTTCCCTTCATTTGGGAAATGAAGATATGTTCTTTAGAAAGGTTGATTAATAAAAGGTTAATTGTGATCCCCTGTAATAAAGCTTGCAGGG
Source organism: Myrmophylax atrothorax (assembly GCA_026770055.1). Classification (NCBI taxonomy): domain Eukaryota; kingdom Metazoa; phylum Chordata; class Aves; order Passeriformes; family Thamnophilidae; genus Myrmophylax; species Myrmophylax atrothorax. Next base: position 13,544,745 of record JAOXXN010000252.1, read on the forward strand.
TAACTCTGATGTACTGAGAATGAAAACAGTGATATCTGTTCTCTTCAACTTCTGTTCCAGCCCCCAGACAACAGCAATTTTCTCATGTACTAAGCTGAGTGTTAAAAGTTGTAAACTTAATGCTGGGGGGGAGGAGGAAACCACTTAAATGATGAGTAGAAAGAACATTAAAGAATAACTGCAAATGGAATGGCCAACGTGTTCATGAGTGGGACTGGGCAGGAGCCTCTTGTTGCTGGGGAACCAGAAATGGTGAAAGGAAAAGAATGTCATTAGATAGAAAGAAGGAGCAGAGATAGTGGATTTATGAGACCTGGGTTTGTGCTTTACAGAGGAATGGAACAAAGAGAGGCAGGAAAGGTGGAGCTGCTGGTGGGAGCAGGAGAAAGTGAAGTCGACAATCAAGGAACAAAAACTGAAATTTAGGAAGGGGAACCACAAGGGAGGTGGGCACAGAGGAGGAGAGATAGTGTGGTGAGGGAAGGTAAATGGACCAAAAAGGTTATTTTAAAAACCTGGAAGCTTCACTATGTGTTTTGGGAGCTGTTTCAGCCATACCAGTACTCCCCAGTGCAGTACATGTCTGCTGGTGTGTCCTCTTCCTTCCCACCTCTTGGGCAAAGATGATGGGCAGCAGCTCTGTGGGGCCTGTGCCATCCTGTGCCAGTTGCAAACCAGGTTGGCACAGTGGTGTGAGGGAGAGGATGAAGGGGAGGGGATGCTAAATGTGTCTGAGGGAAGTCTGAGCTGCATTCTGCTGGCTCTGGTCCTGCTGGGCTTGGAGTGACTGAAGTTGGTTGAACTGCTGCAGTTTGGCCTGAGATTGAATTTCTGCAGAGAACAGAACCTGTGCTTTAGGGGAGACAGAGTCCATTGATTTCACAACATAAGTAAGCCTGGCTTCTTTGGAGAAATGTGAAAGGCATTGGATCTGATTCTTTTTATGTACAATTCCTGAAGGAAAATGTATCCCACGTGAGGTTTGGGAGGTGGCTCTTGAGAAATCTTGCATGTCTGGTGATGACTGGAATTCCTTGCAGTCCTTAACTTGCTGCTTGTGTGTTAGAAATCATTTTAACTGAGCTGAATGAAATCCACAAATGTTATGGGCCAGGGTGTTATGAACGCATATGAAAAATGGCTGAAATGGGTTTTTTCCTTTTTTTAAAAATTATAATAAATAAGAATAAATAAATACTACTTTAACATTTTTAATGAGACTTCCTTGGTTTGCTATCATTAGGCAGCGTGCAATACCTTGTTTAAATAAACTAGTTTATGTTTGTTAAATTTCTGTGTAATTATAAATGCATAATAGGGAATAACCACAGGAAGATGAAGGACCACCCTTGGAACTGCACACACATATGCAGATGTAGACAATTGTAAAATTAAGGTCTCCTTTAGGAAAAGAAAACTCCCATGCTGGGTATGGCCCAGTGCCATGGGATGCTGGTTTCATTACTTCATACAAATTATGCTACAAGTTATGTCAGTGTAAACCAGGCGTTGTTTTTTATGTTGCAAGTTTAGCTTTTAAGAGAAAAAAAAAGCAGTTTTTAGGTCTGTTGACAAAGGAAATAACCTGAGTGTGCAGAAGGCCACTTGTTACCTTTACATCTTCTCCGCTATTAAGTTTGTTTGTGCGTGGCAAGTTTGGGACTCCATCCCTTTGCTGAGCTCGGTGTGTTTCTGCAGGAGCAATAATTGGAGAGGGAGGCCACTAATTCCCAACTCCCCATTCAGAACTCAGTGTGAGGTGATGCATCAACCACACTGTGTGCCTGGCACAGCAGCAATCATTTCACTGCTGGTACTGCTGCTCAAATTGAATTTAAACACTGGACAAGAACTGTATGAAACTGGGACTGAACTCACAGAGTGTGTTGGGATCTGCTTTGCTGATGCTGAATCTGCATCAACACTGAAGAAGTTCCTAATAAAACTCACGAAAAAAACCATGCACCCAACCTGGTGCCAGCTTGAGATTGGAAACAGGTTGGCTCAGAGTTTGATCCATGCACTCAAAAAAAGCCCTTAATCCTTTTAGAATTGTTCTGGGGCAGTGCTGGAGCTGAAGGGTAGATCTGGGAGCTCTAACTTTGATTTTTTT
>JAOXXN010000252.1:13546957-13596852 GCA_026770055.1 Myrmophylax atrothorax
ATCCTTTAAACCTACTTCCCAATCTTCTGATTGATGGCTGCACATATGAAATATTCAGCTTCACAAGGCTTTGATGACTGGTGGGAAGCCATCAAAGGTATCAGTCCTGCACTGAGGGGTCAGAAGAGATGGGTCCCTGTCACTGGGTCACAGCTCAGAACAGGAGTCTGCCCAGAGGTGACCTCCAGAATGGGCACTGCACTGTGTGTTTGGGAAGGTTATTAATCTATGCCAAACACATGATCACATGTGAAGGTTGTACTTTGTATTATTTAATTTAATTCCAATTATTCCCCCCAAAAAACAATTAAGAAAATGAATAATTATAAAAGTAAGGTCAACTCAATTTTCTCTACTAATGTTTTTAGTTACTGCACTCATTATTGCTAATTTCTTTCATAATCTTTGCCATCTAACCTCATTTGTTTCATTGCTAAGTGGCAAGAAGGAAGCATCATAAAACTTCCCTGAAAACAAAGCAGAAAAATCATGACATTTTAGTGATTTCCTGAGAAAGTAATTATCTGTTTTTAACCTTTATGGAAAGAATTCTTCTAATCATCTTCAGCAGAGCTGTTACATTTCTATCTTTTCTGATTACAATTTGCCAAATTAAAAACATATAGCTAGGCAGGTATATTAATATCTCATTATGTATTTCTTCTAATAGTTATATCATTGAATTATAAAGCACTTTAAACAGTTTTTAGACCCTAAAAGAAAACTGCTCCCTATTTGCTATATAATTTTAAAATGTAACATATTTCACAGCACAGAATTTTAAACATTTTTTTTTTTACTGACTGATTCATTTGGGCTCATAAAACTATCTTTCCTGAGATATTTGAGAGCCAATATATAGCAAAGCCAATGGCAGAATTTCTGTTCATTTTGGAGAGTAACAAACCAGGTTGTTTCCTCCAATGCTGTAAATGAGAATGCAGGGGCAAGTGCCCCCACTTTTTGGACCCTTATTGAATTCAGTGATGCCCTGTGAGGAGATCACCTGTATGTGAAAAGTTGCCAGGCCAAATATTTTGTCTTGTTTTTCCATCCAGAAAACAAAGAGCTGGAGGAGGAAACCTTGGGAATAAGATGTGGGTGGTGGTAGAGAGGAAGAGTCAGGTTTTGATTTTCATTTGCACTGTGCCTAATTAAAATGAATACAACAGAAATGTGTATTATTATGCAATAATCCTCAAATGAAACTTTAGAATAGCAATTTCATTCTATGTTATACTTTAAAGTTTGGGGAGTTTCTCTTTTCTTGAGGTTGGGGTTCTTTTTAAGAAAATATTTTTATCTGTAAGCAGTATTTAAATGTCAGTACTAACACAGGCAGTCACATACTTAGAATGAAACACAGAGCTAAATCCTCTGAATGTTACTGATATATATGGCCAATAAATTCAATAACACATTTACATGGGCCTTCCTAATTCCTTAATTGTACAGAAAGTGTTATATAAGAATGTTAAGGTGAAGAGGAAGCTCTTGGAGATGTTTAAAGGAGCATATCCCCATCGAGAAGCCTAAATTAAAAAGGGTGAGTGCAGGTCAGGAGCAGCCTTTCAGTGCTGATGGATTTATGGAGATGGAGGTGACTGCAAGAACAACCTCCTTATAAATTTCTGCGACTATCAGGATTCCAAGCAAAAGGGATTTTCTTTATTTTCTCACTTTGATTTTTCACTTCTAAACGTAATTAGAAGAAGTTTTCACCTCCACCTCCCCCCTCTCTGGTTCAGCTGAGCTGCTGCTGATATTTTGGGAGCAGCAGGGTGTTTTATTGTCTCTTCTCCAGCAGCTCTGTGTGGAGGGGGTAGATCTGTGTCTGTAGCTGTGACATGAGCGGAGAGTCTATCATGACCTGGGTGCTAAGTGCCATTTCAGTGGGGTGTTTTTGCACAGAACAGGGCATGGCTGGGAAAAGGAATCCTCTACAGATCAAACCATGCCTTTCAATACCATGGGAGAGTGACAAGGGTTGAGATTTAACTGATCACAGAATCACTGAGGTTGGAAAAGACCTCCAAGATCACCAAGTCCCCCCTGTGCCTGATGCCCACCTTGTCCCCCAGCCCAGAGCACTGAGTGCCACAGCCAGTTGTTCCTTGGATACCTCCAGGGTGGGGACTCCACCACCCCTCACCCTGTAAGTATCAGGATCACCTTCAAGCCCCAGCAAAGCTTTCCCCTCGAGCCTTTCCCTCCCTGTCTCAGTAGCCCTTCCCTCACCCTTCTCTTTGTCTTTTTCCTCCCCGGTCTGAGGGTTCCCATCCTTCAGCACCCACAGTGCCTTCCAGGAGTTGACTCCTGGGGGGAGCCCAGCCCAGGAGGCCCCTCTGCCCAGCCCCCCAGGCTCATCCCACCTGCAGCAGAGGGACCAGCTCAGATCTGGAGCTGGAAGGTGCCTGGTGACAGCCTTAGGGTGACACTGCTCCGGTGCTCCTGGTCACAGACCTGGCACGGGTTTCCCACACCATTTTCCCTGCCTAACACAGACCTGCTGAACTTCAGTGCTTTGGCTGCACAGATCAGAAAGGGGGGAAGACCGAACAAATCAACTAAAAAAAGATCAGCCTTTTTGGCTCTTCAAATTCCACGTGTTGTGACACCTACGTACAGATTTCCATATTCAGTCCCTTGGCTAAAACTAAGCTCTGGATCAACTTCACATCTGAAAGACTTCCTGCCAGGGATTATACCTTGCTATGGAAGGGAGCTGGGCTTAGTGAACTAATAGGTCTTTTCTATCTCTAACTACTGCCAGTATGATTATGGTTTTTTAATCAGAAAAATGTGTTGCTGAAAAGTAGTGAGATTAAGCACCACAATTGCCTGTAACAAAAGCAAGTTTTGTTGGATGAGCAGAGATCTGATGAATGACATGATTTGAAATGTTTTCATCCTAATGGCTTCCTCTTCTGAAGTTAATTTTTTTTGTCAGTTGCCAAAACATTTATGAGCAGATTTGTGGATAATGACACTCTTAGATGGGGGTTTAAATAAAAATCTGTTCCATTTGCAACCTAGAAGACCTAGTGTTACAGCAGAAAAATGGGTTTGGAGGCTGCTGCTTCTTGTGGCAGTTTAATAGATGAGTTGGAGTCACTGGGGGTGGACAGTGAGCAAGACACAAACTTTTAGACCACTTGTTTCTTCCTTGCAAGAGTTTAACATGGGAGGTGATAAATATATTTAAAATACAGTTGTGGAAAGGAGTGCTTTGCTGTGAAGGACATGGGACTGCAACCTAGGGAAGTTCTTGTTCCCTCTGTAAACCATGACATAGGTAAAGAAAGAGGAAAGAGAAGGACTTCATGTTCTGAATAAACAGCCAAATTTAGAATAGGTCTCTTTGTCCAGCATCCAAATTCTTAAAAGGGACAAGAAGAAACCAACCTCTGCCAGCCCTTTGGAAGAGGAAATTTGGCCTGTTGATTGGTGGTTGAACAATAGACTGAGTAGAATAATCTGCTTTATAGAACAAGGTAGGAAAGGTTAGCAGGGAGTTCTTTGATCACAGAACTCTCGTGTCAAGACAACTCAAACAGAAACCACCCAATGCTGCACTTGCTTGAGTTACACCTACTGGAGAGCACACCCTGGGACAGTCTCTTCCTTTAGTAGTTTTCATAAAATTATGGAATTCCAGAATGGTTTGGGTTGGAAGAGACCTTAAAGATAGTCCTGTCCCACCCCCTTCTATGGGCAGGGACTTCTTCCACCAGCCCAGGTTGCTCCAAGCCCCGTCCAGCCTGGCCTTGGACACTTCCAGGAATGGGGCAGCCACAGCTGCTCTGGTATCAGCTCTGTACCAATAATCTTGTCAGTGCATTACAGTCCCTGTAGTTTAAATACTGAGGTAGAAAGTCTTACTTTTCATGCTGATTTAAAAACAACAAACTGACCCCTCTGCAAAGGGCTAATTATAAACTCCTTCTGTTGTGCTGGTGATGACACATTTATAAAGCAGCCTAAACAGCAGCACTAGCAAAAATTTTATTTACATATACCAAGGGTTTTTTGTTTTGTTTTTTTTTTTTCATTTCAATGCTTATGGTGAGGTATTTGCAAATACATTTTTATTTTGTTCTTCAAATTTTACCTCTATGTATATCCTTCACCTAAAATAGGAATGCAGCCCATTATCCCACTAGGAAACAAGGGGAGATGGTGAACAGCAATTTTGCTTGAAATGCTGATTTCTTGCAGAATAAATAAGGCCATTTTCCCCTACCTACAAAGTATAAAGTTTTACCATACTACAGGATGGCATTAATATTATTTCCTGGTGATAATGTGTTTTCTGATCACAAATTCTGAGGTGCGTCTGTGTCACACTTTGTGGGATTTCTAAAAAATGTTTTTTGCTCTGTTGTCCAGATTTCCATCTTTTCAAAAGACATTTTGTTGTGCTTGATCCAGTCTTCCTTTTCCTCCAACTGCAGAGCCTTACATCACCTGGAACTTGGATAATTTCAGGTATTAGAAGGGCCCAAAAGCATTTTCTTTCAGTTCATGAATGAATTGACAAAAAAAGGTACAAAACTTGGAAGACAAATTACAGGAAATTCAGCTTCTTTGCAGACATCAGTGGCAGCTGAGATACACTGCAAATACTTGCACAATATTCCTCTAAAATACTTATTTAATTTAAATTAGTTATAATTTGTAAAAACACATCTCTTCTTTGAAGTCAGCTGGGTTACCAAGTTCTTTCAGTGGAACAAACCAAAATTAGAGAATTAAATCCTGCCCTTGATTAAATAAACAGTAAAACTCATTTTATTGAACCTCAGATTTATACTATATAGGAAAAGGAACCTGGCATTCCAGGTTTTACCCTACACACCCACCAAGTTTGTAAAGGGTTTTTTCCTACTGTATATTTGCTAGAGTTTATTTTCCAGGCTACTTTTAAATAGTGGGGTTTCCTTTACTGCCCACAGTACGTTACTCCACAACCCCATAGATTTTGTTCATGCTGGACTTTAAATCAACTACGAAATGCACACAAGGATCTTCAAAGGCTTCAGGAAAAGGATGGTTTACAAGGGTGTTTTTTGCTCTGCCAGTATTATGATTTGTTATTCCTCTTGTGGATTTTGAATCAGAACCCTGCACTGAGCATTCATATTAATGGTCTTACTGTTATTTAGCTGGATAAAAACCACTCAGTACAATGTATGTAATAGTTACATTTCTGTGATATACATACTTGGTAAAAGCTTTCTCATTTTCATCATTTAGACAGGTAGGCTCTGGTAAATCATGTGCAGCACTCAGAAAGGGATGACAGTGTGGTGGGGGGTAAAGAAAATAGCAGGAGGTTTTTTCTGAAAGCCTCAACCAAACGTTTAAATCCAAAAGAGGCCGAAAATTATATTAATTTCCTTTCTTTCCCCATAGCAAGTATCTAGTTAGGCAAGCCCAGCCTTGCTCCTGTCATACCCAGGTTGAACCCAGGGTTACAATCTCTTTGCTTTTATTCACTTTGTCCTCAGCACCTGATCTTCCAAAGCTCTGGACTTGCCAGAGTCTCAAGCTGCTCTCCTGGGTGATACCTAAAGGAGGTCCAGCACAGCAAACTGTGGGGCTGAACCACCCACCTGATCAAGTTTATCAGATGATGTTTGAAATGTATTTCTCATCTCTATTTCCCAAGGTAGGAAATAAAGGTATTTACCTCCTTGAGTATTGCTTTTAAAAGCCACTCTTCCAGCTGGCAGGGCAGCCCCACTAACTCAGGACACTCCAGAGAACCTGGGGCAGAGCAGAAATAACACCTAAGGGCCAAATTCTATGTGAGTAAGGAAGCAAGTTAAACCAACTTCACTGACTTAAAGTCATTCAGATTCACACAATTTTATACAAGAAAAACTTTGCCCTCGGGTGGAATTTCTGCCCTTGAATATCTTCATTCTCTGCAGTGTATCATAGACTTGTATCTCTCTCTCTGTCCCAGCTTTAGCTGTAGTGGCTTTAACGCCAGAATCAGTACAGAATAAGAGCTTTACTGTTCATGATCTTTGTCTGGAGGGGAAAAAATTCAGTTCATTATGTGCATAAACAGACCAAGGATTCCTGTGAGATGAGGGAAGCGGTAATTTGGTGAACAGAATCAGCAGCTCAGCACACCTTTTCCATTTCATTGGTCTCCCCTAAGCCTTTACATCATTTTCTGCTAAGTTATATATTCATTCCTTTTTTTTTTTAATTTAACACGAGCTTTTCTCAACTTATGAGCATATAAGCAGTGAAAATGGCATGTTTTCCTCTTCTTTAATTTGCAGTCCTCAGCTGCCTCACTTCTTCCCTGAACACAGAATTGCTTCTGGTGTTTCACGTGCTCATGTGTGTGCACACGCTCCTGCTCTGTCTGTTATTGTCTTCTACTGTCCCCCACACACTCACCATCTTTAGTATCTCTGGGTTTATGCTGGAGCAGTAATTTGTTAAAAGATTCCCTTTTACTCTGCATCTGTGCTGTTAAAATTTAAAAAAAAAAACACACAAAGAGGAAGAGCCTTTAGCTACACTTGAACCCTCGGCCAACAGGAGTATAAATGTGTGCCAAGAGAGAGCAAAGGAAAATTATCAATAAATGGACTTGGCAATGTGGTCAATGGCAATGGCATTAATTTTCTTTTTTCTCTCAAATGATCAGAATCATTTCACTTTCTCACCTACTGTTTGCTTCCCACCCAAACACAAACAGCTCTGTGTGGGGCTATGGAAACACAATGTTGTTTTCCATATACATTCTGAAAAGCCCTTGGAATGTTCCACGTGACTTGCTTTGTGCCAACCATGTATTATGAAGAAGAATATCAGTGTTTTCCTCTAACATCTTAAAAATTCAAAGCCACAAACTGCACTTTTCTAGCAAGTCATTTTCACCTCGTGTAAATTGCTGATCTTTCTGCTGGAATGATGCTGTTTCCCAACAGCCTGAAGGTGTCTGTCCTTCACTGAGGTCATAACGAGTGTTAAATGTGCCACATTTCCTCTGTCAATTTGGGAAAAAAAGTCAGATTATATATCAAGGGTTTACTTTGAGGCAATACTTTGTGAAACACACATCACCAAAATAAACTCTGGTACCTGTCCCATTGGGAATGGGAACTCATAAATACAGAGTCAAAGCCAATTGGCCCCCACAAGCCCACAAATATGACTATTAATTGCTTTACCTGGAGCTTTGTGACTGAGGTGGCTGTTTTAATAGAAAGCCTTTCAAACTGGTCTTTAAAAGGTCATGTTTCACCACTTTTATTAGTTGTTAATTCCATTTTTAACTACCTATTGTTGGTAATATCCTCTGAGCTTGAACACTGTCTCTTTTCCTAGTGACTCAATCCATTTTTAGTTCATTGAGGGTTGGTTTTGTTTGTTTTTTTGCTTCCCTGGCTTTCTAAATCAGCAGGAGTTAAAAGAACTTCTTAACTGTTTACATCATTGTTTGTGCACTGATATCAGCATCAACATCTGGAGGAATATAAACAGATTTGAGACACTTTTTCCTGCTCAGATACTGAAGGGACCTTTGCTATGTTATATTGATTTAAATTTCCAAATATGGGTCAGATAAAGTGAAATAATCTTTCTGGAGTTAATGCTGTTCTTTCTAAGTATTTATGTGTCATTTTTGTTTTGATATTAATTTGGTATTAATGTCTAGAGGCTTCAAACAGCATCAGATTCTTATCTCATGAGAATTGGTGGTTAACCCTGCAACAAGGGTCTGGTTTTTACTCTACTGGGCATTAAATCTTCAGTCTTGGAATTGTTGTGCTTTATGCCAACCAGGACTTCTTTTCTTCTGCGCCTGAATTTTGAGTTTTGCATTTACTCAGAGAGTTGGAGGTTCTGTGGAAACCTTTCAAGAGAGGCAGGTGTGTGTGCCCAGGCAGTTCTCCAGCCTCACGTGTGCCCCAGAGCTGCCCAAAGGGAGCAGGGCCATCCGCCCTGTAGGTCTTGTTGGATGTGGTGGCTGTTTCATGCAGAAATGTGAGAGATGCTTGAAATCTGCCCTGTAGCCTTTGCCAATAGAGAAGGGCATAATTGATTAGTTTCTCTGACACGGAGAAGCTTCTCTAAACTCTGTTTGAAGCCTCATCTCTGATTTGGACCCACAACTGCAGTTCTCTGATGTGAACAAGCAGAGGTTGGTTGTGCACATGGAGGGTCTGCTGAGGTTTATGTGGTGTATGTGAGGCAAAGCACTTAAACTGGGGTGAAATCATTAACACAGGGTGTCCCTACTCCTAATTTACTTTGAGGTTTGGGAACTCAGGGCTCAGCCAAACCCTGACTCTACCTCTCCTTCCCAAAGGTACAGCCTGGTGTGGTTTTCCTCCTGGCATTTCATTTGGCAATCCATAGGAACATTTCATTTATTTTCTATAATGTCTAAGTCACTAAAAGAAAAGCTTTGGGGTGCAATATGGGAGTGACAAAGATAATTACAGTTTGAAAGCCTTAAGAGGTTTCATGCATCATATAAAATTTTACATTCCACCACCAATTTAAATCAATTACAATCTTTAAATCCCTAATTGTGCTATTTAAAGCATTTTAAAGGGCACAATGCATGTGGTATTTCACTGTGTTCCTGAGTATTTTCACAACAGATCTATTTATTGTGTGAAAGCATCTAGAGGCTATTAAAAGCTGATCAGAGGCATTATTAACTCTTTAGTCTGTCTCCTTAATGCAAGAAGCAGATATGCTTAAGCATTATTTATCACTTAGTCTCAGTTGGGCTGAATTTCTCAGCCTTTAGTCACAATAATTGTAGCAGAGCTTGGAATAGATCATGCACAGTGTCCTCTTAATGCTCAGCCAATGAGTTCTTTGTGCTTGGCTGAGCATTCCTTCGCTTTTGTATCACAACAAGGCACAGAAACAGGAGACTTTCCTCATTTCTCCTTTCCATGCAAAATCTTGATCTCTGCACAGGCAAAGAGGGGGCTTTGCTGTTCATGCAAAGTCTTTTCCTTCACTCTGAACTTACATCAAGGGGGTTCAACCCCTCTTTAAGCTACTTTATTACTTCTTAGATGATTTATTAGGAGGCAACTGTGATCATCTTTCAAAATCCTAAACCAGAAGCTTCAAGTGAATATAGTTTTGGTGACTTAATGGAAATTCTAACATCTGATCTTTCTAAATTTGGACAAAAATTGAACATTTTCCATAAAATTGAATTTCTGAACACCACCTTTTCCTTAAACTTTGTTCCATTGAGAATTTTGGCTTTCCAAAAATAAGAAAGCACAGGTGAAGGACTGGAAATCAAGCAACTTAAAATGTCTCAGTAATTTTTCTTCAAAAATACTGGCAGCATTTTTGAGGGGCTCCATATTTTCAGGAATTCTAACAACAAATCTTGGCTGCTCAGCTATTCATCTTACATCTTTGGGGTCTGTTTGTTTGTTTAATTGTCTTAGGTTTGTTTTGGGGTTGGTTTTTTTTAATGCTAAACAAAAAAAAAATCACACAAACACAACAAAACTGACCAGTGGGGAAAAAAGAAAGAAACCACTACTCACTGCTTTTCATCAGCAATTATTGCTGGTGAAAATTTTAGTTATTCCTGTGTCCACATCAGTGCAGCTCAGAGAGTCATTAGTGGAAGCTGAAGGTAATAAGATGTACTTCAAATAATTAGTGAGCTTTTGGGGAGGGTTGAGGGGAGGGAAGCTGCACGTTGGTTTGCAAACACTGTTTGAAGTGGGAGTTTTGTTGCTCTGTAGACAAATTCCAGCCTATCCTTTTTGACAGGGAATATCCATTATCAGAGAAACAGTTTTTGTAACTGTTGAATGAGTGGACACAACCTGGGTGTCTTTTTTATCTGTGGGTGAAGTGCCTCTGTTGTGTAGGGAGAGCTGCTTGGAAAGCTCCTTTTTAACCCTAATTCCACACTGGAATAGCCCATAGAACTCACAGCAACTCAGATGCACTGGTCCATACATTCCCCTGGGAATCAGCAGTGATGAATGCACTGGATTCTGAAAGAACAGGCAGTATTTTCAGTGCTTAAAAAATGATAAAATAAATAATAAAAAGGGGCCTGATTCAGTCCCTGCTCTGAAGGAAGGATAGTCTTGTCTTCAGGTAGACCCTCGATTTGTAAATTTTGCTCCTCTGCCTTGGATGTCCTGTGTAATTTGGACATGAATTCCTCCTGAAACAGGAGTTCCTGAACTCCCAGAGGCCCAAATTGCCCTGATTATTTCCCAGACGTTCCCAGGAATGTGGAGTCAGGGCCAAAGATGTACCTGCACAGATAAATTTCCTCTGCAGTTCTGCTGGGCTGGTGTTTTGCTTCAGGTTTGCTCTGAGCAGAACAATAACCTGGCACCCAGAGGTACCTGAGCCCGTGCTGAGGGAAGCAGTTCTGGAGTATTGAGGACAGGGAGCCTGAGCCTGTCACCCTTGAAGGGGGTGGGACACTGTCCTTGCCTTCAGAGGGACACAAAGCCTGTTTCATAAGCACTCATGTCAATGAAATTAATTGTCCCAAGTGGTGAGATAACTCTGTGATATCTCTCTCCAGCCAGCAGAGGGGAAATTGGATACAGCACCTCCTTCCAGAGTATTTCCTATGGGACCATTAGCCGTAGGAACTCATTTAAAACCATCCCTTTGGCTGCTGGTTGGTACCAAGGGGACAATTTTTTTTCATGTTCCAGCCTCTGCAGCATTGAAGTCACAGAGCAGGGGTGAAAACACCTGGAGAGGCATTTTCAGAAGCAGTGTGTAATCTCAGGTGATACACAAGTGCCCCTGTCATTTGCTTAGAGGCTTAAATATTATTTTCTAACTCTGTTCTCATTTGCCAACCTTTAGGATTGCAGTGGAATGCTTCCAGTAAGATTTACCTTTTCTTACCTATTAAAAACAGAGCAGATTGATCTCTTATTCCTGCAAGTCACTTGCTGCTGGCTGCCAGAGACACTTTATTTTCCCTCCTGCTTTTCCCTCACATGAGGAATTCTGTACTGTTCTGATGTGGAACACCAGAAGTTATTAGTTGCCCTCCCATTGTACAAATCAGGAATGACTCCAAATGGAGTTATTGTGGCAGGTGGAGGCAATTTGGCAGAGGCTCTGCCTCACCTGGCATTGCCAGGATTGAATCTCTCTTACTTCTCTACATGCCCAGAGCATTCTTGGGTGCGGCACCTTCAGTGCCATCGGTGGGTGGGGGGTTAGTGCAGCCCCCAGAGCCTCCATGGGCTTCCTTTTCCAGAGGGGAATTTTGCCTGGGCAAATTTGACTTTATTATCTGTGCAGCACAAAAGGACTGAAGGGAAACACTGAGTCTAAACTGAATGTGCCTGTAAAAGGCCAAGACCATCAAGACTGGGATATTACATAGGTTCTTGGAGAGTGGAATTGGATCCTTGGCTATCAAGGATGTTGAGTGGTTCTGACTTAAGTTAAAAAGCAGCAAAGAAACTATGACAAACCTCCAAAAGGGGAGAGGTCTGCATTAAAAATTACCAAGGCTGGCATATTTGGAGGAAGTCTAGGTTTTATTTTTCATATGTTCCTTTGAGGGTGAACTCAGTACAGCTCTCAGCATTGGAGGTTATTGCAACAATATCCACAATAAAAGTAGAGTCCAGGTCAGTCTTGCACAGAAAGGAAAAAAATTATCCTGCATTAAAAATATTTTTGCCCCCAAAGTACCCAGAGAACTAGTCCAGTAAATAAAGGAATGTCACCACAGACTAAATAGATTTTGAGATGATAAGTCTTTTATTTTTGTAATAATAGTAGCAAATAATAAAAAAAGCCATTTAAAATATGAACAATATGTTTATGCTCAAATAACAAATATAAATTTCCAAATTGTTATCTCCATATTTCTTAATGGTAATGCATTCCCAGTTCTAAATCCAGCAAATACCCATTTTCATTCTAGAATTGTTATCCTGTAAAGTAACAGCAACTGATAGTAGAAGTTTATAGTGGAAATAGCGATTATTGATTCTTAATGCATAAAGGATTCATAATACAAACATCAGTGGCAAAATATTCTTGTATTTTCTTTTTATATTTATTTGGGAAATATATAACTGCAATGGCTTGTTTTACTAAACTGAGGAAAGTATAAAATGCTTTGGAATACTCTTAGCTAAAAAGGTAATAAGTGCTTAGATTATTGGATAAAATGTGGTTTTCTTTAAGTAGAATACATCAAAATAATCTGATTTTTAGGATTTCTCAGCATGCCTACCATAATTCAAGGATATTCACCTTCCAGCAGGTGCTGCAAAGCCAAAGCATCACACAGAACTCAAAGAGAGACAAACATCCAAAGTGATCAACCCCTAAAAGTAATTTCTACACTTGGGTTTTTGTCAGTCCTGCCTAAGCCCTCATTAGATATCCATGAAATGCACTGAGAGATGTTCCAGGGGAACAGATCCACTTCCCTGAGCTTTTTGGCTGTAAAAGAAATCACTGTAGGAACAGCAGACTTTTTAAACTTACAGAAATAACTCAGAGGTGCCCTTTGCAATTGTTTGCAGTGACAAGCAAAGTGCTGGTGGCATTTGCTCTTCCAGATGCCAGGACACACCTGTACCCACAGTGATCCATCCCTCGGATGGCACAGCCCTTTGGAGCTTGCTACCTGTCAGCACTTGTACTCAAGAACCTTGAATATCAGTGACTCACTAATGTTTTATGATATTTTACCTCACTTTATGGTAGTCATTTATGACAAGACCAGAATGACATAAACTGCCATAAAGCAAAGCAATGCAATCACACAAATGACCATAAATCAAGATAGCAACAGAAAAAGGTCATAAAAAAGGGAAGTAAATTGGAGAAAACAACATTTGAGTTCAGATTCACAAGTCTGGAGTTTGAAGCACCAAACTTGAGGACAGATGGATGTGAGCAGCAAGAAAATTCAGTGTTCCACTGGCACTAATCATTCTGTGTGGCACTGGCAGTGATACATGGATGGGCTTTCATTACTTTTAAGCCTGTTATGATGTATAAAGAGTTGATTGCAACTGTGAATGGGCTTTTTTTCTCCTATGAACTGAGCTTAGCTTTGTCCTACACCCTCAGCAGTTCCCAGTTCAAATGACCTTTTGAACATCTTTTCTATAATCTGTATCTATTTATAGTATTTTTTATGGAAAATGTGTTCCTGGTAATCAGGTTGGCCACCTCCAAGAGAAGGGGATTGTGATCTTCTCTTGGAAGAATCTTTTTCTCAGTCTGGGGGAGAAGCTTCTCCAGGAGGGGAGATTGGATGTCTAAGGGTGGTCAGATGGGGATAAAACAAATCTGTGGAGCTGGTGGTTGTGGGTGGGTGGAGTTGGAAGGTGCCCGGGCTCATGGGGCTGTGCTGTTGTAGCGCGCATGGGGACAAGAGCAGGACCAAGTGACATCAGGGAGGACAAGGAGCTCTGTAGGATCAGGATCAGAGCCTAATTGGGCAGCAGAAGCTGCAGGCAATGAGGTGGAACGGGACTTACACCACACCTTAAAGTTATACCACCATAAAAATGAGAAACTGCCAGCGCTGGAGATAACAGCATTTATGAGGAGAATTTATGGGCTGCTCATGTGGTATAAATATATACAGTACACAAACACCAGTGGGAATAAATTCTGCTGGACAACCCTGTTATTTTAACAGTAACCTTGAAAATATTATGTTATTTAACTGAAGAAAGTGTTAAAGGAACAATAGATAATTTAATCTCCTTCTCAACCCTGTACTGTTCATCTCTGTATTAGCAGCAGTGATGTTTTAAGAAGTGCATTAAGATAAATATTGATAGTTAATTATATTTATTTTAACATCCTTGTGCTTCTCTATCCACACCCTTGTGCTTTCATCTTGTGTGGAAGGCTGTTTCTAATAGAGCTGATATGCTTTAAAAACCATGAAAACATATTTCTATCTCTAATCTTGGTCTAAGGCCTCTAATTCCCTGCTCTGCTTCTCTGTTTCCTAAGCCAGTTGCTTTCCTCTTTTGTGGTATCACTCGTGCTCACAACTGCCAGAACCATTTCTAGTCATTTCTTAAAATCCTTCCTTGTCAAAGGACACCAGTGTAGTAAATGGGTATGACAGAAATGCAACAGATAAGCAAAAAAAAAAAAAAAATCCCAGAGCACTTGAGCTGAGATACTGAGCAGGTGCATTTGCAGGGAGCTGAGCTGGGTGCCAAGGTAGGGCCTGTTGTCTCCATAGGACTCCATGCCGAGGGAGAGTTTTTTCCCTTCTTTTCCCTCTGCAGGAGAAAATCTGGAATAGCTGGGGTCACTCCAATTGGACTCTAAATGTCCTTTTCAGAACCAGGACAGTTTCACCTGAGAGTTCACAGTGACAGTGAGGGAGGAGAGAGCTATGAGGTGGAAGGGAGACTCACAGAAGGGGATGGGCATCCCAGGGGCAGCTCTGCAGCGCCCGGGCACACCACTCAGTGCCTTTGTCACTTGACTTCCCTGCTGGTTCCCTGTCCATGGCAGAGATGGCATTTGGGAAATGAAAATGCCATGCCCTGCACTGTAGAGGAACATTTGTTAGTCTTTCTGCCTATTTTCAGATCCAATTTTAGGAGTTACTCACCAAGGTGGAAATTCCCTCTCTCTGCCTGTTCTCTTGCTGCCAAGAAAGTAAACTAGGACGAGTTAACAGAATGATCCAAGAGTAAAGAAAAAGCTGGTATCTTAATTTTTGATGCAGTCTATGTGTTCTCATTATTACATTGTCTGTTTGTATTACTTTTGATTTATAATGTAATTGGGGAACTATAGAAATGTTAATGGGAAAGATACTGTTCTGAATATGACAAAGTTGTTTACTAATTGTTGCCTTTAACTTAGGCTAATTTTGTAGTATTGAAATATTTAAAGATGTTTTATTTCTTTATTTTCAGGTTGTCATGAAAGTGTTGTTTAGTTTAAACTCCATTCCCAGATGAGCTGAGCTTTATCCCCCGTTAAAACTAGGAAAAGAGTGCAAATTAAAGATTTGTTACACTGGGGTTCAATCTCAAACCTTTAGGCAAGCCCATTCATTTTGTTAAATATTTAGATGAGAAATCGTTGCCTGTATGTTTATTTATTTATTTTTACAGCTTCCACCGTGCTGCTCATTATCTTACGGGAGATGGAGAATATTGCAATGATTATTAGTAAGCTTGGTAATGAGATTACTGAACCATTTGCAGTTGACTTTTTTTTTTTGTGATGCATAATTACAGGGGTTTATTTACAGTGCCTTTAGAGGGTTTGGTTTTGTTTGTTGCCTTTTAATGATTCCCATTTATATCCTTTGTTTCTCACTAAGGGATGAGATTGTATCTCTGGCTATTCTGCATTTCTCCCTTCCTAACACACTCCCCCATGAAATAAGTGTGTTGTACTTCAGATGGAAGAAGGAGGCTCTTATTCAGCCAAGTGTTCCTCATTCTGAAAGCTCTTTTATACTTGAGTAATCTGACTGATATTAATTGGGAATACTCAGGTAAATAGGATTATTTGTACATTTATCCTGGATGACTCTCCCAGGCTGTGTTCAGGTCACTGGAGGGAGTCTCATTGACTCTCTTTGGCCTCGTCTGTCTCATAAATATGATGTATTAGTGGAAAACAGTAGAAAGGAAGAGCTGTTTTGCATGTCTTAAATGTCTCATAACTGGGGGTTGTTAAGGTGGATCACATCATTGTCACATTTATTACTCACATTCTTGACTGTTACCACATTTTTCACCAAAATAACTGTGATTTCAGCAATTTCTGAAGTTTTTGGTGGAGGATTCCTGCTATGAAGGGGAAGAAATAAAAGCAAAACTAAGAGAACTGAATTGGGGCAGTTACTGAGAACAGGTACAGGAAAGTCCCTGGGGACTAGAAAACTATGGAATAAAGTTGCTCTGGTTCTGCTGAAAGACAGGTACCCATTACTTAGAGATCACATGGGTTATACATGTGAAAATACAGTATTTTTGTTTTCCTCTTGTCTCAAAATCTTTAATATAGTGAAAGGTCTCCTGTTGCCTTCCTGGGTTTATTTTCATTGTGAGGCAGAAAACCTTAAAAGCTCTTTTTTGTCGCCTTGTTATGCCGGATTTGTTTACAATCAGATTCTAAATTCAGGTAGAAAGATGTGAAAATTGTATACACCCAACTTTCTCCACCTAAATAGGGCACAAGCAAAAATGTGGAAATGGGTGTTAATGTGCAACATGAAGGTTATGGCTCGAATCCAAACTACTACTGAGAAATCAATAGGACATTTCATTTGTAATAATTGGGAGTTCTGAGATTCCTTTCATGTCCAAGAGCAGATCAGCATTGAACACTTGAAATTTATATAATTCCACACTTTACATGCCTTAATTGCAGAATTTTTTTCCTTCAGCAGCAAGCAAGTCTCTTCCTCTGAAAACCCAAAGCCACACAGCACGTTTCAGTGTCATTAGAAAAACTTGGGATTTAGGGAAATAAAAGGACAAGAGGATCCAGAATAATTGCATTTCCTTGCAGAATAATGGCAAAGCTAAAAAGCTGGTTATTTTAGCTGAGGATGTGTCTGTTGACTGCTTCATTATACCAGGAATAAAACTGCCCCACAAAAGGATACGTAACTTCTCCGAGGCAATTTAAAGCCATATCCCAAACACCCTGGCTATAACAGAAATAATTCCTGCACCACAAGTGGATCAGGTCCATGGAGAGACAGTGGGAGGGAAGGAAGATGATCACTCCCACTATTCAACTTGCATTCCAGCTGTGAACTGTAATGCTGAATCCACCCAATGCAGGATTAAGAAACCAACACACCCCTTTATTTTTAAGTGTGACGTGTTTTTGCTTCCTTTGAGCCGAGGTTATGGGAGATAGTTGACAGGGTTGCTGCACTGGTCCTTTTTCCTCTCAGAGCTTGGGAACACTCTCCTGTGAAGTGCACACAATGACAGTCACCACCACACCTGATTTCTCCAGTCCTGCATCGTGAAGTGAGAGAAAACCTCACTAGAATATACCTTTCCTTGGAAAGACAAAGGTCCGAAAAAACTATGTAGAACATCCAGGGTTAATTTTACTCTTTGAAATTACAGATTCAGCTAAAGTGCCATCACCTCACAGTGATAACTTGTCACACTGCTGGAATTTAAGCAGCAGGGATCTACTGGGAGTAAACGTCCTTGTGTACACTGGCTAAAGGATGGCACCCTGGGGCTTCTCCCAAGCCTCAGGATCATATATTGAGGCTGGGCTGATTTCTTCCTGTGGTTCTGAAACACATTTAATCATCACACTGAGGTGCCCTATGTGGTCCATAATTAATATTATACATTGACTTTGGAAGAAAGCTTTGGGGGGAGATTGGGATGCTCCAAAAGAAATAAGGCAACTCCTTTATATTCGTCAGAGACTGTTCGTGGTGAAGGTTGAGCTCCTCCATTCTGAGGGATGAGAAATGATGAGAACGTTTCTCTTTCACTCCTTGCCCCTCACACTTGTAGTTTTCTCTCTGTTTAAACACCAGCCCAGTGCTAATTTTTGCCAAAAGTGAAAGAGGGTGAAAAATCATTAATTCCATTTCTCACTGGTTTGCCTCTGGTGATTGCTGTCACTTCAGGTAACAGCTTGTCTGTGGTTCTGACCCAGTTCTTAAACCAGTCTTTCCATACTCAACCAATTAATCTAATGGTTCATTAATTGCAAACATCTGAAATCATTAGAACCTGATTGAGCACAAAAGCATCAAATCCTGTGAAGCTGTGACTGCTTAGCCAGCAAATGGTCTCATTGCAAAGGAATGTCAATGTTTATAGTAAATGTAACCTAAACTAGGGTGTTCATTGACATATCCCTCCATTTGTATACAGCGGCTCTGACATCTATCAGTTCAGGAGTGCATGATTTATCCACTGCTATATCCTGGAACTGACAAGCCAAAGATTACAGCTTAACCTACATGAAAGCAGAGGCTGTATGTATTCCTAAAATAAATATTTAGGAACTGACAAGCTCTGGTTAATATTAATTCCTGATAGAAAGCAGTCAATTTAAGCTTAC
Source organism: Myrmophylax atrothorax (assembly GCA_026770055.1). Classification (NCBI taxonomy): domain Eukaryota; kingdom Metazoa; phylum Chordata; class Aves; order Passeriformes; family Thamnophilidae; genus Myrmophylax; species Myrmophylax atrothorax. The sequence goes on from JAOXXN010000252.1 coordinate 13,565,042, forward strand.
TTCATGCCAAAATCTATTTGTATTTTGTAAATCATTTTTCATGGATGTAGTCTAGAGAATCTTGAGAAAGTATGTAAGTGGGGGTGGGTTGCTGTATTAGTTGTATTTTATATCTCACACATGTGCATTAAAGAAACCCTTCCATGTGCCCATGAATTGGGGCAGACCTGGGTAAGGGCACACAAAAACCTCTCTGTGATGGAAACTGTAAAACAGAGACTTAATGAAGTGAATTTAGTGAGTGTGAAAGATGCCAAATTTGCTATTCTGGAACATGAAGCCTTCAGTTTATCCATGGGGGACACAGCACAGGTAGTGCTAAACATCACTGCCAAGATGCATTAGGGATCCCTCTGTCACCGTGATGTTAGAGACCCTGGAGGACCACAAGTCCAGACCCACACACATGTACTCACAGTGTCTGTCTTGGGTTTTGCTCTCTTTCTGTTTTCTCTTTTTCTTTCTGAGTGCTCTGCTCTGGTTGACAAGGTGGTGATGGAGCAGAAGTTGGGCTTGATGATCTCGGACCTAAATTATACTGTGATTTTATTTCTGTTTGTTTTAGAGGCTACTAATTGCCCTATTGATAGATAAAAAGGGAAAGAGAGAAAACTGTCCATCAGAGCACTCTGAGCATTGGCTCTCCCTGAAATGTTCCTGCCTTGCTGCCTTCCCACAGAGTCCAGTCTAGGCCATCGTTACTACTGTCCTCAAGATGGCTTTTGTAATGAGGGAATCCTGTTTTCCTGTTGAACACATGCTGTGATAGATGTCTTCATGGAAAATCTTGGTGGGCTGCTTAGTTATGGCTGCAAGTACGAAACTGTGATGCAGATACGAGCCCAGGGAAAAGCTGATCCTGCCACATCAGTGGGAACTGTGCAGCCACACAACTGGGGAACACTGGTGGGAAACAGCTTTACACCATGCAGATGTTGCTGCTTGGCCTCAAACAGGAGCAGGTTTCCAATGTGGACCATGTTTGCTGGTTTTGCTTTTTTCACAAAGTGCCTGTAACACACACACAGCCTCACCCCCAGTGTTCAGAGCCCTCACCTCTCTGTTGTCCACTCCATGTGCCTCTGCTTCTCAGGTTCATTTGTGTGGCTGAGCCTTCATCTGGTCTGTAATTCTGCTGTTCTGTTAATTCCATGCTTGATTTCTTGTTACCTGTGTCCTTAAACAAATACTACCTGCAATTCTGCTTGGCTGATGATGTAGCAAATGTGAGCACTGTGTGTTCATCAGACAGGCAGGATAGAATTGTGAATCCACTCACCTAGGTCTGGATTTTAGATGCTCAAGCTACCCCTAACATAAATACGTGTGTGTGTTCATCACTGTGAGCAGGAGGGGAAAGGAATGGCTCTATTCACCCCAAAGTCTGGTCCTTGCAGCCACAGTAAGCAGCCAACACAGTCATGTCACTGTTTTCTGAAATATTTCTATATAAAAGACTGAAAATGAGGGTGCAGAGGGATCGTTAAAAGGCTTAAACAGCTGTCCACTGGAATAGGATCTCTGCTCCTTCAGATAAGAGCAGGGATGGCTTGGAGAGACAAGCAGGGAGAGAGCCAGGGCTGAGAGATAATCAGGGCAGGGGCAAGTGTGTGCTTCTACAGAACCCTAATGATCCGGGGCAGTGGCCTGAGGAAGTCCTTGGAGTGTGGTTTCCTTTATCACTTTTACTGGGCTGCCCTTTGGGAATGAGTTATGATCTGATGGTTTGATCTTTTGTATTGTGTAGGGGGTTATTGCACCTTTTAGTTCCTGACAACAGTAGTAAAGCTGCCAAGTATTACTTAAAGTGTGGGAATGTTTATAAGAGCTCGGCAAAGGAGAGTGCCTGGTGTTGGGAGTGCTAAGAGGACAAGGAACACTGTCCAGCCTCGAGCCAAACAGGGTGCTGGGTGTAGTACTTTGCTTTGAAATGGCCTTTTCCAGCTGGTAAAATCAGCCTTTATCAGAATGCAACACCAGTAGCAGCAAATAAATAAATATTATAAATAATAAAAATAAATACATACTGAGGACCACAATTCCAGGCTATCCCTCTGCTTGTATTTGCATATGACTCTAAATACACGTGTGTGTTCACATGTGCTGTGGAAACATTGCAGACGAAATCCCCAAACTTGTTTGTTCTGAACATGAAATGGAGTTAAATTATTCTTTTTTTGACAATGTTCTAATGGAATCATAGTTCAAAATATTCAGTGGAAACATTACACTCCCCCATCATTAAGGTGAATTTTGTTTGCATGCTCTTTTCCCGGAACACTGATGTTAATTTTTGCTTAACTTTAGTCTTACAAGGTATGAAGCAATTTAACAGGCTCGGTAACCTTTCATTAAAGTTCAGTGCAGTACTTAAGCATGTTGGGTGCATTAATTGTTAGCTGACAGCTATTATTTCTGTGAAACCCTTTTGTAGTGAAATTTCTGCTTGATGGATTGGATTTTACAAAATTTGCATTTCACTGAGCCAGAGTTAACAGGTACTTAGAGCTACTGGAGATATTTAAATTAGAAAACAATAATTCTTTCAACTATTTTTAAATATCGATGCAAACTGTGAAACTTGTTTGGGATAAACTCTTTATTATGGAGTTCATATCTCTGCATGTTGGTTTTGACATATTTTAACAAAGCTGGGTTCTAATATAGACAGGACTAACACTCTGCCCCCAGTCCTGAGTGTCGGCACAAGCTGCACGAAGACTTTGGAGCTCTAAATTGTTAAACACGAGGGGAAAGCCAAAAAAACCAGCAGCTTTGTGTGCTTTCCTAGAGCTCTGCTTCAGAGATGGAGTCAGAAATCTATATTTCTTCCTCAGGATGCTTAGAGGGTGGAATGCACGGTGAGCAATTCTCGGAGGTGCCAGAGAGCGTGGAATTTCTCAGATAGTAAACTCTGAAGACTTTAATGGATTAACATAGTTTTCCTGGCTACTGACTTTGCAATGACCCCTGTGTCTAGCAGACTAAACTACCAGCAGCATTGTAACAGCAAGAACAACAGCATCAGTGGTAGCAGCAGCATTTACTGGCTGGACTTCAGCATTGTGGAGGAGACAGTGAGAAAGGAGCAGAAAAAGATATCTCTGAGAAAGAGGAAGAGTTGACAGTGGTAAAAGAGGGGTATTTCACCTTGGGAAGAACCTGGGGTTTGTGTTTTAGCCAGTTGGTTCCAAGCTGCTCCAGAGAGAGGGGACAACAGCTGTCAGAGGCTGTTAAAAAATAAAAAATTAAAAAAATAGAGGCAAAGACAGACACATGTAGCATAGGAGAACATTAGACCTTGTTGGCTTGAAGGCATCTGGCTGAACATGTTGGCCTAGAGTGAAGGTGCCAGGAGAGAAGGAGGACCAGGAAACAGAATCCCTTGAAACCAAATTGTCAAACAAAGGAGATGTGGTGAGGGAGGAATTATAAAACCTGACTGGGAGAAGCAAGATAGTCAAAAGTTTCTCCCAACCAGAGCACAAAAAGATTCTAAATTGATAAGACAATCAATTAATGCAGAGATGAAAGACTATAAATAAGGGTGGAGCACCAGCCTGACCAGTGTTTATATACACTGATTTTACCAATGACACACCATTACAGGATCAGTTGAACTTTTTTGCTAATTCACGTCTGTGCATCCTCTCTGCTCACTCCTCCATCCATGCCATCCTCTTTCCTGGTTCCCAAGATGTTCCTTATAATTACTCAGTGAAACCTCATGAAATAAAAAACAAGGAACATGTTTCTAAAAAGAGTCATGAGCATAAATGTACAGGTAACAGCACAGGTGTTGCATCTTTATTTGTTTTACTTGAGTAGCTAAATATGTAACACCGTTGTTTGGTAATGACAGAATAACTTAATATTTCTTTGATGATGTTAAAGATCCAAATAGAAGTTGAATCAAGCCTACCTATCACTAAATCAATTATGTGCTGTAATTTGCTAAAATTTTTGGAGGCCTTTACCCGCTAATCTTAGATGTCTTATTGAATACGTAAGAGTAGCAAGAAATTCCTTGGATCATCAGTATTATGTCATCAGGAGTGGAAAGAGAATGTTACTTCCTTCTATATCCCAGAAATCTGATGAGGAAAGGAGAAAAGTAGCAAGAAAAGTGAGTTAATTATTCAAGAGGGAATTTCCTCTTCAGCAAATTCCTCTCTCAGCTCAGCCAAACTTTATCATTCTAATTTTAGGAAGAATTTGGATATCTAGTCAGAATTTTACCATTTAACTGCAGAGTCCACATCACAGATGATGGCCAAGTATTTTTACTTCTTTATTAATTCAGGGGTCTGCTGTAAGTATCTCATGATAAGACCCTACACAGCCAAATTCTTTGCACGTTCTCTTTAGTTTCATTTTATGCTCCAGAAGAGGGAAGGAAAAAATAACTCAATAATGCTGCAATTTTAGCAGTATCCTTTGAAGATGTACCTCACTGTCCTTTCCATTCCCACGAGTCCATTATCCCCCAGGTACCTTGCATATGTCACTGGATGGGAATGAGCCCCTTGGGTTGATGTAGATCAATACCTTGACCTTCAGGAAAATCCTTTGTGTGTATCAAGTAGACAAGCAAAATAAAAACTAAATTAAAAAGTAGCACGTTTTTCAGATGTAAGGTATAGAAACAATGGATGGGAAGTTCAGGCTCTGCTTAAAAGGAGACATTTGTGGTGTAGAAAACATGGCAATCTGAGTCATTGTCACTCAGGTTGCTGATGACCTCTGGGATATTTGGGAGACAGAGGGTGAAATCTGTCACATTGGCACTGTGCACTGAGGTCATCCACACACAGAAATGAAAATTAAAAGAAGCTCTTTTAGGGAATCTTGCTTATTGGGAGTGGCAGGAGAGGAAAAGGAGGAAGAGCTGCAAAGAGATCATGCAAAACAAAGCTTGAGAGATCAATTTTATATTGGTTAAAGCAGCATATTAGCCATATTTTCATAGAGGATTGAAAATCTTAGTTACCCTTCCTTCCAGTTCTTATAAAGCTCATACTTTTTGCATGTTGTTTCAACCCAGACTATTCTGTGCTTTAGAGTAAGTTATGTCTGCAGATGCAATTTTATACCAGCAAAATTGTTCCAGGTATGAATCATTGCTTCTTAGGCCTTTAACCATGCAAGTAGGACTAAAGCCTGTGTGGATAAATTAATGGGAATCAAAGCAAAATTTCATTTGTCAGTGGCTTGGGCACAACATGACTGTAGTTTTTCTACTGTGACAGGATGGAACTAAATCCTCCTTCCTTAATCTTAACTAGAGATGACTAAAATGTTCCGCCTTTAACTTGTTTTAATATAATTATTTCCAAGAAAGGGTGGAGGAAAAGCATAAGAAGGGCTTCTAAAATGTGAGAAGTTTCTTAAAAGCAAGTAAATAAAAAAGGAAATACATCCACTTTTTCCCTGCTAATTTTTAATCAACCTCAGACTCAAAAGACAGCTTGCATTCTTCACTGACAAGCAGTAAGTCATTCCAGGAGTATAATCATACTAAAATTCACAGCTAGAAAAATGTACAACTGGAATTCTATCAGGCTTCTATCTTGAGGAACTGAGGTATGCCTTGGAGGAATGCATTAGATGCTATGGTTAATTAACTAATTTACTCAATCAAGTTTAACAGTGGTTTTAACTTTAATGGCACCATTACATTTTAATATGAAAATAACAGGCTGTGTTCCTGCATTCCCTGCAGTCCTCCTCCTCCCCACCATCCACTTCACAATTGGAGTTTGATTTGTGGAGTCTTAAACCTGCCTGTAATGTCGAGCACATGTGAGACACCACGGGAACGTCCCCCGTGCCCACATCCCAGACACAGCCCTGGCGGTGGGAATTCCTCGGGAATCACGGGCTGTGCACTTGTCCCTCAGGAAGAGAATGTGGAAGTACATGTAGACTCTTTTCAACTGTGTCTGAGGGATTTCCTCAAACAAGATCTGGAGTCCCTGCCTGGCAGAATTCCCTGTCTGTGCCCGGATTTCCACAGGCATAGTTGGGTCCTTTGGACTGCAAGAAGAAATAAAGCAAAGAGAAAGGTGGTTCATTCTGTGCTCCCCACTTTGCTGAAAGAAAACCTCCTCTCTGCTTAAAAATGACAGTGCTGAGACCTTCAGGTGTGCCTGTCCCTGTGGCAAAGTCCATCCTGTCTACAGCCTCCCCCAAATACTATTTGTGATGTTTTCTGCTTTATGAAATATAAATATTCTATGGTTTTCTTGAATTTATTGTCTTAATATCCTTAGACAACCAGCTTCTCCTTTACTCTGTATCTTATTTTTGTCTGGTCTAATTAATATTAAGCACTAAATTAAAGGTGACTGCTCCCCAGTACGCCACTGGTTTGCAGTCACAGCTCATCAGGAAACAAGTAGTTTATACTCACATAGGGAGATTTGTGCCCAAAACTGGCATCAGGAGGTAACTGTTGCCTTATTGCTTGAAGAATTTATTGAGATATTGAAAATGTACCTTCAAGTTGTACCAGGCAGAGATCTACAGCTCTCCTTGTCAGTGGGTTGCTGTGAGTAAAATAGAAGTCGCCTCATTTTGAGGCTGTTTTTATTTTTGACAGTAAAACTCTTTAAAATAGAGTTCCTGTGCACAAAGATCAACCAGGACATGGTGACCAGGTTTACCAGCACTGTTTGTGAAGCCCATGAGGCTTACACGAGGTCCAAGCATCCAATTCACGGCTGCAAAGTTGAGAGGTCTCTGCTCCTGCCTGGCAGCAGATATTTAGGTGCTGAGTTGACACAGAATCATTGAGGTTGGAAAAGCCCTCCCAGCCCATGGAGTCCAAGCTGTGACCCATCCCCGCCATGTCCCCCAGCCCAGAGCACTGAGTGCCACGGTCAGTCCTTCCTTGGACACCTCCAGGGTTGGGGACTCCAAACCTTCCTGGGCAGCTCCTTCCAATGCCTGACCACCCTTTCCATGGAGAATTCCTCCTGATGTCCTACCTGCCCCTCCCCTAGGCACAGGCTGAGGCTGTTCCCTCTCCTCCTGTCCCTGTTCCCTGGGAGCAGAAGTCAACCTAGATATAACTTCCAGGTCTCCCTTGTGAACCCCAGGGCCCAGGACAGAGCAGAGACAGACCCAGGTGCCCTGCTGGGGGTTGTCCCCACGTGGGTGACACCAGCAAGATCAAGATGCTGGTTGGAAGCAGGAGTCCCAAAAGGCAGAAATTGCCAGTGGCAGAGCGAAAGCTCTGCTGGATCCCCACATCCAATTTATAACAGATTTAATCTCATTCTAGAGAGGGACAGTAAATCATTGCTAAACAGTTATATGGAGGTTTATTGAGAATTTTTATTATCAGAGATACAAAGGCCGTACTTTAGAGATTAACTAGGAAAAGTTTTACAAGGCAGTGGAGATAATGAATCACAAATTCTGTGAGGGTGAGCCTCCCATGCTGAATCCGAGTACAGCTGTCTCATATTTGCTCTGTGTGCATTTTGCTACCAGTAATTTTGTCATCAATTTTCATATTTTGTTTAAACATATTTGTCTTTTGGACAAGATAGGTCATATTTCACCCATTTGATGAATTTTCTCCTTGGTCCAGTTTTACAGGATTTGCACTTAATTAATTGCACAACCTTTAATTCGACAGACTGTTTTTAATGGCTGTGTAGTTTCAAATGCAGATACACAGAGGAGTTTCAAAAAGTAATTGTTTTTATGTCACTACCATTGAAAGTTGCAATTATTAAAATATACAGATAATAGCACAGAATTTCTTAGCTGATGGTGCTAAATATGCACAAGGTTTTTGTGCATCTCTTCAGGGTTTTCCATGGAATTTGGGACATCGCTTCAATACAACAATGTTTGTACACAACCCCTGCAACATCATACAAACTCACAGCTTCCACTTGTGAAAGCATTGGCAAACTTTCCACGTTTACTTTTGGTAATAAAAGCCTTTATTTAAATTTTTTCCAGTAATTAATACTCCAATTTCATTAATAGTTGGTGGCAAAACTATTGGATCGGGCATTGGCTGGAAGGGCTAAACAAATTTCCTACTTCCAAAGCTTGCAAAATCTTAGGGAAGGGAAGCCCACCTTGTCCTGGAGCTCAGCACTGACAGTTGTGGAGCTCTTAAAAGCTTCTTTAGCTCTCAGCAGACTCCCAGCACAGGGCCACCTCACCCCTCCAGACAGCCTGCTGTCTGCAAATGTGCCCATCAAATGTGTTTGTCAAGCCACCAGGCTTTTCCATGCCTGGTAAAAGGCAGACAGGAAGGAGTAGGCAAAGGTCAATCCTTGTCAGTTCTTTGTAAATGTAATTGTAGTGGCAGTTTGTGAGCGCTGGCTGGTTCCCTAGCAACTTTGTGTATGTGGGGAAGAGTTAAATACACAGCTCTCAGTGGGCTGCTTTCTCACTAATTTTGGAATTAGGATTTGGGGGGTTATTTTGTTTTATTTATTGGCCTTTGTGCATATTTGGAGGTTTGTGTGCATAAGCTGCAAACTCCCATCAGCAATTGTGTAAGCCTTCAAAAAGAAATCTGTTACTGAGCACTGACTGACTTCTGAGTTGGAGGATAATCATGATAATTAATCTAGATTCTGACTTCTTTTGTTATGTGGCTCTGAGCAAATGTAATTTGTGAAACAAAGTCTCTACAGACCCTGTTTTTCATATTGGCAGTGGTGAGCTGCAATCAGAATCTGACCTGATATCACCGAGGGCTTTGAGTGATCTTTTCTGCTCATGACTATTAGATGGGGAATTTTTGAAGTCTGTATGTCACAAATAACTCCTACTAATGACAGCCATAAGAACAGTGATTTTAAGACAGGTTTTTGTCTAGAGGAATGAATTTAGGGATTAAGCCAAGACATACAACTCCAGTGCAATTTCTAGGAGTTGTCCTTACTTACACAAAGGATGAATTAAACTCATTTATCTTATTGAAGCCTGAGACAAAACGGTGGGGCTCATGTGTGCTGCTGATGTGGACTGGCACAGCTCCACTGACCACAAGGTGCTGAGAGAGATGTTTCTACAAAGGACCAATTCATAGATGTGGGACTGGTGCACACAGTCCCACTCCATGGAGCAGGAATGGCCAACAGAGCCTTCCAGTGCAGCTGCACAGGCTGAGAGTGCTCTGGGGGCACGTTTTACAGGGCAGAGAGGGCCAGCTAAGGAGGGGGTCAGAGAATCATGGAATATTCTGAGTTGAAAGGGACCCACAGGGATCCTCAGTCCAACTCTGGCCCTGCACTGGCACTCCAACAATCATACCTTGTCTCTCAGAGCATTGTTCAAATGCTCCTGGAGCTCTGGCAGCCTTGGGGCTGTCCCCACTACCCTGGGGAGCCTGTTCAGTGTCCACCAACCTCTGATGGAAGAGCCAGTTTCCACAGCCATTTAGAATATGATCACAAGAGACCTGACTCACGTGGGTTCATGGAACTGGAACAGCTCCTGCTCCAGACTCCATAACCTGTGACAGTGAAGCCCATCCCTGTAAGCTTCCAGGGCTGGCAACAAGGACTGGGTAGTCTTCTCCTGACTGATGGCCCTGGCCTCAGGTAGAGGCACTGTTTGCTGGTTTTGTTCCTTGTGGAGATTTACAACAACTTCATTCTACCATAGTAGAAAGAGCTGTAAAGGAGGAGCTAGAATTCAAGCTGTGTCCTGGTGAGATTCTCATCTTTGTTCGTTGCAGATGTTAAGTCATTCTGAGATGCAAGTCATTGCTTTGAAAAAGCTTTCTTTGGGGCTGAAATATAATGGTAGGAAATTAGCTGTTAATCCTGTCTTTTCTTGGACAGACTAGACATGCATAATAAACCCCCCCTTTCCCCCTCTTTCCTTACCCAGTGATTCAGTCTGACCTGAAAGAAAACATTTTCTTCCAAGAAAGACAATGTTTATGAGGTGTAACCCTCGTTTGGCTCTGATGATTAGAGACACATGTATCAACCTGCGTAAAATCTGTGATGGCTGTTTGAGACAAGCCCAGGTCAGGAAGGCTGAGATCACAAACTCTGTAAGAACCGAAAGACCAGCACTGACTTTAAGTCACATCCAAGCTCCCAAACCTGCTTTATAACCCTTTATAATCCTTGCTCCTGTTGAGCATGAGACAAAGCTCTGATTTGCTGGGAAGGAGCCACACCACACCCCTCTCCCTGATTCCTCTTGCTCAGGGCAATCTGGGAGAGGCATATCCCATAACGGGGAGAAGTTGCATTACCTTTGTCTTCCAGTAGACTTTGGCTACTCATGTAATCCCTGGACCCTCCCAACCACTTGGCAGCACTGCAAACACTGTTTGAAAGAGGCAAAAAGGGGATATGGGAATGTTGGAATTGCCACTACACCCAGAGATAGACACCCTGTATTTCAGAGATGGTCATATATTTGTCAATACTGCCTGTTTTCCATTGAATTCCCTAATGCATTTTAAATAAATAATTATATTTTCCAGAGCTAATCAGGAAAACCAGCAAACATGATTTTATGGTCTGGTGAACAGGTATCAGAGGCAACCTTCACATTTTCTCCTGTGTGCCCCAGACCACAGGTCTCACTGAGGCAGGAGAGCCTTTTGTTTCCGCATTTTAACACTCCTAAATACATAGCTGATGTTGTAACAGCTTCCTGGGCACAGGTAGGAAGGGTGGCAGTGTGAAGAGACTGTTATGTTATTTTCTGCTTATGTGGCCGAGAATATTTTGTTATTTCAGGGTATTTCAGCAAATGGAAGAGACACCTCTGGGAAACTGGGAGAAGTTTTTCCACTGAGCAGGAACATACATTCAATCTTTAGTTCACTGCTTGTGGTGGGCAAGCACTAAATCGGGCACTGTGATGGGATCCCTGGCAATTCTTCCAGCCTTTGTTAGTGCTCCTCAGTCAGAAACCCTGAGAAAATGGAAAGTGATAGGGAAATAAAAAGTTAATACATGTCCTTTTAATTGTGCAGGGAGGGCACTGTAATGTGAGAGTGGAGAATATTGTGGTGGAAATCATCCATCTGTGGAAAATAGAAGAGGCGTGTGGAGGAATGTGTTAGTTGAGACAGGGAGCCCAGCCCTGCCTCTCTCGGTGACTGAAGGAGGTATTTCAGGGTTTGTTCTCTTTAAACAAGAACATGTTCCCCTGCCCCAGACTTGTCACTCTGGGTGCTGAGGGAAACACCAACAGGAAAGTCAGGGGGAACCTTTGTTCCTCCACTGGTCCAATCCCTTGTTGAATTTCGAATCCCAGAATATCCTGTGCTGGAAAGGACCCACAAGGGCCATCCAAGTCCAACCCCTGGCCCTACCCAGGACACCCCAACAATCTCTCCCTTGTCCCATTGTCCAAACACTTCCTGAGCTCTGGCAGCCTTGGGGCTGTGCCCACTGCCCTGGGAGCCTGTTTAGTGCCCACCACCCTCTAGGGGAAGAACCTTTTCTTGAGATCCACACTAAAGCTCCTTGACACACCTCCAGCCATTCCCTGGGTCCTGTCCCTGGTCAGTTTAGCACCCATGACCCCCCTGGGAGGCCCCTGGTCACTGTTTATATGGTGGGTATGGGGTACCCCAGCAGTGTGGCTGTGCTTTGCTGGTGTCACACTATGCAAGAGATGCTCCCTCTCTCCTTTAAAACATTGAGCTTTTTACTGTTCTCCCTTATCTCTAAATATAGCCAGGCTGGAACATCTGCTTATTTAAGTAGTTCCATTTGGTCCCAAATCCATCAGGTTCTTGTAAAAAGGACTTTAATAGGTCATTTTTTGAGTGAATAGCAGGGAGTGACTTGAAGTCCTTGGGCTGGGAAGTGATATTATGTACTTCTCCATTGCATTGATTAATTGGTTTCTTTTAAAAATAAGGTATTTTGAAATTTGGTTTTAGTTAAAGCAAAAGGATTTGAACTGAAATTTATATGCCAGGCAGAAGCCTTGTGAAATGTAAACTGAGTTACAAACCTATAGAAAATGGATTTTATTATGGAAATGTAAACTGTCCCCTAAGCATACCATGGAGAGGTGATGCTGTAACAACACATGAGTAAGTAATAAACAACAGCCAGTATTATATCAGATGACTGGGTACAGCTAGAAATGTATCTGTTTGGGTGTTGAATTATCCCCAAATTTGAATTATGGGCATATAATTCAAATTATCCCCTTCCAGCAATATAAAGTCTGACAGACATATTTTTTTAATATACTTCTTGTGCTGTTTTGCATTATGTCACATCCTCCAGTGCTAAAACCACAGCTTTCCTACCATGATTCATCAGAAATCAGGGGGGAAATATAGTTGAGATCTGATATACTGAGTACTCTTAAATTACAGAGCAGCTTCAAGTGTAGTGGATGAGGAGGCAGAGGCAGGGTGAATAAGTATGTCTGGGGCTGTCATGTCCATGAACTGGGAAACTCACTGGCTCATTGAATCATTTCCTGGCCCTTCTGCTCATCCATCGATACAGAGCAACCAGGCTGGGCTTGCAGAGATGAAAGGCAGAGTAATTCAGAGCCAGCTGTAATTCTTTATCCAACATACACTAAGTATTTTTGTTGACTCCTGCATGACATTTCCAAGGTGGCTGGGAAGCCAGGCCATTTGTTACACACAATTCAGATCAATAGAAAGCACAGAGGAAAACAGGGAAAGTTAACATCCAGTGGGAAGGACAGCACAACTTCCAGGTTTGCACATCTCAGCTGTGAACAGGGCACATTGCAGGGGAGCATCCTGTTCTTCACAGTGTCATATTTGATCACGGGAAAACACTAAGCAGGAGGCAAAGCTATGCCTTATGTACCTGTAACTGTCAGATTTACCAGTGAATAGAACACAGGCATTTGCAAACCCTCTTCTTTCTACAGTTTGCTGTATGACCAGGATGGCTGCCTGTGTCTGGAATGCATATTCTACAAACCCCCAGAGCTCTGACACACCTGAATTCCCACTTTCATTATTGTTGCCTGCTTATCACCCCCAAATCACTACATTTTAGCACATAAGAGAAACTAACAGATGCTAAAAACCTGAATATGTGGGTTTTATCAGACATGATCTATCAAGGATAAAAATAATTTGCTGTATCGGTTCTCAAATGATCAAATTTCATAGTAGAGTCTTGCTGACTTGAGGGGCTTGATGACTGAAATTTTACAGGGAGTCCAGGCTCATGTTTCAAGATATGTTTTGAAAGCCAACTTTTACTTTGTATAGATTCAGGACTTTTTTCAAGGACCAAGTCTATTCCCCCTTGTGTTTTGTGTGCTGTCCTGAACCAGAAAAGTTTATAACCAGCCTTTTAGTGTTCTCTATATTAAAAGATGGAGGGGGGAAAAAATTATACCTCATAGGTTTGTCTACAAAAATTACCTGAAAATCACAACTTGTGCTAAGATTTAAAAGAATTAACACATCACCTGGACTTTGCATGTGAAGTTTTAAGTTTTTGATAAACAGCAAACTCATCTACTGCTGTGCCAGCTATTTTTAACCCACCTTGTGAGTATGCTTTTTTTATTGCTTTATACAGCATATCTGATTCTCTCTAAAGCACAAACTAAAAAATCTATCGGGCTGTCATTTGCTGCATAGTGCCATCTATCATCATGCAGCTTGGCAGCTGTAGTGCAGAGAGGAGGGGGGAGCCGGAGCAGGAGGCACAGTCAAGGACTTTCACATGTAACACCAAAAAAAAAAATCCTTGTCACAATTATTTATGGCTCTTGCTGGGGCACATAATAGGACACATAAAACCTCTGTTTCAGTTTGGAGCCCCCTCCCCTCGCCGCTCCCCTGGCGGAGTTGGGCGCAGGCAGTTTTGCTTTACACATACAATTTCCTGAACAATGCCGAGCACTTGCGAAGTGACAGTGACAAATACTGGAGGCTCTGGCTGCAGCTCTGCAGGCTGTTCCGGGAGCAGGGGTGTCAATAATCGAGGAAGGCTGCCAATGATACCAAAATGCCACTGTGATACTCCCCGTGTTCCAGCAGCTCTCTGCAATGCTTTTATTTTGAAGTTACAGGAAACTTCTCGTGTCCCTGTAGTTCCAGGCTGTGAGGAAATAAAGTGTCGGAGGAACCTGTGCCAAGAAATTATTTTGCATTGTTTGATCTTCTGTGTAGTTTGATCTCACGATAACTAAAATATTGCTGGTTCAGAGTGGCTTAATGAATATTCAGCAGTTTCCTCTTAGTGTTAGCCTGGTGTGAAGTCTTTTTGTTAGGGTCTATCATATCAGCCCTCTGCATGGTGTGCTTGACTTTGCTGTTCAGAGTGTAACCTTTGGTTCAGGTCCCAGCTGATGGATTTCAGAGCGAATCTGCTGCCTCTCTGGATGTCAGCAGTGGAGAGATGTGCTGTTCAGGAAACCATGCTTTAGGTAATTAAACATAAAACTCGGGTCCAATCCAATAAATTGTCTTGCTTGCAGTTTCTCAGGAAAGAGCATAGACAGATATTAACCTTGATGTCCCCATTAAAGTCCTCTGATACCCTTTTTATTTCCCATATCTCATAGTGTTTCTGATCTCCAGTGTTAAGTAGCAGACTGTTAAATGAGCAGAAGAGAGGCCAGGACAGATTTGCTCTTGTGGAGCAAATCAGTTTGGAAGGGACAATCCACAAAAACACCAAGGATACAGTTAAACAGAAACACTTGAAAAACCCATTGCCTTAAGCACAATATATTTTCAGTATTGTTAAGGCAGCCCCAAACAGCATCCAGGTACTCAAAGTAACTGTCACTAAACCCACCTATTGATAAATCTGGGTTACATTTATCTAAGTGAAATGCACCTGCTCTCTTCCTGAGGCTGCAGGAAAAGGTGGTGGCTTTAGGATACCTCCCAATTTTAAAATATGCTTAGAAAAAAAAATCTGAAAGACCAAGTTGACAAGAGATGAATTGTGATGGGTTTTGTGGTTTAGTTCTGTTGCACTGAGTCTGCAGTCAGTTATGGGCAGAAGTTCATTCAGGCTTGTTTCTCATGACCACCTTCCCAGAGCATTTCTAGAGGTCTCAAGTGCTCCTGCATGTTTAGGAAACATGGATCCTGCTGGCTCAGTTACATCCCACACCCACCCTATTGCCCCGTGCGAGAAGTGTCTGAGAAACTGTTCACGTGGCAAAGCTCGTCTCTGGCGTGACTTTACACTCCACCACCATCTCCCCCACCCTAATTCTCTGACACAGAGTTGCTGTTGAACAGAGGTGCTCCAGACAAAAGCTGACACGGCTGTGTGCCCTTCACTCATCTGCTGCAGAGTCACAGCCCGTTCTGCCCACTGTGTCCTCCCTCACAACCTCATTACACATGCACATGGGGAGTTTTAGTCCTGCATAACTTGGTTTTAAATTCCTGTCCTACATAGATTTCCTTTCTCACCTCGGTGAAAATATGAATGGGCTCAAATATTGAAGAGACCATGTTTACATCTATTGCTGTTGTTGTTTTCTTTAGCTCACTGAAAACTGAGAGAACTATGGTCTTTATTGTTATTTCTCCCAGTAGCAGCTGCATAAGGTGACTCTCCTAGACCCAAGTGATGAGCAGCATCGACACGATGTTGTCTTGATGCCTGTGCAAAAGTGTGAAAGTTGACATCACTATGTTAAAATTCCCAACACTAGAAGGACATGGAGTTGTTGGAATGACTCCAGAGCAGGCACCAAGATGACCAGAGCAATGAAGCAGCTCTTTGAGGAAAGGCTGAGAGAATTTCAACAGCTAGAAAGTGCATTCTTGTAAAAGGCTGCCTTTGCAATTTTCAGAGACAAAAGATTTCTATTTACAAATACATTCACCTGTTTGCCACCTGATGACTCTGATGCAATCAGAATTTTTCCATGAATCACCACAGAGCTTTTTGGGTTGGTTTGTTTTTTTCAAGTGAGTATTTAATAAACTTTAAGCCTATTTGGGCTTTTATTTCTTGTGATGCCACAACACATTGTTCTTTGCTTGAGATTGACACCAATTTAGTAAGATGTGGCAAACATGCAGCTACCAAGGAAATAGTTTCCTTAGCAACAAGGAACCTATTGACAATGCTCAACACGGAACCCACTTTAACCCCAGGCTGGGAGCTGCTGTTTCTCTACTTTCTGGCTGTTCTTTGCAGCTGTACAATTCAGATGTTACAGGACCAAACCGTTCTCTCTGGAAGCACAGGCCAAGTCATCTCCAAAGTGCTTGCAAGCAGGAGCTGGTGAACAACCCCTTGCACCATCAAAATCTGGGAGTTTAACATGGCATGTTAACATTTAAAATGTGTGGTGAGCAAGTCTGAGCTTAAGTAAGGTTAACCTGTGTGCTGAGACCAGCTGACACATCCAGGATTTAATAGAGCATGAGACAAAATAACAGGAGGGGAAAAGTCTTGATATGTACTGCTGACACACATTTTGATCAGAGGTATTTATGTGTGCCATTGATGGAAGCAGCCTGGGTAATGCAACATTAAGTTTAGGATTGGTAAAAATAAAAACATTCCACAATTCCATGTGGGAATTGTTCCATCCAACTCATCTGTCATGTAAACTAGCACTAATAATGTGTGACTTTGCTGGGAGAGGGAAAGGATTAACCTGGTTCAATGAAATTTTGGTTAAAAAAAAGTCCAATATAAGTTCAGAAAAAGTCATTTCATCATAACATTCCTTGTGGGTTATATTTTTACTGATATCTTAGTGACATGTTTTCTGCTTTCCTGATTTAGGCACCAGTGTTATATGGGATGACCCAATATTAATGATGGTAGTCTAAGCCCAGAGGATATTTGAAGTCAAGTCCCTGTTCTGCTACATGTTTTCTTGTGCAAGTCCCCAAGGACTCACATTTCCAAAGGGACTGGCAATTGTGAGTGTTCCCAGTTTGGAACAATCACCCAGAATCCATTATGAGGATTTGATTTTTGGAAAATGCTGAATGTTCATACTCTCAAAATCATATCTCTTTCAAGTATTCCCAGCTAAGCACCCAAAATTGAAGCACTGTGTATGTTAGAATGCCCATGGATCTTGGCACTGTCTCCAGCAGTGGAGCAAAGCATAGAGACAGCTGAGGCAGGAGAAACCAGGCCTGAGATGTTATTTCTGCAAAATCAGGGTGTCACTGACTCCCACATGTGGTGATGCAGATGTTGCACCTGACCGGTCTGACCTCGGGGTCTCCTCAGTCTTTGCACACCCCCAGGTTTTAATATCAATGTGTTTTAATGATGCTCAGGACAACATAATGCTAAAGCCATAATCACAGAATCCCAGAACGGTTTGAGTTGGAAGAGACCTTAAGGATCATTTAATTCTGCCCCCTGCCATGGGCAGGGACACCTTCCACCAGCCCAGGTTGCTCCAAGCCCTGTCCAACCTGGCCTTGGACACTTCCAGGGATGGGACAACCACAGCTTCTCTGGGCAACCTGTGCCAGGGCCTCCCCACCCTCCCAGGGAAGGATTTCTTCCCAATATCCCATCTAACCCTGTCCTCTGGCAGTTTGAAGCCATTTCCTCTTGTCCTGTCCCTCCAGGCCCTTGGAAATAGTCTCTCTCCATCTTTCTTGTAGCTCCTTCAGGCACTGGAAGGTCACAATTAGGTCACCCCAAAACTTCTCCAGGCTGAACAATCTCAATCCTTCCATCCCTCTGATCATCCTGGTGCCTCCTCTGGAGTCACTCCAACAGGTCAGTCCTGGTATTTAATTCACATGAAGACTCCTTAATTTCTAAGAGCGCTCTGGGCCATACAGAACTGATAATTAACCAGGGAAATAAATCATATTTTCCATAGCCAAAAGCAGCACTAAAGTGCTAAACATCAACATTAATATAACTTCCAAATAGCTTCCAGGTAGAATTCAGTGGGTCATCTTTCTCAGCTTTTAAGATTTGGGGCCAAATTTTCAATTAAAGTCTCTTCTGCAACCTGCAGCAGCACCTGCATAGTCTTAAAAGAATAGGTGTTAGATTAATTTTCACTGTAATGGGTTAATTAACACTCTACAACAAAAGGAGAAAATTACAAAGATGAACCAAAAAAATCTGTTCTACTTCAAACATGAGAATCAGCAAAACAGCTTTTAAATCAATAAGAATCTTTATGATGGTTTTGGTCATAAAGATCTGATTGTGAGAATAAAGCCCCTTTTTACTTGTACATAAATAAATGCAGAAGTTATTGCTAAATATCTCTAGAAATACATTTAGGACAATATATTCTGAAATGAAATTATTACTTTGCTTTTAGTCAGTGATCTGAACTAATTCAAGATAGTGCTGAGCATTTGGGATTTTTTTTCCCAAAAGAAATGAATATAACTGTAGAAAATAGTGCATTTTGAAGATGTGACATCATCTGCTTTTGTGATTGTTTTGGTTTGGGTTTTTTTCTTAATTTCAGTTTCCCTTTCTGTACTCCAAAATGGTAAACCTGTGACATCTATTAAAGAACTTTTTAGCTGCTAAACTGCCTTAATTAAATGCTGTCTCAGCAGTTCCACATTGAGCATCTCCCTCATTCCAAATGCCTGTGATTTGATTATCTCTTCATGAACCCTTGCAATTCTGTGGATATGCTTTTGTGTAATTAGATTAAGTATGGCCTGAAATCCAACAATATTTCCTAGCCACTGGTTTTAGAAAACCTTGCTAGAAAGAACACCAGTGATAAACTGATTTTTTTATATTTTTATGCTAATTGCAAGTATTATAATCCACCATATACTTTAGCATCAGTTGTTCTTCAATTTGAGAAAATGCTGATTTAAGGCACAGCTTAATACAAATTTTTCAGTGAAGCGTAATAGTAAAAAAAAAAAAAGAAAAGAAACTTCCTTAAAATTCTCATACTGCTTTGGCCAAAGACAGACACAGATTCATTTTAAAAAGAAATTAAAACTTTGAGATAGGACAGTCTTTAAAGATATACATTAACAATCTTCTCCCCACCGAAATCACATGAATAAGTATTTAGTAATGATTTTTTCATGTCCTATCACATAGGGCACTGTGTCAACACTCAGCATAATCAACACTGATTCAGCCAAGCCAACAGCGAATTCCAGTGGTAACTCATCCCAAAAGGCAACTAAAAAGCCTATTTTGAAACATATGCCTTTGTGGATGTCAAGGAGTGCTAATCTCCAGTTGAGCCCTGCTGGACTGGAGCAGGTGGGTTGGGAGGGATTTCACCTCAGCCTCGGGATTGGTTTTTTTGCTGCAAACAGACATTTCAATTTCCTTCTTTCATCTCTGGTGGCTCACGGTGCCAAAAAGCAGCGTTAGGGATACGTTAGTTCTTGAGGGTTCCTGACACTTATTAAAAACTCCACATGACCTCCCTGCTGCCTGTCGGGTCGCTCAGGCAGAAAGGCTGTGGCAAAGAGCCACGGGCAGCAGGGGCACTGAAGAGCTCCTGGGATCTCCTGGATCTTTCAAGCTGCAGATGCTCCAGATTTCTCTAACAGTTTTAAAAAGAAGAGGGTGACAAAGGGCGTGCGTCTCTCCTAAGGTCTTTTCCAAAGAAGGAGGTGACAAAGGGTGTTCATGTCTCCTAAGGTCTTTTCCAAAAAATAGGGTTGATAAAGGGTGTGCATCTCTCCTAAGGTCTTCCAAATGATGGAGTGGAGGAGACACTGAATTTTGCAAGGAGACTTTGGGTTCTTTCTGGGTTCCTTGAATGTTGCAAGGAGACTGTGGGATCCCCACAGACAGGTTCTGCCAAGGCAGAGAAGAGCAGCTAGAAAAGCTGAAGTCTGCAAGGGACACATCCAGTCCAAGCCAGAGCATCCTCCTCCCCAGCACAGAGTGAGGAATTTATAAGAATTAATGGTCAAAATTAGAGTTGCTGCAGGTTTGTTCATCAACCTGTGGGAACTTTGCAAGGCTGTGATTTTGAGTGAACTCAGCCAGGCTTTTCAAGGCCAGGTTGGACTGGGCACTGAGCAGCCTGGTCTAGTGAAGCACAGTCCCTGTCTTTCTACTTGTCATGGAATGGTTTGGGTTGGAAGGGACCTTAAAGCCCACTTCATTCCATCCCCTGTCATGGGCAAGGACTCCTTCCACTAGATCAGGTTGCTCAGAGCTCCATCCAACCCGGCCTCTTCTTCCAGCTCTTCTCCTTCATGCCCTGACTTGACTCACCCTCACTTGTTAAATAAGACCCAGAAAAGTCTGAAAAAGTTAAGTAATTTTGTTGTGGTAGCAAATAAGAAATGAAGTCTTTGGGCAAATTAGAAACATTGATTCCAACCATTGCATTATTAAGAAGACTCTTCAGTGTATGCTGAGAGAATTTCATCTTATCCATATGTATATCTGTTGCTTTCTGTTTTCTTGATAAAAATGCCGACGTGATTCAAGAGTGTTCTGCCTTGAGCAAACTACACAAAAATATTAACATTTCATTAACAGAACATCCCCTGATATGTAAATGATGGTACAGGACAAGCTCCTCTTTACAGCAGTAATTGCTAAACTCAGGAGGGTCACAAAAGCTGGGATGTTGGTGAGCAGCAGACTTGGGACATGTGATTGTGGTGTCAGATACCACCAACAGGCTGGAAAGCAGGGAAAATCCAGGGGCTTCTGGTCTGAGTGGCTGGAAATCGCTACTGTGTCTGAGGTTAATGAGCAAGGAATTAAGCACATTCACATGTGGTATCTCTGAGCTGGTTCTGTAAGAGCTGCTAATGTAGGACAGAAGTAATAAACCAATAAATTAAAGGTTCTTAATTATCATGAGAAAATATTGCTATCTTTAAATGCAGATGCAAAGTGGGGGAAGAAGTAAAGAACTTTCTGGTTTTAAATTAGCATGAATTAAGAAAAAACACAGCTCAGATTTTCATTCTGACTAGTTTTAACAGGGGAAATGCTGAATATGCAGTGATTTCACTTTTTTTTTACATTAATAATAATAGGAAATGGTAGATTGTGGCATCTCAGCACAATTCTAATTTAATGAGAAACAATAAAATAGTTTTCCAAAGGGGCCTATTTAGGTCCAAGAAAGGGGGATATTAAACTTTCAAGATTTATTTTACTTTCTTTAAGGTGTGCTGATGTGCATTTTCTATGACTATATTCTATCTGCTGATTAGATCTTTTATAATTTCCTTAGTTGGAAGAGACCTGATGTTCTTCTGACTGGAGAAAGTTGAAATGGCATCAAGCAGGTCACCTTTTTTTAATTGTGGTTCCGTCGATCTACATTGCAAAACATTTCCTTTGGCTTTGTGCAGGATGATGTCAGGAAAGGAGAAAGGAAAGGAAAAAGGAGTGGTAAGGAAAAAAGAGTGGAAAGGAGAATGGAAAGGAAAAAGGAATGGAAAGGAGAAAGGGAAGGGAAAAGGAATGGAAGGGAGAATGGAAAGGAAAAAGGAATGGAAAGGAGAAAAGGAAGGAAAGGGAAAAAAAGGAAAGAAAAAGGAGAGGAAAAGAAGTTCTTACCCTGCTTGTACAAGCCTACATCTTGTGGAATTTAGAAAAGAAGGAGAATCATAACCTAAGAAAATCCAGGGAATTTTATTCATGAAAGTGGTGCAAAGGCACTTCTGAACTACAACTCCTGTGAGGCACCGTAGTGATGTATCAGAGTGGAAACTTTTTCAGGGATAATTTTTCTCCCTTTTTTTCCTTCTTTGCAATTAGAATTTACAGTTCTGTTAACAGCAGATATTTCTTCATTAGGAAATCATACAGTTATAATTGGACTTTTGTTGGGGGGGGGTCTTTGTTTGGGTTTGTGGGAGGAGGGTTTTTTTGTTGTTTCATTTTTTTTGCTTTGGGTGGTTTTTTTTAATTTTTTTTTTGTGAAACCCAATTTGATGGAGACATTATATCCAGACCAAAGAGAGTAGAAAGTCCAGATGTTATCAATAATTCAGTGAGAACACATATGCACTCAGGAGAGAATGATGCTTGGGCATGAAAATAAGGAAGTCTGATATCTAAAATTTACTGTACAGTGTAGGTCTTACACACCCTGAGCCTTACACAGTGGCTGGAGGCTCTGCTGTTTGCTGAGTGCACACAGTAAGCACAAAGGAATGGGTTTCTGAGCTCTGAACTCTCTGAGATGCTCAGAACCCCCCCTGTGCCTGGCTGAGCCATTGGTGCCACGTGGCTGGTTCACTGAGGCCCCACTGCCTGATTTCCTTGAGGGCTTTTCTGACTTTAAGAACAGCAGAGAACGGTGCTCTTGACTGAAGGTGTGGGTTGCTTAGTCTTCAATTAGTGAGGGAGTCTGAGCAGAGAATTCTCTTCAGTGATTCAGTAGGTAACCATGGATTGTATCCTACATCCTTTGTGAGTCCCTTCTGTACATTTCTTTTCAGGCTAAAAAGCTTTAAAACTTCTGTAGGAAGCACAGAATAATTCCCCTAAAATGTTGAAACATAACTATTATTGCAGTTATTTCAATACAGTCAAATGTACAACTTCATGTGGGAACATTGCTGCTATTATTTACTATTTTAACACATAAGAAGTGCTGTGCTCACTCCTATGTTGGTTTTCAGCCTTTTCCTTACCCTGGGAATCCACAATGATTCTGTGATAACACCAGGAAGGCCTCAGGTTTGGGGAGTTCATTATTGCTGTGCACTTTTCATGTGACAGTCGTACTAAGTGTTGGGTTCTTCTCCCAAGCAATACTTTACCTTGTCAGAAATTCCTCTTATTTACTTGTTTTGCCTGATTTCTTTGCATAAATTGGTTATATTTTCCACATAATGAATATTCTATCTCCTATGTAACAGAGGAGAGTTTTAATTCTAACCACATGTTCCCAAGCACTTCCATGCTCTGGGACAGGTTTTGGAGTGCACTGCTCAGCCCTGGACAGTTGCTACTCTCTAATTAGGCTTCAAAATTTGTATTTCCCTTAAGTGCAGCAATAGGAGAGCAGCATTTAGGCAGCTTTAGGATAACAAATGGAATAATTTCTTCAGGAACAGCAAGAATGCTGATTGTTGATCATTCCTTGCTGACTTTGTTTTCAATGGTTCTGTCTGACGTCAATCTCTCAAGAGACCTTTTTGGATAAATTTCAGCAGGCATCATTATGATCAAAATATAACATATATTTGTACTTAAAGCACACAATTAACTATTGGAGTTCATCTTTATACCCTGGTTTGCTCATTTCCGTTTTCAGTAATGCCTCTTTAGTTCATATCGTCTTTTTTTTTGTGTGCTCCAAAGGTCTGTGGTAAAAAACGCTCTTTCTTCCGAAGGACACTCGCTGTATAATCCTTTGTTAGGATAACAGGACCATCTGGTCCCATCCATCTTCCTCCAATTTGATGCTGCGTTAATTGCACCCTGTCAGCATGTGTGATTGACACTATGTTTTCTCTCTTCACCAAGAGGAGTCTATTAACAATGCCGTTTGTCTGGATTCTGGGAGATCTTTTCACAGCTGCTTGTGTGGGACTGTACACTCTCCCTAAGTTTTGCTCTCAGCCATTACAGTAAAAATACATAAAAAGTAAATTAATAATAGATATTCTCAATTTTGGTGGCTAGGTGCAACCCAGCGCATTCTTCTCTAAAATGGAATAAGCTGGTTTGGAAACAGTAAATTAGAGGGTTCATTATTTCTTTAGCAGAACAAAACCAGGCATCTCCCTTCACGCTGTTGTTAGTGCTTTGTTCCTGCAACATGCCAGGAATTAATGGCACAATTCCTCCGACTTCAACAGAGTTTTATTAATTTATCCTCGCCCTAATTTGGCCTCGTGCTTTAAAATACTTAATACACAAGACTTGAGCTTCTCTGTAAATAAAACCCACTGCACAACAGTCTGGGCAACTGCTCAGTGGGGCATGCAGGATCTCACTGGCCCTGTTTCAGCAATACCTGGCACAAGGTATGTCCTGATTTTACCATTTGGCCTGTGTGTGTTTTGCTTTGTTTAATGCAAAAGGACCCACATTGTTTTCAGGCAGTTTCACATGAGGTCTGAGCTCCAGGTCTGCCACGGGAGGTTTCTGTCCTGTTCTCCCACAGCTGAGGGACAGCCAAGACTCACTGTTTGCCATTTAAAAAAAATGGGCCAACTAATTCATAATTTTAAGGAAAGCCAGTTGAACAGCTCTGCAGTTTTACAGCTCAGACTTCTGCAAGCTTCCATTTGTTGCACTCAAGTCACTCCATGGAGAGAACTTTGGAGCCACTAGTGCTGCTCTTTCATTGCTTTGCACTCCCCTGTTGCCAACACACCCCTACCACGAGAGTTTGACATTACAAGATAACATTTTGTATCCACTTACTCCTTCTTTTGCATGTGGTGACATTAAGCAGAGGAAACTTGTGCGTCATTTTCCAAGGCGTAGTTTCTGTTCAGAAATTGTACTGAGACTCCCCTGATTAAAACTTCTGCAGGGATACCACAAATAAAGTATGTACTTTGGGATAGAGAGCAAGATGTTGGTAGGAAATTTAAAAGAGGTCGCTTATCTACTGGGTTGGGAGTTTTAAGCTGCCTGACTGCAATGCCATTTTCTCCAGTTCATCATTTTATTAAGACAGCGCTTTCAAGGTTTGTTGAGAAACGCTGGTGGGGTTTTTCATGCCCAGCTTCATCTGGTCAAAGTAAGATAGAGGCTGACTTAGAGCATCTGGAAGCTTTTTAACAGCAGACAGATCCCTCCTCAAATCCAGGATGAACCCCATGATCACCCCCCATCAGAGGTGCTGGGGTGGGAGAGTTTCTCTGTCATGGAGCAGGGGATGATGCTCTGTAGCACCTGAAATGTGGGATACACACTTCAAGTTCTTCCATTTGCACAAAAGTATCTCAAAAGAAGTAACTGAATGATCTCATACACAAAGAGGTTGTAAAACCACAACGCAGAGAAACTTGAACATGTCCCAGCAGTCACCAGAGTACTTAACTAACATCTGATTTGGAGAAAGTGCTTTCTTAACACAGGAGTGGCTGGAGAAAAGGTCTTGGGGTTTCTTCTGATTCTGAATAGAAAATTTTCTTACTAACTCAACTTTTTATAATCTTTAATTTCTTATTTTTTTATGCTTTAATTTTCTTCTTCCATAACTTCAGCAAACTATTTATAGGTCTCCAAATCCCAACTCTCTCATACATGCAGTTGAAAAATACCTCCTTATCTTCAGTGAATATTAGGCCTTTGCATAACATATGTGCATATCACTTCCTTGTTCTAAATCTGGTCTCATCTACTTACAGTATGAAAATGTTAGTCTGTGAACCATTTGTTCAGAATTTTTTCCAGTATTATTGGTGGTTGCTGTTTATATTGTGAGAGATCAAGGGACAGGTCAGTATTGCTTCATACTGGATGTTACAGCTTTTTGGGGGAAAAAAAACCACACCAGAATTCCCTTCAAAGATGGTTCAGTCAGGAGCTCCAACTCTGATTGTCACATCCTGACTGACAAGCTAAGTACTGTTCCCAGTTGTGCTGTAACTGAGGCTGGAATGGGGCTCTTTGTTTTCCCCTTAGATGTTGGATAACTGGCACATCTCCATGTGTGAGGAGATGTGAAGCCTCTGCGATGTCATCAAACATCATTTCTAAAGGAAATGACAATTCTTTTTGTGACTTTCATTGGTACTTTCACGTGGCAGTTGCTATAATTTAATGTAATTATATCTTTCACTGTTTTTTATCCTTCTATTGTACATATATTCCTGCTTTCTCCAATGATAGTTTTCATTGCAGCTCCTGGTTTGCTTATAGAGAAATTCACTGCTTACCTTGCTGCACCTCAAGAGATGTGATCCCCTCCTATCCTTGCTGGATATTTTTCCATCTCAGGGTTCTCACTGATGAAGCAGTAAGATGCCCTAAACTTTTTTATTCATGCTAACACTGTCCCCTGCTACATTTTGCAATTGTCATGAGAATAGTAGTTCCTTGAATTAATCTTGTTGCTCGTCATCAAATTATTATAACTTAGTTTCAGCAAATACAGTTGCTACTCAAAAAACACATTACTTTGTAGAGCTGGGTGAAATATTGTGCACATACAGCAAACGCAACAAAATTTGCCACTTCACTGGCTTTGCAAAAAGGGAGAAAAGGAGAAAGAAATCCCCCCCTTTTTTCCTGCTATAATATCACTAATTACCTCATTAGCAAAAGGCCATTCCATCAACAAAAATGTGCTTTTTTGTACATTTTATGCAAGTGACCTTGAAAGTTGTCTTTGAAACAGAGCGTTTGTTGTACTTTTTTTGGATGGAAAAAAGCAAATACCTGATGATGCAAAAGACAGTGGAGAAGGACCAGTTCCAGCTGCAGCCTGGAGACAGCAGGAGCAGTGCTGGGTGTGCCCCTCCACCTCAGTCAAATTCCCCTCATCTTGGTGTCCTTGGACAGGTCTGCTCAGGCTCTGCAAACCCTCTGTCCTACTCCCATTTTCTGTCTACCAAGCTAATTTACGTGAGGAGATTTAGGGACACAAAACTGTCTTTTATTCTCTTTTTTATCTTTATAAAATTTACTTGAAGCATCTGGTTGAGGCTTTATAAATACAATGGTGCGTGGAGTAGTGTAATGTTGCACAAGTCAATTAGTGTGTTGATGCAGTTGCTGAAGAACTGTCCAACACCGTGAGTTTGTGTCTGGAGGGAATGTTCCCTTTCCTGATCTCTGTGTATAATTATGGAATTCAGTGCTGGAAGACTGCTGAGTAAAGCACAGCTCATGGCAGTGTCACAGGGATAAAATTGTCCCAATCCCACACTTTCTGGTCCTCTGCCTGGTGCTTTGATGGAGGGTTGTTTCCACTCATGCCCACCACAATATAGTGGTATGCAGCCTTGAGAGATGTGCTCAGGATGTAACTCATACCTACCTGGCAGGAAACAAACAAACATTTCATTTGATTATGCCCCATATTGTAACACTGGAGAGTGTGAAAAAAAATGGGTGAGTTAAAGATTGTGACTGTGTGTTTCTTCCCATTCCCATGTACAGCAAATACTCTTCCTGGGAGTTGCAATTGAGGTGATTTTTATTCAGATGAGACAGATGAAAAAAACCCTACATTTGTGTGAACACATAAAAGTTCAGAAACCAGTCCCCTCAACCAGGAGAGAAAATACAAAGTATTCTTGGATAAGTTACTATCAAGTTTGATGTTACCCATTGACATTCAGAGGGGAATCTGACTTAATTGTACTATAGGCAGACTCATGACTGCATTGAAGTCAGTCCTAAAACATGCTTTTGGTGGAATCCAAGCCAAAATTCCCCTAGGTTTTTGCTGATTCTGATGAAAATAGTGCTTCAGAATCAAGCACTAAGAGGAAATGAATGGTCTCTCCATCTGTCTGTCAGGAGAACTGATCACCAGGACATTTTAGCTTCCTGGAGAAGAGCATTTGCAGCCATATTCCAATTGGTGCCTTTGATTTCAAACCAAATTCATAGGATCAGACTTGGCTCTTGCCAAGTCTAGACTTTCAGCTTAGAGAGCAGCTTATGCTTCCTACAAAGCTCATGGGCTGGCTTTTCCCAAGAGGTGAACTGAAGGGAGGAAACATCTGAGGACAGAATGACTGACCAGCTTACACTCAAATTTGGTCTCTGCAGACCTTGGGCAGGTTGACCCAGTTGGCTTGTGCACCTGAATTAAATCAGAGCAAACAAGACCAGAGCAGAGGGAGCCAGTTACTGGTGGGGAAGTCAGGATAGTTCTGTCAGTGCTAATGAAGACACTCTGAGCAGACACCAGTGCTAACCCCAGCGTTCCATTTGCTGTTGCTTCTGCATATGGAGGTTTAAAAAGCAATCAAGTACCAGGATTCTTACTGGCTTCTCTCCCCTTCCTAAATGACCACGAGGTGCCCCTGCCTGGGCTGCCTTCCCCATGCAAAGCCAAAATGTGCTTGGATTCATGAAACTCCAAGGAAGTGATAGAGCAGCAAGGACAAGAGTGTAGGAGGTAAAACCCAGCTCAGAGGATCAGGTGTTCCTACATTAAAAATCTGTATTTAGCAATAGATCAGCTTCTGGCAACAGGCTTTTTTTTGTTTGCCAAGTCCAGGGCCTGGGAGGTTTCACTTCTCAAGACATAGTCTTTTGTGCAGTGCACTTGCCTACTGTCAGAGTTGCTGGGGAAGAGATTCAGTGAGCCATTAAAAGGTGGGAAAGCATCCTGCTGTTATGTATATGAGAGCAGGGCTTTGTCTTGTCACATGTCAGACACGCAGCAGTAGAGGGAGAGAAAATCATCTTGGTATGTGATGGAGTTTGCAAGATGTCCTCCAAACCTTAATTATTGGAATGTGTCCTGGGATAAGTGATGCTGTCATTGAACCCTGATTAGTTCAGAGGCAGGGTGGATGCAAGAGGGAGGAAACATAATGTCAGACTGGTTAATTAGCAAGCAAGAGCAACCCAAATTGTACAATCTGATGAGCAATTTGTCACCCACTCATTTTAAATGAGAAATGTGGTATCACTTTGCATTTCCTTTCCATTTTCCATCTTTGGATCTCTTTATGTATGAACTAAGTTTGTGGCTCCTCTGTGGGGTTAGCAAATGTTAGTGAGATAAACTCAGGGATGAGAAGAGTAAGTGACTTGTCCAAAGATCACTGGTGAAAAACCTGAGTGTAAACCAGCAGCCACGTGCTCTAACCTGGATTAGAAACAAGAAAACATGGTGCAGGAAAATCAGAGATGGAGAAGAATTTAAAATTCAAGGTCAGGACTTTTTGTCTGTTGATCTCCTGTCCCCGGTATGGTTTCAATTCATTTAACATTCCTCATGGGGATCTGAATTTTTAGGCCACGAGCCTGAGGTAAATATATTTTGTGCTATTTTGGTGGTACAAAAGCTACTGAAAGCTGATTTAAACCAACAAGTGGGAGTTTCTGTCTGCACACAGATATTCTTCAGCAACATGGTGCTGCCAAATGGCTTCACCACCACCTGCAGGAGCCTGCAAGGGGGAGCCAGTGCAGCTGAGCTGCAGGGTCAGGAGCCATCACACAGAACTGGGAGTTATTCAGTCACTGGGGACCAGGCTTGGTCTAAATCAGAGAGATTCCTTCCACCTTTAAATTCCTGGGCTGCATCTCAGGTGTTGCTTAGGGCTTGAACGTTGAACTTCTGAAGTACTTGAGAGCTGT
The DNA here is from genome assembly GCA_026770055.1 of Myrmophylax atrothorax. NCBI lineage: Eukaryota > Metazoa > Chordata > Aves > Passeriformes > Thamnophilidae > Myrmophylax > Myrmophylax atrothorax. The sequence goes on from JAOXXN010000252.1 coordinate 13,594,186, forward strand.
TCTTCCTGATGTTAATTACTTGAACAATTCTTGATCCTGGTTATTTGAACATCTCAGGAAGGCAAACCTGCCTCTCAGCCGCCTGCTATTTCTTTGTAAATGCTCAGTAAACATTCCCCTTTAAAATAGAGAAGGGTAAATCATCCAAACATGTAACTTGGAAGGTGTTCAGCCAAAAAAACCCAGCAAATTCATTTCCTATTGTTCTTTCACAACAGGAAGGGAGTTTTTTTAAACCTTTGAAAAGCACAGAGTATTTTAGCATTTCCTGGATCACTTTTGAAGACTTGCAGCTTCTGAAGGAGTCCCTGAGTGATCTTACGAATGAGCAGAGCTTTAAAGCATCATATCAAGCTTTTATAATAATGTCTTCAAGATGTCTATCACATTTAAAGTCTGAAGAAGGGCTTGTCTTTCTGAAGGTTTGTCTGTCTTTTTCAAGTCTAATAAGTTGATCTAATAAAAGGCATTACCTCCACCTGCAAACTGCGTATTTTTCATATCTCTGGAGCATCACAGTCACCATTGTCTGACTGTTACCCCATAAAAGATGCATATGGGCATAAATAAGTGTTTCTGGAAAGTGATAAAAATGACCAGTTCAAGGATTTGTCCCTTTAAAGAATAATAGAAGGGGGAAAGCATTTCATTTTAAGACAATATGTGTCTTAAGAGTAAAGATTTCCCATAGTAAGTCCCCTGCTGTTATTCTAGGATTCAAGAAATGTGAACTGCCCTGAACTCCCCTGCTTTGTCCTTGTGGTACTAATAGTTTGCTGCTCTTTGTCAGTTATTGATGCTTGTTATTGATAAGTGTTTTTCAGTCCAGAGTTTACAGCAGGTGTGGAGCAGATGTTTTGTGGTCTTGAGGATGAAAGATCTGTCATGGGTGTCTGTGGGTCTTGATCCTTCACTAGTCCCTTCCTTTCTCTATCAGTATAACTCAGGATGTGACAGTGACATGTGGGCAGGGAGGGAAATTTAGGAAGGTCCTTTTTGTGTTTATAGAACTTTAGAGACTTCGATATTCAGAGCCCCAGCATGAGCCCAACTGAACCCAAACCCCAACATTCAGAGCTGTGGGGATCTTGGCAAATGGGTTTCTATGACCTGTCCTGCATGTGTTCCAGAGGGTACAGGAGCTCCCCACTACCACTCCTTCTTCAGCAAGAGTATCTTGCAGATAATTTACACCAGTCGCAGGGTAGTTTAGACCTTACCTCCAATTCCAGATTAATTTGATCCTATTTCAAATAACATTTGGTTTCTAAAAGACTGGGTTAGATTTCAGGCACTGAAAGCAAGATGTTGCAAAATTGAGGTGAACTCCACCATCTCCCAGAGGGCTGAAAGTTAAGTCATAACCATTAGGATCTCAACTACTAAAACTGATTTTTTCAGAGGTTTTAATGTTGCTAAATGCAAGCCTAGGCTGGATGTGTACACCTGCAAGTTGTCTCTCCCCAGACAGCCCCACTGGAGCTCTCCCTCCCCTGGTCCAGGATGTGGGTGGAGGCTCTGGGGGTTTGGCAGGTGGTTACAGCCGATCCTGGTCCTGCCGTGATTCTGCGACGCTGAGTGCGGAGCGCAGAGCAGACCACCCAACTGGCTTTATTTTTGGAGAGATAAAACATGGCACAGCCTGGTTTAACCCAACACAACACCACACAATTGTTTGTGATTGCCGTAAGGTATTCCAAGTGAGTTCCCTCCTCTCATTTGGGCTCACAAATATTGACACATCAGTATTCCACCCATGGCTGAACTGACACGAGCACATAAATACGATGCAAAGCAAGCTGGCAAGTACCTTTTGTTCACAGCTACTCAAATTAAAGACAGGTACTTTGGTGTGTCTTCAACCAGAAACAAACTGTGAAAATTCATTTCCCAGTGCTCTTTGGGTATTTTCAGAACTCACTCTGATCACACTGCATATGCAGATATAAGTTAAAAATAAGCTTTTCAACTCTTGCTTGTTTACACAATATTAGAAGCACTTTATAAAAGTGGATGTTAATTAATGCTGTATTTTAATGGCGTTCCTATGAATTTGTAAGTACATTCTGGAGAGACTATCAAATATAATTTCCTTTCAAAACAATTGGGGATTATCAGGATCAAAATAATTCAAATATTAATTTTTGATTTCAACTACCTTTGCTATGCAATTGGTTGTGCTTAAATGCCTCACACATAGAGAGAGAAAAAAATTAAAGAATTTTTTTTCTTAAATTTATTCAGTAGTGATTTTTAAAGAGACTTCCACCTTCATTTCAATCTACTAATTTTCAAAGACAGCTGGGTGTGCAGTAAGTTTTCAAAGAGGTAAGCTCTACCTGAAAACACAGTCATGTATTTATTTAATACGTTATGCTCCTGAAAATATATTTATTTAATTTTCTGTTTAAGATATCTTGTGAGCACCAAGCTATCAGTAAACTCATGGAGTTATACAAACATTTTGAGCACAGCAAAGATGTTCCCCACAGGAATGAGCTTCTTGATAACTCATATTTAGATATTATTATTAATTCATATTGATATTTACAAATTTGTATTACATAATAGATTATCTGTTTTATTATATAAATGTGTTTATTTATTATTGTTATATTTAGGTATTATTAACTCATATGGATAATTAGAAGGAGAAGTAAATGTTTT
>JAOXXN010000252.1:13602468-13633767 GCA_026770055.1 Myrmophylax atrothorax
ATCAGCCCCTGCAGTGAAAATCCATAGTATCGATCAGGCTATTTCTCCACTGTAATTCTTTTGTAGGAAATCCCTGATGACAAATTTTATCTGCACCACTTTTTGATTGCTGGCTTGATGTAAGCGATCTCCAAGGGCAGAGTTAAGCTCCTGGCCGTTCCACATTATCAAGCACCAGCTTTATTTACTGAAACTACACTTGTGGTCACCAACGAAAATAAAAAAGTGAGAGAGAGAGAAAGGAGGAGGTGGAGGAGGCTGAAAATTAAGAGCAAAATAATATTTCAAGATGCAGGAGCGAGGGGGGTAAAATGAATTGCATCAGCTGCTTGATTCTTAAGTGAAAGTGTGTATAAAGGCATAACCAGCAGGAATATGTTTGGATAAAAATGTCTACATGATACAGGGCTGTATGTAGAAAGTGGGTTGGGGTTGGACCTGGTCCTGCAAGCTCTTGTTTGTGTGCAGGGTCCTAGAGGTGCCTCCAGGACCCCCCTGCTGGGTGCACATCAGGAGGCAGGAAGGACTGGGTTTCATTCTCCTTCCAATCTAAATATTCCTTCTGAGCTGCTTCCCTCATAACCATTGCAGTAGGACTTGGGCCACACAAGGGCCTGCTGTTGTAACATGGAAAGCTCCAGTGTGGAGTGTGGAGTGGGCTCTGGTCAGAGCAGATGCCAATGAAAAGCATCTCCAGGTGCAAACCTCTGGTTTAAACATATCCACAGCACAAACTTGTATTAGTGATACCACCTTATGGATTATTTGAGGCTCTTTAACCTACAAATTTAACTTGAAAATCCTACAAAAGGAAGCTCAGGATTTTCCATCCCCCTCAGCTGAGTAAGGCTGAGGAGCATCAGATATTACAGAACCCATAGCTATGAATACCAAATTTATTCCAGTTTTGACTTAAATGTAAGTTATTGTCTCAGCAGAGTTATTACATACTATCCCTTGGACACCTTAAGTTTCTAACTTTTGCACTCCTGATGAATGAACCCTTCACTCCTGTGCCCTCAGGGAGGTTTTCTCACAGGCAGTTGTTGCTGTAGTACTTTGGTGTTACTCAGTATGACTTTGCAGAGATATTTTCTTTTTACCCAAGTAATGCAGCATGAAATAGGGAAATGATGTCTTGTGTTTTTATTTAAAGCCCTGAGTCACTGACAGATCCCAAACATGGCACATACAGTACAAAATTACTTAGGAAAATAGTCTACCTCTGCTTTGCTTTCTTTCACCCAAAACATGTGAAGCACAGAACTAAAAATAGCTTTGCATGGCAATGAGTCCTCCATCAAGAAAATATCTGTTTGCATTGCTGAGCTCCTGCCTGTGACTGTGTCACTCTGCTAAAATTCAGGTGCCTAGGAAACATATATCTTCAGATATAAACATATATCCAAAGATATATGTTTACTGAGCAACATATATTGGATTAGGCATGGAGCCAGTCCAATTTCATGACTACACCTTTGAAAAATTGTCTGATTAATACTGAGAGGAATAATTGTATGTGAAAGGAATAGCAAACATTACCCACTAGAATGGATTTTCAGCAGATAACGTGAAATATTTTGTCCATTCTGAACCTTATCCCATTGAAAAGCACTTTAATAATTTTCTTCAGCAATAGCTCAAATTAAATAAATTAATACCAATTAAGTGTTGAGAGTAATTGGGATTATTTGGGAGAAACTATTTTGGCTTTTTATACTGTGGAGCACATTCAAGGTCTGAATAAGTTCAAAGTTTGCAAATTTGATTCATAAAAGTTGAATCATAAAACCCAGAGAGAGACAATAAGATTTTCAGGGGGAGTTGAATGAATTTTCAAATCAATGAAATCCTTTATGTAAGTTTTACGGACTACAGATCTCTACCCAAGATTTTTAATATAATATAGAGAACAAAATTCAAAGCATGCAGTTTAGCCCAAAGTCTGTTATTATTACTGAATTATCATAAATCCCAAACGCTTTGCACAACACTTTTCCTCCAAATTACCACAGGGTAATCACTCATCCTTCCCTATATCCATGGATGCAATTTTGCCCTGTGCTCGAAAGGTTGGTCTTATCTGTGACTGGATTGACTAATGTAAGATCTACTTCATTAACTGCTGGTCTATGTTCCAACCTGGATTTCTAATAAGCCATTTCAAGTGTTGTTGCCTCCAGTGCCAGGGAGAGGAGAAAACCTCTTTTGCAGGGCTTAGCCCATGTTAAGCACATTTGTCCCTCTGTGCTGGCACTGTTGAGGCACCTCCAGTGCTGGGGGCAGTTCTGGGCCCCTCATGGCAGGAGAGACATTGAGGGGCTGGAGGTGTCCAGGGAAGGGAAGGGAGCTGGGAAAGGGGCTGGAGCAGCTGAGGGAGCTGGGAGGGCTCGGGCTTGAGAAAAGGAGGCTCAGGGGTGACCTTCTGGCTCTCTGAACCCCCCGACAGGAGTGGGGAGTCAGGGGGATCAGGCTCTGCCCCAGGGAACAGGGACAGGAGGAGAGGGAATGGCCTCAGGCTGGACCAGGGGAGGGGCAGGTTGGACATCAGGAGGAATTCTCCATGGAAAGGGTAGTCAGGCCCTGGAAGGAGCTGCCCAGGGAGGTTTGGAGCCCCCACCCCTGGAGGTGTCCAAGGAAGGACTGGCCATGGCACTCAGTGCACTGGGCTGGGGGACAAGGTGGGCATTGGGCACAGGGTGGGCTCCATGGGATGGGAGGGTTTTTCAAACCTCAGTGATTCTGTGGTTCTATATTAGGGCCTTATGGCCTAATGCCAACTTTTATATATCAATAATGCATCTGAAAAAGTAGATGACATGGATTGTTTAGAAATTACTTGGATTTATTTGTTTAATGCTTTATCTTTAAATTTGCTCCTGATGAAAAGCACTAAATTGACACCAACAATCCCCTTTTTTTTGTGTGTGTGGTATAGACAGGTGTTCACTCAATGCTACATTAGGACCACCAACCCATGTCACTTAAACTACTGAGCAGCCATCAAGTAATAATGACTTCCAATTACAACTAATCTGAGCTAGGCTTGAACCAGTGACCTTGAAATAGTCTGTATCCCATTAACAGTTCCCTAAGCCATCCAGTCCCACAGTGCTTGATTGTTCTGAGTACGACAAAAGAGCTTGCCTTCGTATTTCTTTATTTCATTTTTTTTAAACTGCTTAAAATTAAGGGTGGATAGGTATTGAAATACTCAATTTACAGCTTCCCTGTCTCTCTAGTAGCACATCGAGAAGAACAGCTTTCATTTGCACTGAGAATACCTCCTGCGGAAATGAGATTCTCTTTTCTCAGTCCTTGATGCCTTGTCTGTCACAGATGGCTTTTGCACACCTGGATCTCAGGAATCAGTAAGAGCTGCCACAATTCTGCCAGGTATGACATTACAGCACGGTCTCAGACTCTCATGATGACTCCTGGTGCATCCTCTGTGTTATGGGAGGACATTAAGAGTGAACCGGAAAAGAAACGAGCCATTGGATGCTAATTTCTATTTGCAGAATACTTCTCTTTGAATTTTCTTTATCAATTAGATTTATTTTTAATTTTATTTTATGCTCAGAACCAGGTAGGCAAATATTTGATATTTTCACCAGATCAAGTACCATGTTGATCTGTTCACTACCAGCACTGATGCATCTTGTTGTACCACTTGCTGTGATACACGATGGGCCAAATGTTGGGCTCAGTGATCCTGGGGGTCTTTTCCAAACCTAAATGATTCTGTGACTCTGTGAAGTGCCTGCAGGAGGGAGAGGGCAGTGGGATACCATGGTGGGGCTGCAGATTCACTTCTTTGGGTGGCTTGGCCTCGTCTTGTGTCCTGAATAGGTGACTTGCTCATGGTAGAACAAGGGAAACAATACATTTGTACTTGTATATTAAAAAAATAAACCCTTCCTGCAGCATCCCCCCAGCTGGAAGGGTTTGCCAGTTCATTTGCACTTTTACAATCTAAAATGGGTTCAGCTGCAGTGCTTTGGTGCACCTTCATGACACCTTCTGGGAAGAAAAGGTGGCAGTTCATTACAGTTTGCAACCCACCACCTGCCTGGCTCACATTAAGAGATCCAGTGATATTAATGGAAAATTTCATCCTGCTTTCTTCTCCAAATTTCTGCTGCTTTGGGGCAAATTCAGTGTTTTCATTAACATTTCAGATAAGTCTGGAAAGAGCACAGGCATTAATGCAGATTACAGGCCAGAAATGCTAAGCAGCAGCAGCTTCCTTTGATCTACTGAGATATGTCAGTTGTAAATATTTCTGCAGCCCTGAAAAGCAGCAACATGGAGCCCTTGTCCAGATAAATAGGAATTCAGCCACCCTGGTGGCTCTTGCTCTGTTGAGCACATCTGCCCTGCAGTGCCTTCTCAAGCCTGTGGTTTGGGGCTGGTTTGGGGCTGATACAGGTGAAACCCCAATTTGGCAGGGTTAGACCAGTACTCACCTCACATTGCAGCATGTAAACAGGTCCCCTTAGAGGGACTCATTTCAGGAGATGTTTGCCTCTTAAACTACCATGTTTTCCTTTAGAAAATGCACCAGCAGCATGTGCCCTCTTTAGAAACACAGGAGGAGGCAGGAAGGTCTCTCCTTTACACACTAACTCCTGCTTAGAGTGCCTGCCTGGCAAGGAGCAAACCTGAACCAAGCAGCTTTGACATAAAGAATTGACGCTCCAGACCTCCTCCCCAAAGAAGTATGTCCTTCCTCCTAAACCTTGAATTATTTTGCATAGAATAAGAACAGTTTTTAGTTTCCTGATGAAGTTTTGCTACTGCGCAGAAAATAAATCCCTTGAGATTTTCAATGCCAGAAAAAGATCTACCAGGATCTTGACAGGTGGGGTGGTGCAGACCTTGGGAAAGGACCTTCTGAGGGTTTTGGGTGACTCTCCCAAGAACTTTGTTGTATCCAATGGCTCTTTACTGTGAAATGTGGAACCATTCTGTGGAAATAATCATCAGGATGAAAAGGAAGGCTCATGTTTTCTTTGCTGACAGCTTTCCATCCCCATCTCCCCCTTTTTTAGTCAAGAGGAGCTTAAAATGAAAATTGTATTTTCTTTCCAAGTCAGTTACTGTATCTGGCTGTATTGGCACTTTGCAGCTGGAGGGAATTAAACCTGGATCCCCCACCTCCATCTGAGTGTTCCCATGCTGTAATTTCAGTGGGTACAGATGCTGTTACCCAGCTTTACAGGGAAGAACTTAAGCCTTTCTCTCCTACACCAGTAAAGGTCAGGAGATGGTTTTGGACAGTGGTTCCTGAGCAGGCACAGAGCAGGAAAAGACAGGAATATTATTTGTACAAGTAGGATTTAAGGCTTATCCATATCCTTATTATTTCCTCATGGATAAACTTGGGTTTCTGCTCTTCCATCGTGGTACTGCTTCTGGCCCTGTTCGCAGAGGTCTTGTTCACCCCATGTACTTCATAGCATGTTTAAATGCCTGACCAATATATGAATTTACAAGAACAGTCTCCACTTAGGCTTCAAAAATGAATTCTTTCCTTACAATGACTTTGAGATAACAATGTAAAGTAGAAGGCTCAATACATGGGAAATTATTCAGTCTCACACAGGTGGGACATGCTGGTCTCTGATTTACCCCCCAGAAATGAACCAGCTGCACTACAACTGGTATTTGTAAAATAAGATGTTTCCTTCTCTGCTCCAAACTTGTCTCGGTGGTGGTTTGGCTACACACAACCTTTAACTACAATTATAATATGTGACAAGGTAGATTCAGTCTGGCTGGGTCTCAATCAATGTATTCTCAAAGGTAGTCAGCATGAAATCACTTGTTTTACCTTGGCAGTTTGTACCAGAGAAAATGATTTCTTTAAGCACAAGGACACTTACCTGGGGCAAAACAAAACTACAGAAAATGTATCTTCCAATGAATTGACGTCAGTGAGTTTGTGAGGCTTTTCCCTTTAACACAATGATGATATTAATTATTCTTGTAAACTCCATGTCAGGTTTCATCAGACCTGTCTTCCACCATCAAACAAAAACAGTCTGATGTCAAATTATTGAAGTCTCCCAGCTGCAGGAAATTCCACCTCCCATCTCCAAGTGTTTTTCTTTACCACAAAATAACAAGCACGTCCCATGTGTTTGCATCAGTCCTGAAAGTGCTGTCTGTAAAAGTCATGTCACAACCTCAATCAATCACTCAACATTGGCCAACACTTTGGTAGATGATCCAGAAATGCTGCTTTCTGGGATTATACTTCAGGAAATAACATATTGCTGGCTGACAGCAGCAGCAAAATGTTTTAGAAGGAGGTTGAGTAACCCAGAGTTACCCAAATAGTTCTTTCTGGACTTTTGGGGGCTGCATATATTTACACACTCCTAAGTATGTGCCCCAAAGTGCCTTGTAGAAGTTGGGTGGCAGGGAGAGCACTTAAGAGTTGTTTATTGCCATGAATATACTAGTAATTATTTTTCTAGAACTAAATTCCTAAATATAGACAAGGATTTATTAATTCCTTTTGCTTGCTTATGAAAACACATGTTAAATTTCCTGGATATGAACATAGTTCACTAATTAATCAATCTGCTATGGAATAACAAAATGCCACTGACCACTTAGACCCATGGAGAACACAGCCTGCAGATCCTAAGCCTATCCTCCTCTCCTAGACTGGATATTCAAATTTTATGGACCTGCCAGTCAAGGTATAATAAAATGCAGAAACATGCTTGTAAAAAGAAATGTGATATTTACTGTTCAGCCATGTAATATCTCCTACTTATACATCTCCCTTGAGGATATCTTGATGTTATTGAAAGAGTAGTTTTCCTAGACATGCTTCGTTTTCCTCTTTTCTAGTTCTTATTTTGTTTCTCTTTTTTTTTTTAATTTCTTAGTTCTCCTTTGGAAAGTGCCAACCCTTGCACTGCAATACTAGAAATGAGCAGCATTTGAGCCATAATAGGAGGTTTATTTTAATTGGTTTGTGACAAAAAGCTGGAGAAGTTTAGAGTGAGTATCTTTAAGACCACTGAGGATTTAGACTTTGGTTGTTTGTGCCAGAGCCAGTCTGACACAGACTTCATGGACATTCACCATCACCAAACTGACATAAATAAGGTCAGAAATGGGCCCTTTAGTGCTTGCCTGCTGCCTTTAGCCAGTAGGGTTCTGTTTCTGTTTTCCAGGAAACTTTGGGAATTACAGATCGATTGCCTTCAGGTGAATGGCTGAAAGGAGAGGTCAAGTAGCTGACTCCAAACAGAACAGAGCTCCAAATTTAAAACCCTCACAACTTGTCTCTGTTGTTGCCTTGCTGTGTGCACAGGAGTCATGAGGTCTCTGGCATCATGTCTGTCTGTGTCCGTAAGTCTGTGGGTGCCTGCACGTTGCAGTGCACTGCAGTGCTGTAAGGATGGCAGCTTAAGGCAACAGTGTGGCGTTTGTAATAGTCAGTAAAACTAAATGTCCTTTGATGATGCCTGTTGGTGAGAGAATAGAGAACACACTCTGCTACATATTGGAACTTCAGGTGTCCTTGCTTTTATCACTCTCCTCGCTTTTATGATGTGTATGATGGAAAAAAAATGTCTCTTGTGAATGGAAGCCTGGCTTTCAGTGTCAGGGTTTGTAAATATGGAGAAGCAGCACAGGCCTCTCTGCTGCATGTACCAGGTGTTGCTGATGTGGTCAGGCAGCTGGGGAACAGCAAGGGGCTGCCTTCCCAGGAAACCAGTCTCCATAACCATTTATATGATGGTCTGGGGAATCCCTGTGGTGGGCCAAGGAAGATGCAGTGGATCCACTCAGTCTTGGAGCTCCACTACTCAGTGCAGTAACTCTGGAGGAGATGTAGTTGCTCCTCCAGCACCCACAGAGGGCTAGACCGTATGCCAGATCCGTTTCATGAAATTCCTCCCTTCTCATTGCCTTAAGCACAATTACAAATACATTATGCAGTGTGAATTGTCACCCTTTTTTAGCATTCAGTTGTGCTATGAAACACCATCCCTTCCCCTTGGTGTACTGGGCTGAGATTAGTGCATTCCCCAAATATCCTCTGCCTGTGCTATCCCACTGTGACCCACGGAGGGGACACCACAACCAAATGCTTCCCCTGATGGGATTTAGTCAATCACATCCTCAGTATCTTCTGCCCTCAGTTTTCACAGGGGTCAGGAATCCAAGTGTGCCGCTGATCCCAGGTCAGCACTCAATGAGCTGCTGCCAGGAGAGCCCTTGATTTTCAACGGGGGAGAACAGTGGGATGCACAAAACCAAACAAAGTCAGATCCATTTATCCACTGGAAGATGCAGACTCTTCTCCCTCCTCCTAGAGGGGCTCGTACTGCTCACTAGCCTGCCTCCTGTGTGTGTGCTCCTGGCAGACAGGCTCTGCACAGCACCAGGCGCGCGCTCGGCACGGTGCGGAGCACACACGGAGCGTTGGCATCTCCTGCGGGAAACAGGACCTGACAGAAATTTCGAAAAAGTTGAGCTTCGGCTTGAGAGGCAGTGATCAATTCTGACAGCGTCCTGCTCTGCTCAATATTCTCTCTGAACTGCCTGCAACCAAATGCCAGAGCAGCGCGTTTCTGCCCAAGTTCAAGAGGGGAGATGTAAACACAGGCCGTAAAAGACCTGCGTGTCTCCAGCTTGTAGGGGTCGTAATTCTCTGCAGCAAAGTTACCTTTCCTGTTCCTATGAATTACTCTTACATTCTTGTAAGAGATACGGTTTGAGGTATTTATGGTGCATTCAATTCTGCTATCATTGATTTACTGGACTAAACCTGCTCCAGGATATGATGTAAAGCCCCTAATTCCAAAAAACTCTTACATCTCAGTGAGAACAGCATTTTCTGCCCTGTTGCCCTCAAGCAGATGACCAACAGAGATAAACAGAGGGCACTCCACTCTCGGTTGCAATGTGCTTGGTGATGTGAAGGAATCAATCAGACAAAAGCAGATTATTAGAGTGTCTGAGAGAGATCAAACATTGCTGGCATCTTCACCCACACACGGTTGATTTACAGGCAAGCTGATAAAGTGCTGCAGCTCACTGTCAGAAGTACATGACAGCTCCTCTAGCTCTATGGATAAATTATTGCTGAAGCCCATGATAACATTTCTCCACCTAGCAACCAAACATAACAGGATGTGGCTTTTAGTACTCAGAGCCAGAATGATACAAAGAGAAAACACAGAAACTCTTCAAGCAGTGAGGCAGCACACAAAAAGCGAGGCATGAATAGATTTTCACACGCACACGTGCATTGTGTGTGTGTGTGTCTGTGGCGGCTCTGAGGGCGTAAAATTGGCTCCGTGTTAGAGGATTTGGAAATGCATGTGTCAAAATGCACATGATTGGGACAGGCAATGGTTGCAGGAACAGGAGGGCAGTGGTTTTAATCATGCTAGTAGGCAGACTGAATCTGGGGGCTGTGGGAAGGCCCTTGGGTGGGTGGCTGGGGCTGTGCAGCACCCACAGCAGCCCTGCACACCTGAGGTGAGGCTGCATGAGCAGCAGGGAACATCCACAGCAAGTATTAGGTGTTTCCTTTGGTTTGTAAAAGTGCCAGCAATATGAAACCAGCAAATGAGCCAGGCTTTAAATAACCTCATCCTGCTTTAAAAAGAGGCAAATCAAAATAATGCAGTCATTTGCAAGACAGTGCTAAAGGAAGGTGCCATTCGGATATTCTCTTTATTTTTATCTGGTGTCTTATAAAATAATAAGTATTATAATCTGCTAAATATTGCATCGTGGCTATTAGACATTGGGACTGTGCTCAAAAATTAAGTTGGGTTAATTAGAGCATGTACTGTGTGCCTATAAAGGACTAAATCAGGCTCTGTCTCAGGAGCCAGACGTGAGTGCTTTTCAAAAACTGAGAATGTGACCCTGACAACTTAAAATCTAAAGTACATTGAAAGTACTCACAGGTTAGAGGTTCTGCTGCCTCAGATGCCTTTGCTTTGAAATACACTTCCTTATTTAAAATTATTTTTTTCTCTTTGTTGCTCTATCAGAAGTCATTCTACAGAAGACTAGGGACATGAATATGGAAATAACTGTATGAAAGAAATTATGGAACTTGTTTATCTGACAAATGAACAATCAGAATTTTTTTTTTTTTTTGCTCCCTGTGGCTTTTTCAGTTACAAGAATTTAGAAAAGGTGAGAGGTAAGTGAGAAATTCTGAGATGTAAAAGATGAAATCTGATGGTATCCCTGAAGTAATTGTTTGTTAGTTTGTCATATTAAGGACTTGGTATTGTTTTTATTGAGGACTCAGGACTGTTCATCTGCACACTGAAATCTAAGGCCAGTTTGTATTTCTCTGTTTCTGATGTGTTTTTCTGTGGTTGCTGTGAGCGAATGTGGCCCCAGCCCTGGGGGTGCCTCAATGAACCATTTGCTTTTGGCAATACCCACACAACTGTGTTACCTGAATGGGAGGATGGACCTGACTGCAATGTTTTCCTTACTAATCAGCCAGTTCCTGGCTGGATTGCTCCAAGTACATCTTCCCTTTCTGCCCACTGAGTGCAAGGGTGGATTCTGTGATTGCTTCTCATGTCTGAAAACCTCCATGTAATCTTCCCCACAGACACCTCCCAGGTCAGGCTCTGCAGGACCTCACGGGGAGGCTTTACCAGAGCAGCTCCTGTAAAAGCCAACGGGGATCGCGCAGCTTAATCCTCGTGTGCTGCACTGAAAAATTACCCATAAATATTTCACCATTATGTTTTATTATTACAGTCAAATTTGTTTTATGTACTTATTATTTAAGGGATAATAGGGCAGGTGTCCCATTTTATGAGGCAATAATCTGGTGCACGTTGGCTCCATAGTTTATCCCTACCAGTGAGCTGCATTATCGCCAAGGGACATGGGGAGCTTGTCTTATTATAGTAATAATAATAATAACGCCTTATATTTCTACAGCACCTTACCTCCAGAATGATCTGAAAGTGTTTTATAAATCCTGTTTGATTTTTGACAACTGGGGTCATCTCAAGGATTATTTCAATAATGCCAGCTCTGGAGTCCAGATAGGAACCAGATTTTAGACCATTCAGGCAATCTCTTTTGAATCTCTGAAAATGTTTGCAGTTTATCTCTTTCTTACTCAAAGAGCTGGGTCTGTATGTGTAGGGGATGAGGCTTCAAATATTGCTGGATATCCTTGGTTGTGGCACCATGGGCTCACATCCTCTGGAAGTGGAAAGTGATGTCCTTCAAATGAAATGTCTTGTAGAACTGTCTCTGTAAGAGACACCAGAAGCAGCTCTGGGGAGGGTGGGGAGAGCTGGGCTGCAGCCACAGACAGCCCTCACAGGCACTGCGAGGTTTGCTGGAAACCACATCCAAGGGCAGTGATTCCCACCCCTCCATTAGGTAATGCTGCTCTTCCAGATGATTTAGATTATGTACCCTCAGAATGGCCATGATGATAGTTGGTGGTAGTGCCCTTTCGGTACCTGCAGGTGCTGCTGAGAAAGGAAACCCTTCCCATTTTCCCTGGGCACCTTAGTTTGGGTGTGTACTGGTATACTGGCAATATTCAAGAGTATAGGGTGTATTAACTAAACTCGGGCTTGGCCCAGGCTGCTACTATTTCTCCTGAACACAAATGACTGGGTAAAAAGCTGAAGTTGCCTTCAAAGACAAGCATCAATGGGAGCCCATTCCCAGCTCCCCTGGATGAGCCTGTGGCACAGGGAGTCTTGGAAGGTCTCTGCATGATGTCACCAAGCATGTTTGCTTGTGTGCTCAGCCTTCAGCTGACATGAGCAAGTATTGCAAGCCCATGGATGACTTCAGAGCTTGTGATTCCAACATTTCCCCCCAGCCCCAGCCTGCCCCAGGGAAAAAAGTTGCCAAATTGAGATTAGGCTTGCATTTTATTACAAGTAAAAAGAGGATTTACCTACAAATATTGCTGGTTTTTTGCTTTTTCTGGTGCTTCTTTTTTTTACGATTGTTCTTCCTTTTGTTCTCTTTCTTCAGTGATGAATCCGGAAAGGCAAAAAACCTTGGATGTTTTGCTGTAACATGAGTATCTAATAATTTCCAGTAATAGAAGTGGTTTATTTCTACTTGAAAGTTGAAGCCAGCTCTGATGAAGTTATATATTCTTTGATTAAATAAGATATATAAGGCTGAGTCTCCTCTCTTAACAACCCAGAGCCACAAGGGCTTTGGCTACTCAGAGGCAGTTGTTACTCATTCCTCCCTTATCCACAATTCCAGGCTCACCTAAAAAACTTTCCCAGCTAATGCCTCACTGAAATTGCCAGATTTCCACATTAAGTCAGAATTTTACAATTTGAATTTTCCCCACAGGGGAAAAAAAACCCACCTTTAAAAGGAGAGTTTTGCTTGCTTGCATCTCACATGATTCAGCATTCTCTGAATGTACCATTTTATTTTGTGGTGGAGCAAAAAGGTCCAATTTCTGCCATCTTCATGGAGAATTAATAGATCAACCAGATATTTAAAATATTAGCGCGTAGTTCTGCTAGCAGCTGCTTAAAATGTTTTTTTGTAGTTCCTACCTGTGTTTCTGAGTACCTGAACACCTCAGAATGGTTTCTCTCATTACACTTCAGCTTAATGGTTTCATTGGATCCATCACCCATTCACAAAATATGGCTCTGTGCGACATTTACATCAGGAAAACATCATATCGGGCCTCAACTTCCCCCCATTAGTAACTGAATGGATGTCTTGCCTCATCCAGGCAACAGGACACATCAAAAGTTCACTGGATTAATGGATAACAAATCACCAGCCATCTCTCAAGCTTTGTACAAATTATCACGTTATTTTATGGCACTGAGTGAACTGACTGGGCTGTGTGATTCAGGCATGGGCTGAAGCACCTTGTTGCCTTCAGCACCTAAATATCTAAAATTAATATTTCTGGAGGGCACATCCCACAAACACCCCCATCACAATGCTTTATGGACTGGGGAAAGTCCCATCCTGAAGGAATAAATGGTGGATTTTTCATGCCATATCCAGGTGTTCAAAGTCAGCTGAAACCACTCTGCATAGAAAGAGCTTTTTTGAGGATGTGGATATAAGTGCTTAGCTGTGTGATGCTTGTGTGATCAACAGTGCAATTCCATATTCAGAGAGTAAAATATGAAATATAGTGTAAAGTAGCTGTTGCATTCGTGCTTTATCTTGAAACAGTAATTGAATAGCTGCTAAGTGCTGAATGCTGAAGGGAAAAAACCACCCTGTGTAGTTCTTTGGCACTCTTTTATGCTACAAAAGTTCAGCCAGCCAGCCTAATTCATGACATGCCTTCATATTTTTGGCCTTCTAAAATTCGACCAGATATGTTTCAGATGCAATGTCTTTATTATCTTACGCTTTATCGGTGGAGACGAGGAGAGCACTTAATTTCCATGAGTTTCATTGTTGTTATCTCCCTGAACACGCAGCTCAGACAAAGAGCCTTGGAATGTAAAGAGAAGTGCTAATGCTCAGCTGTAGCTCGATGCTGAGCTCCTACAGGCACAGAGACCCTCCTCACATCTCAGCATGTGCAGCAGCTCTGGCTGCTCAAACACAACCAGAGAAGGCACAGCCCAGCCCCAGCACCACGGGGAGGTTTGAGAGGTCTGTTGTAGGTGCCATTCATCACATTATTGAGGGCATCTGTGATCTGATCAGCTGCCTCGACTCCCATTGGAAGGGAAAAGCAGAGCTGCAATGGTTCACGTCCTTTGGGGCAACCTGCTGGTTGCAAACCCTGTGTCTCCTAAAGGTGCCCAACCTCTGACGGAGGGGATGTGCTTGGGCCAGCAATCTTAGGACTTGAGCTACTTCAGCACCAGCTCAGACATCCCTGAATCACAGAATCACTGAGGTTGGAAAAGCCCTCCAAGAGCACCAAGTCCCACCTGTGTCCGATGCCCACCTTGTCCCCAGCCCAGAGCTCTGAGTGCCACGTCCAGGTGTTCCTTGATGCTACACTGCTCTACTCTCCTGGAAGTGGACAAAACTAGAACGTGGTGCTTTCCCACCAGGACCTCCATCCCAACACACTTTTATTGCCTGCAGTACTTCACAGGAAATGCAAACAGCCCAGAGTTCAGCAATAGCCAAGTCCTGGCAAAGAGTATGGACAGCAAACAAAAGCTCCCTGTAGGCACTGAGGCTCTCATGGAGCTGAGGTCACATCCATGGCTTTCCAAAGCCCTGAATGCTGAGAGAACTGTGGAGTCTGGCTTGGCTGGGCTGTCTCCTTCCTGCACCAAAATTTCAATGCAAATAGAAAATGAAAATGTCTCTCTTCAAATATATTTAATTGCTTTCAAGTTTTGGCACTTCTGTTACTATTGGATTTCCAGGGTGTCCCATGGTAATGATTAGAACTAAGCAAATACCTCAAAATATTTTCCATGAAAACTCCCTTGAATAAAACATTGAATCGCCTTCAGCTGTGTTCACACCCCTTTCATATTTGCTTTCTCTGAATATTCCAGTGACTGATTTATGGGCAGAAATGTTAACTGAAACAGCAATTTTTAAGGGGATGTTGCATAACATTTATGGAAAGCAGATTTTAAATATGGATATTGTCTCTCAATGCAGCCTAAATGGAGCAAAAATAATACCAGGTGATTTGAGTTGACTCAGACTAAGTAATTCATCTCAGGGTGCAAAAGTGCAGAGACCACTAACAAAAGGAGTCTCTGTGCACCATAAAGACCAAAATTAGGATCAGATACAGGCAGAGCTTAGGAGATACTCAGCGAGTTTTGAAGAAGTATCTGAGCAGCAAATCTGTCCAGCTCCTGTTAACAAAAATACCTTCACAAATTTGGCCGAAACTCAAAATAAATGTTGGGTATTGAATACATTTGAAAAATGTGAAAGTAATTCCAAGTTAACTGTGAACAGGAGAAGCGACTGAGTTCATTGACTTAGTTGTTTTCTATGAGTAAGTTGATTGGCCTTACTAATGACACAGGAGTCTTGGCTGCTTCTTGAAGATGTCATTGTCAAAGAGCAAATATTTGCATATTGCTCTTCAACATCATTAGTTTTGTTTTGGGAGGTGAGTCATTAAGACTAAGGTTTAAAAAAGTGTACAAATATTGCATGTGTGATTTGCATCCGTGACTAATATGTGCATAAATCAGGTGAGACTGCACAGAGCTGACCCATCCCTGGATGTGCAAGGATGCACACAGGCACTCATATTATTAGCTGCAGTCGCAAACTAAACAGATAATTTTAAAAAGCTGAGCACAGCTTTAAAATATGATCTTAAACCTCCATTTTTGTCTATGTAGCTCTTCTCCATTTGTAGCATGTTCCAGGCAGAGAGGCTGTGCTGGTACAGGGAACCTTCGACAGATCTGCATTATTCCCCTCAGAGTGCAAAAATATCTTCATGCAATATCTGAGCAAAGCTCATTTAAATGCTCTGTGAATACAGCCCTTCCCAAAGGCCACGATGTAGTCATGTATTTTGGATGATCTTCAGCGAGAGGAGCGTGCAGCTAATGCACCCATCTCACCACGGGAAAGATGGAAACAAAAACACCAGGAAAAAAAGAGCAAAGCTGAAAGGCAGCCCACAGCCTCTAACCCAGATTCAGGCTTTTAAATAAAGATGGTCTGAGGATGTTCTTCTTACCCAATTCCAACCACAGCTACAGTTTGTTCTTTAAAAATGAAGAGCCAGAGTATTTTTGTAGGGACAATTACACTGAACTGTCCCTTCTGCACCATTCTGGGAAAGTCTCTTTAAAATACCCAAACCAAACAGAAATTTTAAGCCTGGGGAGTGATTTGGTTTCTCTCTCCATAAGAAAGGAAGGATTTCAAAAGATGAAAATTATGAGCAGATACTGCTTTACCCAAGAACCAGTAAGGTTCAGGTTACTAAAGATACTCCAACACCATTTCTTAGGCAGGATAGATAAATTTTCTTCCCTAAAAAATAATTTACTCACCCTGCTGCCATCACACGCTAAATTAAGCCATGTCTTTCTTTTATTAATAAGACAGCTCTTTTCTGAGCTCCTTAAACTTTTCTAAATTTTCTTACCACAAACACTGTTCATTTTGTTTTTTATCCAGAGACTGATAACAGGGTTTCTATAAAATGAACATTCATGATCAAAGAGCAACTCTGTATCATAAACAAATTACAACAACTGGGCATGCTTTGAAATAGCTTAACCTAATTAAGCTCAAACACTTTTGCAAAAGCTTGAAAAAAATGGGTGTAATTGGAGCTCCGTTCAGGTTCAGCTGACTTCATATTTTTAGTTTATTTGGCATTTTTTTCCTTTTTAGAGCTTTGCATAAACAAAACATTTTGACAGTGTTGCCTTCCTGGGGAAAAAAAAAAAGATGGTAGTGCTGAAAATTCAAATTTCCAAATGAAATGCAGTTTTAATTGCTCATTTTTGCAGTTCTTGTGATTGATGTGGACTGTGCCAAAGGCAGACCCACTGGCACGTGGCTGGTCCACACCTACTAACACTCCTGTGGCACAGGTGAAGGGAGACTGGGTGGGTGCCCATGATATGCTGGACCAGCAGGAACTCTGGGTGGGGACCAGAAATGCAAATGCCTGCTTGTTTTCTGAGCAAAATCATTTACAAAGTAAGGGTTTGGTTTTGAGGACTAAAATGGAAATCCCTGTGGCATTTCCAGCTGTGGGACATCTTCCTCCTTTCCATGGCATGTTGGTTCTTCACGGAAAACTAGTATTTAGGCTGAGATTATCAGACACTCAGATTTTTTATTTTATTTATGATCTCACTCTGTACCTCCACTTAAAGGTGTTATGTAAAACTTTTCTCAAGTATTTATTGGTTATAAACCACCAGGGTCCAAGGATGGATCTTTCCCTTAAATCTGGTTCAAGGTTAATTTGCAATAATAATTTGCAATAATAATACACCTGGATCCTTTGCTTGCTCAAGTCAGTGTTTTAAAGGTCCAGGATCACCTGTGCACGGTAGAGTGGTCCCCCAAAATAACTCTTTGAAACATCAATTTCCTTAAAATTAGAAGGAATAAATCCTTTGTAATCTATATAGAATTGTGCCCTTCCCTCATCATCATAAAAACTGAACGCTTTGGTTATTACCTGTTATGTGTTATCTGGCCTTTTCTTTGGCAGTGAATTATTTCCTCCTTTTTAGAAGATTTTAATTGTATTGATTTTTTATTTCTTAATGAAAACAATTTGCTGTTTGCCCAGCTGTGGAATTTCTATAAGGAGACAGAGATTTTCTGAATGTTCTAATGTATACTTATCAGGAATATTTGTGGAAAAGGAATTTGAAATTCATTCTTATCTGCTCCAGGAATTTCTGCTCAGCTGTTAACACAAAATTTTGCTCTTTGCATATCTGTGCTTGTAAAAGTTTACTAATGATCACTGAAGGCCTTGATTGAAATAAATTTATGTACATAGTTCAACAAATATTTTTCTTCTCTAATACTTGGATTTTTTTAACATTTTTCATTTATTTTCCATTTCTTGAGAAGAAAATTTTCAGTCAAATTTATTTTCATAATTGAAAAGCATTAGAAGTGCGAAGCCAAATTACCTGTAATTATATAACCTTCTGATTCTGGCTGTGTTTAACAGATTAAATGTTCTGTCTTTACAACTTTCAAGGTTAAGTGCTCATAATGGGACATGCTGGTGAGTAGGTCATATAATGCCCAGCAAGTGGTGCTCAGCACACCAAATGGAAGATAGTTATTAAAATCTATAACATGCAACTTTAATCTAACACTCAAATTATAAGGGAACCACTTGGAAAGAGCTAAAGGCTATTTGCAGGTTCAATATATTCACTTTGCTCTCCACAGTGATCAAAGTTTGGAACTTCGCATGTCTTGGACTGATGTAAGAGCTAATTTGGAGGCGCTGCACAAAATGCTGCTCTATCCCCGAGCTACAGAGGTTTCTAATTGGGGTTTCCCAGCTGTGAGTGAGGAGCAGCCCCGTGCACTGCCCAGCTCTCCACAGGGCTGCACCATGGCACTGGGAAGGGTTAAAAGTCAGGGAAATTAATCTGAGCACCAAGACAAATTACACCTCTATTTTTTACAGAAAGTTTTCTAACTGAAGTGGTTCTGTTTTAATTGGGGACTATTACTTTAAATGAGACCCAAGATTGAGAGTCTTTTTTGCAGGGATATTTCAGTCACTGTCAAGACCTCCCAATAAGCTCATTCCTGCCTCTGTTCCATGTATTATTATTTTTTCTCCTTGAATTTTCTTGAGTTTGCTGGTATTTTCTTTCCCTAATCCACCTCAAATACCAAGTCTATAAAGCAAGGTTCAAAACCTTTTTAGCCTTGGGGTGACAGATTAAAAAACAGGGTAGTTTCCTTTTTTTCCCAAAAAGGCCACTTTTGAATGTGTAACTGTCACACTGGAACAACTGCAGTGGGAGCCCTTGATCAAAACAACCCCCCACCTTTGCATTGCCGTTTTTCCTCTGTCGGTCCTTGAAATGACCTTGGCTTAATTACCTGCATCTCAATGAGTGAATCTACATAGCAAGTGAAGGTTAATTAATGAAGGATCATTTCTTACTTTAAACCCATCAGGCAGTGGCTGACAAGCAAGTCTGGCCCGTGCAGTGCTATCCTCTATCTCATTAGAAATGGCCAGATTGATGTGCAAGCTCTGCTCTAGAAAAGGGAACAGGACAGTTTGTTAATGAAGAGAAGTGATGGTCTCTCATCACCAACGTTGCTAACTTCAGCTTTTCCCACCAGCTCCTGAATTCCCAAAGAGTTTAATTGGAGCCTTTTAAACTTATCAAACTTCTAAGTTTTCCACCCAAAAGTTACTGCAGTTTTTCTACCTGGCTGAAACTGGTAAAGCAATGAGATCCTCTCTCAGGTATGTGGGTGGCTGTCACAAATCTGGTGGCTACAAAAATTCCTAGTGTTGCCCTGCACACCCACATCTCTGAGGGATCCCTGACCCAGGAGTGCATCCCCATCTTTTAGAGCTGGATGCCCCTTTCTTGGCATTCCTCAGACCACCCACAGACATGGCTGGAACAAGATTCCCACTGGGATGTGCCTTCTCATGCACTCAGGAAAGCTGTTTTCCAGCTCTGTTAAGACCAGGAATTGTGGAGATGAGAGAGAGGTGACACTTGGAGTTGCCCTAAAAACTCAAACACCGACATCCCCATGCATGGGGGTAAAATACCCACAGAGAGCATGAAGGCTAAAGCCAAAATGAAAATTTGGAGGAAAACAATTTCACAAAGCAGCAAAAAACAAAACTCAGAAGGTTTACTAAGTGCCCTAAAAGCCCTCAGAGACAAACTTACACTGCCCATAAATCTTTCCCTTCCAACCACTCGTGTTGGAGGTAAAATACCATGTTTGTGATTACAGAAAAACCCTTGCAGTTCATTAATTTTGAAGCTCAGGGTGGAGAATGTATTTTTTTAAGACAATAAACAGTGTCCTACATCTGGCTATGACTTAGTATGATGGAGGGGGTTGAGTCCTGTGTCACTCAGAACTTTTCAGAAGTGAGACTCAGTTTACACAGAAAGACTTTCCACAGAGATTTGCAGACAGATGGATCACACCTGCAGTGATTAATTGCACTCTGAACACATTGGATTGCAAAGAGCGAACCAGAACCTATTTCAGCCCAGGACTGCACCTTCCAAAGGCAAAATACACCACTGGAATAACGAGCAGGAAGAGTTCCAGGCACTGGAAGCAGAGTAGAGGGGTCCAGCTTCATCTGTGAAACATCCTGGGCCATTTTGGAGTTCAAAGCACTGATGCTTTGAGGTCAGAAGGTGTTTTCTTTTCCCACACCCCCTTTTTTGTTTTAACTAGAGAGGCAGATGAGATTCTTAATTGCCAATTTTCTCAACATCCACAGGTTTTCCAATACACCTGTGGCCAGAGAGCCAAAGACTTGTGATGCTGGTGAGCAAAGAACATATCGAGAGCAGAGGTTTGTTTCCTTCCGTGTTGTGACTATATTTGATCTTGCAAACCTAGCAGATTTTGGCTGCCTTGCCTTGTCTCTTTGTTTTAGCATCTCACCTTTCCTCTATCTTTTTTAAAGTCTTCCCTTCTTAGTCTTACCCCCTTAGGATTAAGAAATAATAACAAAAGAAGTGTAAAATATTTGATCCTTTCCCATCAATGTTCCTGAAGGTTTATACGAGTGAAGGTGGGACTGAGCTTAGAGGGAAAACTCCAACATGCTCTAGGAAGGATTTTTTTTAATAAAGATTTAAATGCTGAATTGCCTCCACCTTGTATTAAGTGGAAAATACCTTGAGTGCTCATGCTTCTGTCTGTTCTATAAAATATGGGGGGTTCTATATGCAGAAGTGTTAAGAATTGTTTCTGTTTTGGGCATGTGCCAGAATTTAACTCATCCCACTTCTATGTTTTCAAGTACCAGGAAAAAACGATATAAAAAGTTTTCTGCAACTGTGAAACAGAACTCATTTACCTTTGTAATTTTGTATTAATTTACTACTAGGACTCATTTTGCATTTAATTCAGTCCTCTAATGGCTTAAAACTGTGTCTTTGGGCTTTACACATTTGTGGTCTCAGTTGTGTCAAGCTTTTTCAGCTACTTTATGTTCATTTATTTTAACTTTTAGTGGTCTTCCAGCCAATTCTTTATCCTTTTTATTACAAGAGCATGAAATTTTATAATGCCCTAGAGCTTTGTTAGTCAGCTGCTACAAGGTTCTTAACCTTAGTTAATTTATTCTTTCACTTTTGACTTTCAGATATGGAGCATGCTTTAATATTTTGGTTTTGAATATGAAAGCAACTTTTATTAAGTAGTTTTATTGCATTAATAGATCCTTATTTCATTTTTACAGTAGTGTTTAGGTGTCCTGTTAGACACAGAATGTACCCTTTTACATAATTATTGATAATTTTTGTATTCTAATTTAAATTGTACTAAATTACAATATTGCTAATATAATAATCATAACATTTTTAGGTAAGTTTACTAAAATATAATTGTAAACAAGCACAGGAATGTTCTTTTTCCTTGTAAAACTTGATTTTTTTTTTTTTGGTTGCTTATTACATTAGAAACCCTAAGTAAGGAAAGTTTGTTATATACAGGGGGAAAAAAAGAAAAAGAAAAAAGGAGAAACTTGTAAACTTATCAGTTGCCTTAATTTTACCTGATTATTCTAAACACATCTTGTATCCCCAGCAATGATGTAATGCTGGCCACTCTTGCAGTTTGGGTCATCCCCCAGGAATTCATTAAATCCCTACAGCCATCTTATTATCCAAGATTTTCATATTTCTGTCTTTCAGAAGTAACTATTATCATTTCCATCCAAAGAGCAAAGCTTGGAAATCTAAATTCTGGTCTCTGACTTGAAAAGGCTGATGAAAACCAAAATATTACAAGGAGGAAAAAAACTCAGTCCTGTTCACTTCTGGTTTAAATTCCCCTTGTTCTAAAACTTATATTCAAATTTTGTTGGTCTGACTCACATTATCCTTGGAGTTGGACCCTCCATAAATATCAGAGAGAGGAATTCTGATTTTCTTTGGGACCTACAGTGCTCTCTGAGCAATCACCAACCCAAAGGCGGGACCACTAGAAAATCAAGAGCGAAGGAAAAAAAGAGTTCTTGTGAAAACTACTGGCAAGACTTAAAATAACCTCAGTTGTCTGCAGTCTCCTGTTTTTATACCTTTTGGCTTACAGGAATCTCCATTAATCTGTGATTTTAATAAAAATGCATTTTCACTTCAGAACAGGTAAGAGTGCTTGCTGTAATTCTCCTTCTCAATGTATAGAGTTGTTATTCCACCTACATTATTTACTTGTGTCTGAGTATCAAACTAACTCCAATACACTGGAGCTTCATTTCTGTTCTACAGGGAGCTAACACTTAACATGATTTTATATATGTGTGTATATATATATTTTATATATATAGGAACATTTCTTTGTCAGGTAGAAGCTTTTAGTCATCCTGACATGAGGCTTTCATACAGCAAAAATATTACTAATACTATTTTGCCTCTAAAGTGCATTTGTTATCAATATGCACTTAAACTAGTGATCAAGAGTTGGTGGGAGAGACACCTGCTCTGCATTTCTTATCTTTTTAATACCTTAGGGATACATCACTTAATAATTTAGTGCTAAACCATTTAGCATTTTAGCCCATCATCGCTTATATTACACATAGGATTTCAGTAATGTCTGATAAAATTATGTGTTAGCTGCCTTATGTGTGTGTAAAACTTAATAAGTCTTCTTCCCCCCCTCAAGTTTAATAACTGATTTCTTACATTTATGGATGTGAAATTTTATTGCTCATGGATATAGTTTGAACCTAAATCTTCATATCTTATAAATTGATTTTTAGTTTCCTTTTTGACCTTATGAATTTCAATCAGACATTGACCTCTTGTTGCTCATGAATCTGACTGATTTAGTGCTATATAACAATAATACTGTAGAAAAGCATTATCATAAGAGCCCACAGGGTTTGCTGAAACCCATAACTAGATTTTGGAGGCCTCTAGCAATAATAATTCTTGACCCAAGACTATTCTCTAATGCCTTCATCCTTTCCTGTTCTGGACTGGCCAATCCTGGTTTTAGTACACTCAGGGAAAGTGGTGGAGACTCCCAGGAGGATTCCAGCTCAACTGTGTGAGGAAGATAATGCTGAATGTACTCCCAGAAAATGAAGCTTATAAAAGACCAATTCTGTCTGGGATTTGTCACATTTTGAAGTGAGAGGGAAGGACTATTTAAAAGGAATCTTTTGTGACAAAAATTAGTATTTATTCAGTGTTTCAGATTTTCAAAAAATATAAATTTAATAGTAATTGTCTTTACTGGAATGTGGTGTTGTTCTTCAGTCTATCACTATGGCTGCAGCCTAAACAGAGGACTTGAATGATTACTGCTTTGTTTGCTTGGCTGTGCTAATTTAATTTAATTTAATTGCTTATATGCTTTGCTTTACTGAATAACCGGGTGTTGATGATCATTATTCCTTATTAAGAAAGGATCTTAAAGTGAAAACAAAAGTGTGAAGGACATGGGCCTGTGGCATTAGTTTACAAATACTGCATGGGCTGACTTTGGGCACAAATGTTTCCTGAGTGACTCTTTTTTTCTGTGATGTGCACACAGAGGTATCTGGGAGTTTTATTTATAAACTGATTGCTGAGACATGGAGAGGGAGTCAAGAAATTCAGATCAAGCTACTTGTGGTTAACAGGGCAGAGGGTTAAGAGAGGATGCCTGAGCTGTGAGCTGGGAAGGGCTCCTGTCAGTCCCAGCCCACCTGGGGCACGTGTTTCAGGTGGCAGGGGCATCCACAGCAGAAGGGCAAATTTCTGGCACAGCCTCCTGCTGTTCCAAAGCATGGGCACTTTGGTAGGGGGCTATTTGTGAGGAGCAAACCAACACAGTCACTGCCTTGGAGGGTAAAAGGACAACAGGTCTTCAGTAATCCAGCATTATGTGAAACTTAGTTAAGAGAGAGAGACCACTTAGATCAATTTTTCTTTGATATATCCTTGCTTTTAATGGCAAAGTTGCCACGAAGAGAGGCAGAACTTGCAGTTGAACACGAGAGTCTGTGTTGCTCATCATTGTAGTGGTAGAATTGGATGCAGAATTCACGTGGGCTGTGAAAGCCAAAATTGCCTGCACACTTTACAGTGGCCTGTGAAGCAAACCTGAAGCCCCAGGACGTGCTGACCTGCTCACATCTCCATCCTGCTCTGCTCTCTCACGTGCAGCCACATGCACAGAGGTGCTCCTGTGTCACATCCAGCACCATTATTCCACGTTGGAAGACAGGAGAAAGGGAAGATGGTCCTGCACTTCTCATTAAGGATATCACGTCCTTGATGCTTCGCATTTAAAAATTAATTAAAAGTGAAGACCTCTCCATGGCAGTCCAAAAACACTGGCATGGAGCCACATCCATTCATCTTCCTCCAGAGAAGCCCCTGCATACTGATGGCACTGTGGGCAGGTCTTCTGTGGCTCGTGTGACAACACTCACACCGAGTCCCCAAGGGCTCCAGTGCACACAGAAAGGTCCAAACCTTCAACCCCTCACTGGGTTCTCACAGCTTTCTCCACCCATCACTGTCCTTAGATGATGGAGTGTAAATCAGGGTTTGGGTCAGTTTTGAAGGAAAGATGCCAAGCTTTGCTTGAGGACCAAAAATGAGATTCGATGTAACCCAATGAAATCAGATTTCACAAGCTCTGTTTGTAACTTCCTGGGCAATGAACTTTTAGAGTGAGAAGTTTGTGTCTGGTGTATTAATGCTGAAGGCTTTCCAATTTCAACATAGAATACAAAAGGTGAGGAGTCCAAAATCGAAATATATGAGTGGAGCTGAGTAGTATTACTACTTTATGATGCTCAAAAGTCAAACCTCTGCCAAGCAATTCTGTTTTCTTATAAACTATTTAAATTATTTATTGATATGTAAAGTTAACAATTCTCCGTGTTTGCTCCAATGTTACATCTGATATGAATGAGGCATTTTTATCTGATTTTCTCAATGCTGGCAATAATTTTGCTGTTTCAATAACTGGTCTTATTCACCTGCTGCTAAAAACACTTGTCATGTTGAATTACATCCCCTGCACAGATATAGTTGCAATTAGCAATTACAAAATATCACAACAGAAGTGTACTAAGGATTAGAAGCCAAATTTTGAACCGTATGTAATCATGTCCTAATTTGCTTAAACATGAGCCAAGGAGTTGTGTTTATTTGTACATTCTGTTTATTGATCTGCATGTGCAGATTGTAATTGCACATGTAAATTTGGAGCCATGTGGTATGAGAATAGTATGAAATTCCATGTGTGCCCTCGTTCCCAGAGCTCCTGGCTGGTTGGTGGCCATCCAGTCAGTCAGGAACACTGGGCCGATGGCCCTGGGGGGACTAAAACCATCTGAATTCAGTGTCTTTTCTTCATCAGCAGATTCCTGATAACATGGTTTTTGAAGACATTGAGTTCATGAATCAGTTCCCTTCTGCAAACAAGTGTTTCCAAGGTAAGATCCAGCCAATTTTTTGTGCACAGATTTCCTTCCCTCTTCTTCTCCCAGCATTTCCAGGTATGACAGATGTCCCATGGCAAGAAAACTTCTCTGACACCACATCATTGTCTTTAGCACGTAGCCAGAACAAATTAAATTTGAATTTAGAGCAGTGTAGGGAGGGATGGTTTCCAGGGAGCCCCTGGACCCACTGGCATGTGTAGCTGCACATGGGTCACACATCAGCAGCATCCAAGCATCCCACTTTGTTACTGGGAAATGGAGAGCTGGGCAGACAGGAGACCCTGTGGGAAGTGCTGGTCTGAAGCAGGGCATGGGATGGAGGAAATGGCTGTCTTTGAATGGTGGTCCAAATTGTAAGGATTTTTTTTCCCCTTAGTATATGTAACACACATAGAAATTACCAACAGTCATATCTTTTTTTAAGAACTAAAAAAATACTTTATATATATATGTACAGAGAGAAAGAGACAGGGGAAAAAGCCAAAAACCTTTATTGCTTCTGTTCCCATCCAGTGTCTTGATACATCACTAACCAATGACTTATTGGACATCAACAGCTATTGCTTGTCTTTTGGCTCTCCAGCAACTGGAATCTCTCTGGATTTCTTGGTGTCCTTTCTAGTTGTGCTGTATTACTCATAACTGCAGCGCAGTGGTAGCTGCCAATACAAATTTAGTCTTTTCTGTTTATTCTGCACTGTCCTGTCAAAGCAGATAAGTCTGCTTTGCATTAGAGCTCAAAAATTTAATTGTGGGAAAATGATGAGTCACTGCAGTGAAGGTAAACCAACGTCTGTGGCAGGGGACGTTCTTTTGATGTACAAAGCAATGAAATGACACCAGGGCCATGAGCCAAACTCACTCTCACATGGAGGTGTCACTTACATGAGACAAGGAGGCTTTGGGAACCAATGAGAAGATTGATTTGGGGTCAAGCTGGCAAAAAAAAAAAGATATAGAAATATATATACAGATATATAATAAAAGAGGAAAAGGGAATTTTCCAAGCTTTATTAGCAATTCAAGACACCCACTTGTGAACATCTGATGAAATTCTCTCCAGTGACTGCTCAGCATAGATGGAGTATTGTCCTTTTTCATCCCTCTGAGGTTTGGATGATGGATAATGGAATGACAGGGAGTGACCATCTCCAGGAACCACAAATATAACCCTGCTGAGAGGAGCAGAGTCAGACCACAGTTTGCATAGAATTCCAAAACCATCAAGGTTGGAAGAGATCTTAAAGAGCATCAGGTCCAACCCTCACCTCAGGTCCACCAGAATCACCCCTGAACCATGTCCACAAGGGCCACATCCAGACACCTCTGGAACACTTCCAGAGCAGTGACTGCAGCACCTCCCTGGGCAACTTATATCAGTGCCTGACCGCTCTTCCAGTGAAAAAAAAAATTCTAATTTCTGATCTGAACCTCCTCTGGTGCAATTTAAGGCTATTTCCTCTCATTCTTTCACTTGAGATGTGGCAGAAGAGACCAACCCTCACACCACTGCACCCTCCTTAGGGAGTTGTGGAGAGCAATGAGGTTCCCCCTGAGGCTCCTCTTCTCCAGGCTGAGCTCCCTCAGCTGCTCCTCACAGGACATGCTTTCCAGGCCTTTCCTCAGCTTTGTTTTGACAAGGTTTGTGAGAATTGCTCTGCAACCATCTTCGAAGGCTTTTCCTTTCCCTTTTCCAGCATGGAGCTCTGGCAGCCTGTAGCTGTTGTTACACATTCCCTGGCATCATTCTTCCTTGCAGAGCTGCTTCTCTCAAATCAAATTCATTCCCAGAGTCATACCAGTCTGAGAACTACACTCAACATATCTTAGAAAGAGGAGAATTGGGCCTTCCACGTGGCTGGTGGTGCTGCTTAAAGCAAGGACAGCTTGAAAAACACAGCCAAAGTGTCCTCTGGTACTCCCTCAGGCACAGTTTGAATCTCTCCCAGGCTGAGGTTTCCATGAGCCCTTCCCTGATGGCTGGAACTGTGGCTGTGAAGATCCAGTTTGTTTTGAGGACTGTGTCAAATATGCATATCTGAGCTTCCCTCTTCAGCATTCCAGGCTGTTGGAGACCTTTTCAAGGACAAATGTAGCAAGTCACACGAAGACTAAATTAAGTGTCTGCAGGATTTCCTTGTGATATGATAAATTTTCAGCAGAACAAAGCAGAAATGGAGTAGAAATGCATAAGGAAATCCCACGAAGGATTGTTATAAATTAATTCAAACCCCTTTTTTTCAGCATAATTTGGACAAGACATAATAGAGTTCACAGTTTACAAGTGAGAGGCAAAAAGCAAGAAGTGAATAACTAGTAAAACAGCTCAATTAATTTACATTTCCTGCTACGTCTTTATGGTAAAACTCAGCTGTGTGTTAATGATCCTCAGAAGCATCTAGACAACACTGATGCTCTACTTATACTTCTTATTAAGGGTAAAATTCACCCTATTGAAGAGGACAAGTTTAAGATCTATGCACCCACTTAGTGCCACTTATCCCAATTTCCCCTTAACAAGGCCGTAAGTAGTGTATACTCTGGATTGTCCTTCTGCACTAAAGTGAATTTGCTCCCTAGTAAATTAGATTGGTGTGATGTGTGCTTAAAAGGAAGAAAATCTTTGCTTTCATTAGGAGCTGTTCTAGGAAATTGCTGCTTGACCTATAACTTAAACAAAAACTTTCAGTTCTCCCAAACTGCTCTGGCACTGGGACATGGGATATTTACACCATATTCCACATGATCGTACAGTGAAGTTGGAGCAATGGAGCCCATCAATCATGAAGGGAATAAAGTTTCTGAGGTTCTTTGCTATTCAGATCCTTCCCGGAGATGGATTTTTAATATACATTCATCTTGATGTTTGAGTAAAATTGGCACAGAGTGGGTTGAGTAGCATCATGAGATCATAAACATATCCCTGGGCAGAAAACACAGAATGGTGGAGTGTAGTTATATATTTAACTTATATCTAAGTGAGATAAACATAAACAGGAGAATTGTGCAAGCCAAGAATTCATGACAAAGTTTAATTTAATGGAAGCTCTTGTGTGAATGCAGCCCTGTGCATGTTCTCTGTGCTCAGTTGGTCATTGATGGTAAGTCAGACCCACCTGCCTGTGCATCCACCTTGTTCCAGGCATAATTACTGCGACTGAACAACACACATTCACCCTCTCCCAGACACAACTATCCAGGGCCCTCTAGCTTTAGCCTTTAAAATAGGCAGCTGGTTGTACCACACACTTTAGGGCACACAGGATACCTTCCCATGGCTGCAAAAGCATGTTTTTACTTGCAGGAACACAGGCTCTGCCAGATATTCCAGTCACAGTTAATGAAGTCCTTAATGAACTGACGGGCCTGGTTCTTATCTCACTTAGGCAGATTTAAACCTATGTAACTCCATTAACTTGTTGAGTTGATCCTAATTTTACATAAGTGTAAAAAAGAGGAAAACCAGACGTTTTATGTTCTCATTATCTAAGAGAATACAAAGTATGAAGTTCTTTAAAATCTTTTTTCTGTCTTCTATCAGTTACGAAGAGACTCAAGTGCTCCTCACCTTTGACCCTCCTCACTTTCCCCACGTACCAATTTCTGCAGCTACTTACTCTGTTTTCCAAGTTGGTCTGATGATGCAAGTTTTGATCTCATTGTGGTTTTGTAATTCCTGAAAGGAGTTTTGTAAACTTTATTCCTAGTGAGCACATTCCTTCTCGCATGAATCAAACCCTGCATTCCTCCTCCCTTCCCACAGAGCCCCTTCGAACAGTTCAGCCTCCTCCAGAACATTCATAGCTTTCTCTAATGTAAAGAAATTACCAGCACAGGAACCAGTCATACAACATGAGTGTGAAATTGTGGAACTGAAGGCAAAATCATTTTCCTACTCACAGTTTAACTTTGGTCATGTTTAATCTCAGCCTGTTGTTTCCAGCTGATTATACTGAACTTTCTCTGTCTCCAGTAGTTTGCTTTCCATGTGAACTCTGAATTGAGGATCAGTTTTACCCCAAGGAGACATACTCTGTGTACACAGAGAAAATGATTTCAGATGTTTTGTTTCACTTTCATTGTGTTTTGATACTGCCCTGATACGATTTACAGTATAGTAACATGTTGTATGGCTCTGTCTCCACAGCCAAGTTATGCCAGCGTGAACCTGAGCTCCAGGAAATTCAAGGCAGTCACTCTCATGAGAAGCTCATGCAGCAGGTCCCTTTGCCAGCTGACTCCAAGCACAGCCAGGACTGAATGACAGCAGTGGCCAGCAATACCCCAGCGAGACATCTGAAATCCTGAAAGCATGAATCTGAGCTGACCTCCACCCTGTTAGCACTGGAGTAATGCCTCTGACTTTGATGGAGTCACTCATAATTTACAGCTCTGCGAGATCAAATCTATAGCCCAGAGTACAGAAATGTTAACATGGATAGTCTCCATCAGAGGAGAGATGCTTATTCTAATGGTACCTCCTGTCAGTCATGCCACAGACTTGATGTCACTTACGAGGACAATGGGTCACCCTTTTTCCTCTATTCTGAATATGATTAAAAATATAAAAATGTGAGTCAGAATGGAAGAAATGAACTATTAGGAAAATAAATAAGAGGACTTAAAAGAGAAATCAGAAAGGAGAATGAAAGGCAAGTGCCCCAAACAGCCCCAAAGCAATGACCTAGAGCCCAGCGGAGGGCGAGGTGGTTTCTGAGTGGCTGGAAATGAGCCACATCACTCAGCTGGGTTACAGGAGTCATTTCTTATTCCATTCCCCCAAAGCTCGTCCAGAAAGTGCCAAGTTTCTGCCAGGGGAGGCAGTGAGGGCTCCAGGATCCCTTCCCAGCCAAAGCCAATGTGAAAGGAGGGCAATTCCCCTCCAGGAACTGCATCTGGTGACTTCAGAGCCAGGAAGGGAGAGCAGAGCAATGGCCATCCTGTAAAGTCATGTCGGATATGACTAAATAAACATCTTCTGAGGACTGAGCTGAAAATAAAATGAAGCAATTTCAGGAGTGAAATGCTGAAGAGGTGATTATCTCCCCTATGTGCAGCCCTGCAAGGTGGCCGACCCTTTGCATTTCTTCCAGCAGTGGCCAAGGGTAAAAGTGAAGGTTAATATCCCTTTTGTGCTGGATCATGCATAAAAACAAATGACTTTTTTTTCTGGAAAAGAAAAGAGGACCCAGGTTTACTGTTCAAAAGGTAGGAGACTTTTCTCACATCAGGATAAAGATACATAAATTTTGCTCTCTGTCATAACCTTCTGATGCCAGAAACAACCTTCAGCTTCAAGTGACTGCTGACAGGGTGGGGGTTGGCTCTGAATCCAAAAGTGAGGTGCCTCTCTTTAAGGACCAGCTATGGAGAGATGCCCTTGGAACCCTGCAATTGCTCCTGCAATCTGTGGGCACTTATTGTAAGCACCAGTTAAACACAGTCCTGGGTCTCTCCCACTGGCATGTTTTTAATTGAAGACACCTGGAAGTTACTGGACACTTCCGTAAAGGTAAGCTGGGGATGATATGCTTTTTAAAGCACAGCAATACCCAAGTATGACAAATACTATAGAAGTGCTAGTGCTGTTTGGCAATTTCCTGGAAGGTCTGTGGAGTGGAAGTTCAGTTCATTAACTGCTGTTGATACCTCCAGAAGTCATTTCAGATCGTCTTCCTGAAATAAGACTTGAACCCAGATGGCAGAGGTGAACTTGCTTTGCCAGCCTGTATCAAGAGTAGTTACAGGTTCAAACCCAATATTTATACTCCCAATTCTCCATCTCCCTCTCTTTTTTAAGCTTATTAAGATTAAAAGCATGACCTGCCACATCACATTACATCAAAACATGATGTAACTTCTAAATTTAAAAAAAAAAACAAGTTATAATTTATGATGTTGTATTATGCCACAAAAAGCTTTTGTTTTCCCCAGAGAAACTATAAATTTTTTGCAGTGACTGTTTATCCAGTATCTTTGGCAGAGTGAAACAGTGAGCGTTGGCAAAAGGCAGATATTTAACAGCTACTGACGAGCAGCTCATGAATCACCAGGCTGGAATCCTGGCACGCACCCCCCTGCAGGTACCGGTGTGAAATCACCACCCTCACCCCTCCCCACTGCACTAACACTGACTAACTGGCTGGGCCTGAACCACTAAACTTGAGCTACTTTATACTTTCAAG
>JAOXXN010000252.1:13641507-13655397 GCA_026770055.1 Myrmophylax atrothorax
AGGGTGGGCAGGCCCTGGCACAGGTTGCCCAGAGAAGCTGTGGCTGCCCCATCCCTGGGAGTGTCCAAGGCCAGGTTAGACAGGGCTTGGAGCAACCTGGGCTAGTGGAAGGTGTCCCTGCTCATGGCAGGGGATGGAATGAGATCATCTTCAAGATCTACTCCCACCCAAACCATTCTGGGATCCTGTGATTCCAGGAGCAGGGCAGTCAGACTGCAGTGGGGACTCTGAGTGTGCCAGGCGGGACCTGCACAAGAAGGTGTCTTGCAAGAACCTCGTGCAGGTGAGAGCAAACCCTGATCCAGGCAAGGATCCAAGACCATGATCCCACAGAGGTGCTGTCCCAGCCATTACATCAGCTGTGACACAAACCACCTCTATTAGCCCCTATAATTTCCAACTCCTACATCAAATCTTCCCATTCCTTTTGATGTGTATATGGGATTCTTTATGTCCTTAACAGAGCAGGAACCACCTTGCCTCTCTCCATCCTATGCTGGAGGCCACAAGGTTAATGCCATGCTATGTGCATGGATAAAAAGGAGGATAAGAAAAAAGAGTAGGTCATGCAGTGGCAAAGGTTGAGCAGCTCTGCTTTAAACACTTCATTGGAAATTGTAAAACTTCTAAACAATTTAACAGATTAACTTCCCCGTTCTGTGGCATCAGTAAAACTGAATTATCATCCTCACTTTTAACTGATGCCCAGGCCCAATACTCATCCATCAGGGATCATTTCCTGATAAAGCAATCAATCCTGCCATGGTGCAGAGGGGACAAACTATTCAAGATACCATCACCAAATATCCTTTCCACCCCAAAGCAGCCTGTGAGGCTTTGTCAATGAAAGTGCATTTGTCTACTCTTATCTGCTGCAGTAGACGTGGAATACAAAGGAAGGAAGTAAAATATGCATTTGATGTGCATGTGCAGATGCCAGACATGTTATCCACCCAAGGAGGACTCTGCCTTCTCCCAGGAACTGAACACAGCCCCTGAAAACAAACCCTGCACCACTACCTCAGGTACCAAATAATAGACATGAAAGCAAATGTAAGGCTGCCTAAAATAATGCTGTGAAACATGAAGGATTTGAGAGAATGATGAAAGATAGCATTGAAAAAATGTGGTTTTGTCTTATCCTTGTTACAGGAAACCATCTGTGACTTAAGTCAGAATCTCTAAAATGCTGGTCATCTTTTCAGAGCACGTAAAATATACTTCTCTTTTTTGACTCTTCACCAGTAACAGCCTTGGTGTTGATGTTTGCTTTTCTAATAGATTAAAGATTTATTTTATTTATATATGTATTGAGAAGCTGAGAGATAGAAAGACTTGGGAAAAGTTATGAAACTTTTTGTAATTCTTTTAACCAGCAATTGGATTTTACTAAGGGTATATTTTGTACAACTACCATTTGAAGAAATAACTTGAAAATATATTTTTAATCAAAATATCCCTTGCCTGTTTCTGCTCCAAAATTGTCCATTTCCACTACAGAACAGGGCAACTTTTAGTCAAATCATGTCTGAATGAAACATATAATAACTTGTTTGTTAAAACAGGGATGATTTAAGAAATATTGATTTTCCTGCTACTCTAATATGATTTCTGTATTATTTGACCATCAGGTAAAAAAATAGAGCAAGTTTATTTCTCAGCCAGATATGAACTGTACTAAGATCAAACTGCTTGGACATTCTGTGAATGATAATGTGGCTACTGGAGCAAAAGGAAACCTCTCCCTGCTGAAGGGTTGGGATTTTCAACAAACAGGTTCAGGGCAAATTAAGAGGTTCAGTGTAGCAGAGTTCTTCAAAGGCTTTCTAGTTGTTCAATTCCAATTAAAAGTCAATTGAATTGGACACTTAATTCCCATTTGTGTCTATGAAAACCTCCCCTCTGTAATGCACCGTGTTCCAACTCTGGGCTGAGACAGCAGGTGTGTGTACAAAGAATGCAATGCAGGTACTTATCCTGAGGACTGTCATGTCAAATGCTTGGTAGTTACAGTATTTAACAAAGAGGATCTCCTTAGAGTCTCCTACACATAACCAGATAATAACAAATTAGGATTTTAGTATCTGTATTTATGTGACTGATCTATTACCAAGAAATTGTATGATTTTTATGTCCAGAAAATCTGGTTTATTTTGTGTGCCAAAGGAAGCTCTGAGCAGCTGATGGAGAACAGCCAGCACAACACAGACCTGCTGGTGGCACAAAACTGAACATCTTTTCAAGGGAACTAACAGGGGCAGCAACTGGAGTGGGGCTCAGAAGTGATGACAATAGAAAATTCTTCAGGGAAGATAGTCTGACTCTGCAAAAAGTTACTGACATATGTAGGACAGGAGAAACAGCCCAAGAGCAAATACAAATCCTGGCTGAAGATCATGTGGTAAAATGTATCAAAAGGAATTACAGGAGATGAAAATGCAAAGGTAGAATGTAAGGCAGAATTGTGTGTGCAGAGGAAAGCAGCAGGGTCAGACCTACAGGAGACCCTGCAGAGGTCAAACCCTGATGTTCACTCTCGTACTTTTGAATTTAGATACGAGTCAGATTTGAGTGACCAGACCAAAACCCACTGTGGAAGATTTTGATTTTGAGAGAGAGATTCACCAGCAGAAGGACTTTATTCCCTGTTCCTGATGGGGCTGTAAGAGAAAGCTCCCAGGAGCAGCCACTGCCTTCATGTACCTGTGATCTGAGGCTGAAACGCTGTCTGAAACATTCTCGAACTTTCCATTCCCCTGAGCAGGCCAAGCTGCCAGTCTGGGCACCTAAAGCAGACATTGAGCAATCCTAACACAAACTGCAGGCTTGAAAACTAGTTAAAGCATCTGGTAATCATTGCACTCCCCTCACCATCCTCCTCTGCTGAGGGCATTTGGTGTTAAAGCAAACAAATCCCTGGTGCCCACGAAATTGCTGCTCATAGGAAGCAACCCACCAGCTCCCCCCATCCTGCTTGGGGTCCTGCAAAGTTTCTGAAGGTTATGTCCCTGGGTTGGAGTGTTTTATTTAAGCTGTCCTTAAAGAGACTGGCCCAGGCTCTGAGAACAGAACAGTAATTATAAGAAGAATGAATTTTATACTTGAGGTGTGACCCCGTTGAGCACTATTTGGTCAGCAGGAGTTTCAGATGCCAACAGAATGAACAAGAACGCAGCCCCAGTGGCTGAAGGACTATTCCTGCAAGCTTGAAGTCTAGTTTTACCCAGGCAGTGCTAAGCAATAAAAAGCCCCTGCTATCAGTATGCTGATCACTCCTTTTACAGAGGACATTACCCAGCACTTCTCTGGGGAGCAAACACAAGAAGCATTTCCTAATTCTGCCAACCAGTCACTGACTGATGAGGATTTCTGCCAAGAATTTGTAAATGATGTAAAGCAAGCTGAAGAAACAAAAACTTGCCCAGTAACATAAAACATGGCATAATATACACACATCCTCTGCATGGACAAATAGGAAGGCACAGAAGGAAAACAAGTGAAAACCTCACAATGAACACAAATGCAGCAAAAAGAAGCAAATTGAGCTGAGGAACATTATCTGTCCATGATATCAGGCAAGACCTGAAAGGCTCACCATGTTTTGTGGTTGCAGGTGTCCCTCACCTGGGTGCAGGTGATGGCAAACCAGATGTGGTTTGAGGGCCTTTGGAGCTCAGGGCTTGTCCCTACTGTGCAGGGGATTCCCTTTATCCAAAATGACCCACCTAGGAGGAATGGGAAAAAAAAAAACCAGAGCCCCCAGGGAACCTGCAGGAGCTTCCCAAATGGTCTTCCAGCTCTGCAGTGCCAAAGGCAGAGCAGTGTTCCAAACCCCATGGCCACTCAGTAACTGTTGTGGTCACCAAAGTGTGAGCAGCATCTTTATGCATGGGCTGTCATATCATCTTATTCCAATGCATCTTACTCCAGGCATCTTGTTTCTTACACAGTCCCCCTGGCCCCTCTGGAAATGATCCTGAGATTGACTCTGCAGTATTTTTTAACAGTATTAGAAGTGACTTCTTGCCTCTGTGCATACAAATGGTTGGAACTACCCCTGTTTATCATTGTGACAGATATGTGTTAATTACATATTCTTTTAAATGTCCAACCAAGTCCCAACTCCTTGGAAAATCAGAGATTTTACTGTGCTCCTTGAAATGGCTCCTTCCTCCCAGAGAACACTTCCCAAGCACACTGCATCCCACCACAGGAACTGGGGCTGCTCAAGGTGCAAACAAATGAAGGCCAATCAAGAAAGCCACAATAAAACAAGCTTTGAAGCGTAACTATTTCCCAGTATGAAGTGAAACTGCAGGTTGTGTTTTAACAATTAAGTGAAACTGGGCAGAGGACAAGGTGTCAGTGTCCTCCACACTAATGATCTTTGTGTGGTGTTACTGAAATCAAGGAAGCTGAAAAGGCAGCGGGGCAGTGCCCAGGACCCTGCCTGGCTTCTCAGGACCAGGCACAGGAGCTCCAGGATGAAATTTCCAGCTCCACTGGAGGGGAGTGAGTCCCTGCTCACCTGGGAAGCTCCAGCCTGTGTTCCTCCACATTCTCCAGCAGCAGAAGCCACAAACCATGAGGATTAAAGACCCTCCAGAAGAAACCGTGTGCTGGTCTTTCTCTCTGCACACCTGGCACTTGATGGGCTTCACCAGAAAGCAAGGGAGGGATCCTCAGCAGGGACATCAGACCTTCTGAGAGCTCAAAGTTCCACCATAAGAGTCTGGGAAGGACACCCATCCGCTGGGTAGCCCTGGGAACTGATCAGGACCAACAAATATTCAGAGGTAAGAGTCCTGTGCAAATTTTCAAAACACCTCAGGGCCCATTTCTATATGTTTATCACTCTTCACAAACTCATGATTTCCATAAGCACTTTGTTTCTATTTAATTAAAGAGCCAGCTTTGTCCAAGTGCTTCCCAGATCCCCCCCAGTGAGCTCATCTGGGAATCTGGCTGCGAGGGTGTGTGCTGAGGGCTTGGAAAATGCAGCTCACTCCGACCTGGCAGCTGGTTCTGAAACAGGATCTGGAAATGCACTTGCAGCATTTGTAATAACTATCCATTT
Source organism: Myrmophylax atrothorax (assembly GCA_026770055.1). NCBI lineage: Eukaryota > Metazoa > Chordata > Aves > Passeriformes > Thamnophilidae > Myrmophylax > Myrmophylax atrothorax. The sequence continues at coordinate 13,646,585 of JAOXXN010000252.1, forward strand.
GCATATACAAAAGCTGACTTTTGGCACGAATAAATTTTCTTCTAGCTTGCCTTTGAAAATCTGATCCAAACTGTCTAGACAAGTCAAAAGGCTCATTTGAGCTTAATATTTTATAATTTATTATTTCACTTTCCATTGTGATTAATTTGGAAAGGTCTCTTAGCAAGGATGCAGTGATGGGAGGATAGAGTTTTACAGGCTCCTCATATAATCCCCCTGCTCTGCTCAGACATACCCTTGAAGTTTGCTCTCAACTTGCACACAGAAACCCAGCCTCATAAATCTAGTTCTACCTACTGGCACAAACTTTCAGACATCCACAGCTCACCCAAACACCCATACATTTGCTTTTTATTTCCTCCTATACCTTTTTTTTTTTAATAGTAGCATTGTAAATGTTTCAGCAGGTGAATGTTGTTGAGCTAAAAGAAACTTAAATGTGCCATGTATTTGTTAAGCAAAGCTACCATGGCAAGACACTGAGACACCTTTAAAAGGGTCTGTCTCTCTCTCTCTTACTCAAAACACAGCTTTTACAAATATGACATCTTAAAATTAAAATGTTTGTTCTGAAAGTAATAGCCAAGATCATAGAATATTTATGTGATCATTAATATTTGAATTTTGAATAATGTCTACTTATATATTTCCACAAAAGAATGCACTGTGTGTTTTTCACTAAAGTCATATTCTTTTCCCCGTAACAAGTAGAGAAGCAGCTTTATTTGCATTCCTCACTTGCAGGTGTGTAGTATCAGGTTACACTCTTAATTCTCTTTGTTTCCTGGAAATACCTACATCAGGCTCCTGCACTTTGCATACACAGGAGGCCAATATTCATATAGCCTGTTTGAAATGCACCAAAGTTCTGGGCACTAAATTGTTCATTGTAAAGCAGCTTCTCTTTTGATTAATTCCATTTCATTTGTTACTAATTGGAACTTGCTTCACAGCAAAATCACTTGGAAATATAATCCCCATCCCACCACTTCATCAGTAAAGGTCTGCCTATGCCTATCTAATGTCAAGATTCCAGACTCCTTTTGGTGGTGCCCAGAGACAGGAGGAGGAGCAATGGCCATAAACTAAAACACAAGTTCCACCTCAACATGAGGCAGAACTTCTTTCCATGGAGGTGGCAGAGCACTGAAGCAGCTCCCCAGGGCAGGTGTGGAGTCTCCCTCTCTGGAGACATCCCAAACCCACCTGGCCATGTTCCTGTGTCACCTGCTCCAGGTAACCCTGCCTGGGCAGGGGGTTGGACTGGGGGATCTCCAGAGGGCCCTTCCCAGCCCAGTGTTGTGGGGTTTTGGGATTCCATGTGCGAGGACACAGAGTTGCACATCACCCAGCACTGCCACCCTCCACCCCTCCTCAGGGTGCTCATGGATGTGCTTTGTCAGGTTTTACAGAGCCACGTTTTGATGACATAGGAGTAGTAGTGGAGACAGAGCAGGTAACAAAGGAAGTTTAGAAGGAATAACAGCAGGAATGCAGAGGATTTCATGGACACAGCCTGAAATACAGCAGGAGGGAACTGAAGGGCCCAAGAAATGCACAGAAACACAACAGAAGGAAAAGGCAAAGAGGAGCCAACCCGGTCTATACTGCCCCTCCAACACAGAAAATATCTCAAAGAGGAAACCAGATTTGGGTGGCACTGTCAGAACTCTGATTTGCTTCACTGAAGTGCTTGCATAGAGTTCCTGAACCTACTAAGCAAATGTGAACCCATTTCCATAAGAGCCTGGACTAGTATTTTGTATTTCAAATGGTAGGCTCGGCATGCAGCAATTTCCCCAGATTTTCACCTCGAGATCTGCGTGCAGACACAGCCATTACAGATGCAAACACTCATTAAAATACTTTTCTGGACATTCCCTGACAAGCACAACTACAGGATCTGATTTATGCCCATCAATGTGTTTTTGTGAGGCTGTTTGTAACTGGACAATTCCAAGAGTGCAGACACAGAGTTAATTTGAGCCCAGCCCAGATCTGATGCTCCTTGGTGCTGCCTTTTGCTATGGTTTCTACAGCACCCAGGTGCTGCTCAGGCCTTTGGGCACAATTGTAAAACTTAAAACCTGAAGCAGGGGTTTCATGTGAAAACCACATGAGAAAGATGAGGTGAAATGAAACAAATCCACGAAATTGTCCACAGACAGTTTTTCTTTAATTGCACCTGATTGGTAAAGGATTTTCTACAATTAATCCTGTAATTAAAAGAAGATTCACAACCTCTGGTGCATTCTTCCATTAGAAACCTTGCAGGTACTTCCATGAGCCTTACAAAATATATTTGAAAAAGTATAAATCACCTTTTATCCACTCTTTTCAGTAAAACTGCACAAGCTGGAGATATGGACCAAGCTCCTGAACTATTTGTGTAAGTGCTTGTTAGCAGAGACATGGGAGGGATTCCATGCTTGGACAATTAATGGGGGTGTGTGACTGGAGAAGAACATGTGCATTTAAATCAGCTGAGCCTGCAGCTGAAATCTTTTGCCTCAGTTTTTAAAGGGAGCCAGAGTGCTTGGCATCTTCTTCCCCAGCATAATCCCACCGAGCCAAACAGACTGTGGCCAGACACAGCGTCTGCACTGCTGACTGGGAGCTTCCATCAAGGATTTAGACATCTCCCAGATCTAAACTCCGGTTGTAAATAACTGCAGGTGAAATATGCACCCATAATTATTGTTTTGCTCACCAAAAAAAATGCTGGCTTTTGATCCGTCCCTTTCTCTTGTTTTTATTATAAAGCACAACCGTGAAAAATAGACCTTCACACTCTGTGCACAGAGACATTTTACCCTTTAAGCCTCCAAAGAACATCAGGCCCAAGCAAATGACCTAATTACTGTGTCTCCATTCAGTGTGTCCCAGGTCAGTGTGCAGACACTTGCATAAAGGCAATAGCAGCTTTGGGAAATAATCTTCTTGATTATAAAAGAGCCATATACATGTTCTCCTGTGTGTAAACATGTGCACTCACCAAAGAAACCCACACGGTATTGCTGAGCAGGGATCGAAATGGATAGGGGAGAGAGGAATGTTTAAGGAGGATTTTTAAAGCTATTTCTCTCCTAATTCACACACAACATCAGTCAGTGGGAGTTAGCCTTTTAAATCCTGACCTTTGCATCACACATAATGTCTTTAAGTTGGATATTTTTCTCAGTAACTTATGCCAGAGGTAACTGAGTAACACTCTCTGTTAAAGAGAACAAATACAGTCCATGCCTTTGCTTTTCTTTTCCCAGTGTCCCTAATTTGGGGGTTGCTGTTCAAAAATGAGCCCTTACCACCCCACTGAGGTAAGGAAGGAGATGTATCTTTTTCCTCTTCTCTTGGCATATGAATTGGATTTTAAAAATTCTCTGTAGTAATCACAGAGAGCTGCTGAAAAAATTACTTGATAAAACCTTCTGAGATTTCAGCCTACCTCGTCCCTTTGTTTCATAACTAGAAGGAGTATAATGAATGCAAAAACTCTGTGAATAGAGCTCAGCAGGGCCTACTTTTTTCTCATGACTCCTGTGATTATAATAATTTGATTTTATAGGTGTCTATCGTCAGACCCCAGCTAGGGAGCAATCTTTACTGAGTCATGAACTTTCACATCATTAAATCTCTCTACATTTATTTTAAACATATCAAAAGTGTCAAATAACTTTAGATCCACGAAATTTTATTTGCACTGGGTGAGATGAAGTTTAGCCACTTGGGGAAATGAGTGGAATAGTTTCCTTGGCACTCGGGAGGGGAGTTGGGCTCTGGAGCCTGAGCAATTCCAACCATGCAGCAGGTACAGCATCTCCTGAAGGGGCCAGGACACGTGTTTACAAGGACAGCAACCTGAGTCATTTCCTACCAGTCTGAAGGGAATATTAAACTCTTCTGTCAGTTGGATGGATATTATTTATGCTGCTTTTTTTTATTGTTGTTGTTGTTGATTTCAAAAAATATTTCTTTGTTGGTTCAACGCTGACTCCCGATAGAAAGTGATGAAATGCCCAATATGTTAAAAAACCTTATCACTAAATCAGAAACAGAACTATAAATTTTGGCTTTTGAAACTGAACTGACTGTTGAAGATCATTTTGCTCCTGAAATATTACAGCAGTGATCAATTTGCTGTAAAATTAAGCAGTTTAGCTCTGCAATCTATAGATGGAAAACATGTTGTTCTTGAGCAAAGTTTATGCCCTGCCCAAGGGATAAATTAAATTTTATGGGTAAGACATGCATTATTATATGCTTATCTGTTTAACATATCATTCTTTTCCACATCAGTATTATAAATATTTTTAATCATACATTTGATCTCTTGTGCATATAGTGATATGGTAATTCCCCCTGCCCCCCTCAAAAAATATGACCAAACACAGTTAATTCATCACAGAAGAGGGGAGAATATTCTAATCTTCCTAAGAAATATGCTGAAGATTGAAGCAGAGGCACTTAGAATTGGGGCTACTTTGCAATCATTTAGTGAGATAAAATTTTCCTGAAGGAAGGGGTGGAGCCACATTACCCATTTTTATTACAGTTGTTATTCTTGAATATTTATATTACAAGTATCCAATCAAAATTGGGGGCTGCAGTAGAGGACAATTCAGTTGCCAAAGTTAGGGAAAGCAGAGACGTGCATTTAGCAAACTTGTTACTGGCTTTACAGATTTCTGCTGATTTTCCTTGAATTCTATAAATCAGGGTCAAACTGCCCACAGCCCTGGCTTTCCAATGGTGGGCAACCTCTCTTAGAAGTTTCTACAGAAATGGATCTTCTGAAGGGAAGAGAAAGAAGAGTGAGAGGCTGAGAATCCTTTGCCTTTCGTGTAGGAGAGACAGCACAAAGAAGACCCTGAAGGTGTTTGTAGGAAGAGGAGACCGAAGAGAACTGATGCAGTGACAAACAAATCATAGGTAGAATCATCTGTTCTACACTTACAACATGTGACACTACAGTGTCAAAATTAGAAGCAGATGAACTCCACTTGCCCATGTTTGCCATCAACCACATCCCTGAAAATATTTTCTAAATGTCAGCGTTGTAAGAGCAGAGCTGAAGTGAAGGTGGACGAGGGCTGGGAGAGTCAGGCATCTCCAGTACCTTTCATTTGTTTCTGTGAAGGCAGATTGAAGGGGGTAAACCCTCAGTTATGAATTCACCTGGTCAGTTTGAATGGGAAAAGTAAACACAAAGACACCTTGATTTGGGTATTTGCTCAGCCTCCTGCAGCATCTGTCACCTCCTCTGTCCACTGTGAATGCTCCATGTCACACTCTGTTTTATGTGAACTCTCCTCTCATGTGCAATTCTGACTTGAGATAATGCAAATTCTTCTAATTTCATTTGGAACTAGTTTTTCCTCAGCTCTCAAATCCAAAGCGTGGGTCCTTGTAACATTATCTTCGTGGTTGACAGCCCTTTTCTGCTCTCACCGCCCACTTGCTTCCCTTCAGTCACACAGATCATCAGTCTTCTACTTTTTGGTGACATGGGGATCACTGACATATTATTTCGAGTCATCTTAATCTGCACTTGTTTCTTACTTTTTACTTTCTGGAACATATGCTTCCATATTTTTTTCTTATCACACAGAAGTGCTTTAAACAAGCACGTTTTAGCCCATATTTTAGGCTGCCTGTGTTTCCATGTGAATAACCTTTTCCCATTCTTGTGGAATGAGGAGGTGAATATCCCAAAAAAGAAAACAAAACTAGGGAAACAAAAGCTGCTCCTTCCTCCAAGGTGAGATCTTTGCCCTGTAGCACTGGGTGACACACAGGGGACAGCCTTGCCTTGTGAAGATGCACATGGTACATGTCACTTCCCTTCCCCACCTGGTGCTGTGAGCCTTCATCAGTGAATGTTTTACAGTCCTTGGAAGTTGTAAAAACATGCAAAACTGCAAAATAGTATTATTTTTTTGTTGCCTTACATTCTCACCCTCTGTATTCGAAGGTGAGCAGGTCTGAGGAGACAGAGCAGATGTGCCCCATGTTCTCCATCACAGAGAGGAAGCTCTGCAAAGGCAGGTACACCCCAGGAGTGATTGCCCACCTGGAACTGCTGCAGGTGTAGAAATGGGCTGCTTTCTCAGGCCTTCTGGTAACATTTAACTCTACTTTTATAAAATTCTTTATAAACTATTGCTTCCTGAGGCACCCAGCAGCCCCCAGACACACTAAGTGAGATGAGATATGGTTTATGTCCCAACTTAAAAAATATCCATTATAAAATTTTGACATAACACATTTGGGATTTCACACTGAAATTTCACTGAAAACTGGAACAAGTCCCCAGATGGGACAGCAAAATACATTCACGCCCTTCCTTGTCTCTTGGAGAAGAACAAGACAAAGGAGGTGGTTCCAGGACTCCAATATCTCACACAACTCAACTACACTTGATTATTATTTGCTTCTCACAACCTGAAAAGAATCCCACTACCAGATTTGTCTGTCTCAACCCTGCTCAAGCTGAATACTTTCATACATATGTATGGATAGCTTAAGTTTTTATGAGCATAATTTGGGCTTTTCAAAATAGTGACACAATAACAAAGCAAAATTGAGACATGCATGTAATTTGAATACTGATTTGGTTTTATCTCTTCCTCGTGCTGGCACTTTTGATGCCGCTCTTTTCCATTCCATCTTCTTTCTGTTCTTACTTCCCAATGAATGGAATTAGTTGTGAGTGCATTCACTGCTTCCCCCAACCAAATATGAAACCTGATCTATGACCTCCCTAAGAGTTTTGGACAGTTGCTCATTTGCTGCTGCCTCTGAGTTTTCTATCAACTGCTTATGGATGTGTTCCTGATCCTCTTGTCAAACAGGACAATGAACATTGGCAGACGACTGTTGCTCATGTATCGTGGAATTTCCAATCTAAAGAGCCCTGATTTCTGTTCTTTTAATTTATAGCAATGCAGCATTCCAAGGAAGTTACTGCAAAGGATGTCTGCTGATTCTGTTTCGGGTCAAACACCCTCAGTGAGCTTTTGCATGAATTTGCAGATGTAGGGCAGGATCCCCAGTGCTCTGCTGGAGTGACTGGGAGGTGCTTTCCCAGGCAGGTGTGGAGCACAGGAGCCAGGGTGGTGCCCGCTCTGCTGTTGGGGCATCGTACAAGGTCAGAGTTATCAAACGGTAAAGAAGTAGGTGTGGTGAAGCTCTGACATGTCTCCTCATCCTTTTTTGAGGTTTATGAGTAAACCCAGCCCTGTCACACCTGTACAGCAGCACAGAGGCCCCTCATGTGCAGCAGCAGGAAGATCTGAACAGTTTAATGTCATGGAGAATCTGGTTCTCAAAATTATTCATTAAAAATACCCACTTAATAATTTCAAAGAGAAAACTAAAAGATGCTCAGGGGCAATCTGTGAACAGAAAAAGGGGGTTAAATTCACCTAATAAATTATTTGCAGACTGAATAATTCATGGAAAATCCAAGGCTCATTTAGAAGGGTTTGATCCGGGCTGTCAGACTCCTCTGGAATGGGAAGATACCTCAGAATTTGGCATTTTCTAAGGCATCATTTTGGTATGTTACCACAGCAGGATTTCCATCTGGAGCCAGGGGTGTAGTTGAAATTTCTCATGCCTGACACCAGCCAGTACCTGATGATGGAGGGAAAGCTGCAAGAAAACTCTTGCAACTGGTTTATTCTGTCACTGTCTAATAGGAACCTTCTTGCATTGGGCAGAAATGGGAAAAAGGTGTCTTCAGTCCCGGGACAACTGTATTCCCAAGCTGGCAGCTATATCCACATGTCTGAACTCTGGAATGTGAGCAGAAAGTACATGTGTGGATCATTTCCTGGTCGCCTTATCATCCGAGGAACTGTTATGTCGTGGACAGACAAACTTAAAATTACTCACGTATAAACATAAATGAAGATCTAAGACCTTTCTGAAAGCTGTTAAACACTTGGCTTCCTCTTGTGGCAACGAGTTAAATTCAGCACAAGCGCTGCGTTGACCAGCCTGGGATAAACATTTTCAAGAGGTACATGAAAGTAGGCTGAGGTATGTCCAAGTGCAACTGAAAGCCTGGAATTTTAATACATGAAGTGGGGAATGAAAGAAGCACATGGAGCTTCGTAAACAGAGGTGTTAAAACAAATGTAATAATAGACTTTTTAAACCACCAAATCACTGTCAGAGTATATATGTGTTAGAAGACCTATAAATATATTTTAAACCAGTCTATTTTCCTTTCACTTAGCTGCCAAGATCTCCATTAGGAGGTTTGTGTTTCCTTCCAACATTAAAGAATATCTCTAACATCTGTAGCGCTGAGCACTGAAGAGTGTCAGTTCTGCTGCTGAAACAAACGGTGCCACCATTTGAAGGAGGAAAAATGTGAAATAATGAATATACCTTTGCAGAGCAGGCTGCTGTGTGGAACAGCAGCCTCTTGCTAGGTTTGATCTTCCGAGTTTCTTCTACACACACGTCTAAGGAGGGCACTTAATTATGCAAAGCTGGGGAAAAGCACTGCCCAGAGATACTGAACCCTGATCCAAAGTGCCACAGGCACGTTGCGAGGGCTGTGCTTCATGTTTCCCTCCTTCCAGGTATCAGGAAGGAGAGAAAGGGCTCCCAATACAACAGGAGCCAGTCTCAGGTCACTGGAATGGCCATGACTTTAATAATTATTTGCCTTTTTTAACATGAAGGTTCCCAGGAAGCAGAGAGGATGGGGCAGGGACGCCTTCTACTATCCCAGGTTGCTCCAAGCTCTGTCCAACCTGGCCTTGGACACTTCCAGGGATGGGGCAGCCACAGCTTCTCTG
>JAOXXN010000252.1:13655497-13670033 GCA_026770055.1 Myrmophylax atrothorax
CAGGTTGCTCCAAGCTCTGTCCAACCTGGCCTTGGACACTTCCAGGGATGGGGCAGCCACAGCTTCTCTGGGCACCCTGTGCCAGGGTCTCCCTACCCTCACAGGGAAGAATTTCTTCCTGATATCTTATCTCACCCTACTCCCTATCAGTTTGAAGCCTTTCCCACTTGTCCTGTCACTCCAGGCCCTTGGACATAGTCTCTCTTCATGTTTCTTGTGGGCTCCCTTCAGGTACTGGAAGGCCCCAGTTAGGTTACCCCAAAACCTCTTGCAGCAGCCTTGGGCCCCTCTGTACTTCATTCCCTTATGAGGAAAGCAAAGCAATACCATTTTCTGACGTTTTAATAACTAAACAGGTGCTGTACTAAGGACTGTAAGATGCTCAGTCATTATAGTAAAAGGGAGAATCACACAACCACTGCAGGTAATAATCACAATGTGTGCAGGAGCTTTGCTGGAAGTACAGCCTGGAGAGCCACAGGGCCGGCCAGAACGGGATGGGCAGGATTTTATCACTGCAAAGAGCTCTAAAAAGAAAATCCCCACGTCTGATCTACAGCCAAGAAACGTAATAGAACTTCCAAGGCAGGGACAATTCACAAACAACATTTCCAAGCAAAGTGATCTCATTCCTCATTTCAACAAGAAAATGCAACCAATCCCCACCATTGTGGAAATGGAGTTCAACACCCAGAGACAGGGCTGATAAACACTGACTCTGCCCAAAACTGCACATTTACAGCATGAAGACTTGCACAAATACTGCAGATATTTCAAATTTTTAGTGGAAAACTTCCTTCTATTATACATGGAATTGCATCTTACTTAATGTGGACAGACAGTCCTGCCACTTCAGCAGGGAAGAGTGAACATGGACTTCAGTGACACTCGATCTCAAAAATAACAAAATCCTCCATTTTTTTACAGTTTTCAAAAATATCTTCGGGTACACTTTAGTCTCAGAACTATATGATCTGGATGTACTTCATCTGATGGGAATTGGATACTTTTATACCCAAATGCACACACACAATGCTAAGTGTCTGAGTATGTAATTTATAAAGACATAGGGGTATCCAAAGAACTATATTTGCAGATCTGAAGATTTTTAAAACCCAATTCCCAGTACTCCTGTGTCAAAGACAGAGGTTCAAAACCACAGTGGTTAAAAAGGAAGATAATAAACTGCTTACTATTTGACCTTAACTACAATGAAGGGGGAAAATCAGTGTTAATCTTGCTACTCAAACCTTAATCTATTTTATATTTTGCTTAGCTTTTCCTTTTTCAGCATGTGTATCACTTTATACATAAGATATGCAGGGGTTTACATTTATTATCTGTATATACGATCACCCCAAATTGCTAATTCATCCTTGATTTTTTGGGTTCAAGCTACACACTTAATGTTATTTTAACATAAGGCTTTTTTGTAATGTAATGATATTTAATTTGCATTAGCACAAGTGACATACAATAGATCATGCTATTATCATGATTGATATCAGATGAACTGGCATAAATTCAACGTTATAAATTGAGCCTATAAATGAAACTATGATTTTACAGGAATTACTGTAGTAGAAAGGCTACGGACCCTCAAGTCAACCTGAGTCAAACCCACTCTTTAGAGTTTTATATATTTTATGCCTGCAATAAATGCTTTTGTGAAAGCCCATAACCTGCAAAAAAAAAAAAAGTCATTGGAAGTCTATTAATTATAATAATACCGCCCAAAAAGCTGTGAGGGTTTATTTTTGTGACATCACTCTTTGATTTCTTACTGCCTTAAATTATCCCTTTGTTGGCTGGGTGAGGGTAACAGTCATATTTTTGTCATTAAATATAAGGAGTTTTAAAGCCTGATCCACCCCAGCTCTAATTGATATTGCTTTCATTTGGCAGATAGTGACCTGATTTATAATTTAAATATGCATCATTATATGCACCTCTTCTGTATAATGAAAAAGTGAAGTTACTCTCATCTTTTCCTGCAATGTTAACATCAAGGAAAAGTATCTTCCTTTTTTCCCCTTTTATACTCAGAGCCTAATTGAAAACTGTTCATTGAATTTCAACATGATAGAAAAGTCTTTTTATCTCTCAATTTGTCCATTAGCTATTATAATTGAAGTATCTGCTACACAGCTGAATTGATATTGTTCTTGTTTGAATTCTGGATTTCTCTAAATCTTCTATGAGGCATCAACTAAAAAAATATGGGTTAGGAGACATTAGTGAGCAATATTGTCTAAATGGGACATTAGACCAGCACTCCACATGTGTAAAGCTGCCCAAAGTAGGAAATCATCTAATTTTACTGGAGAACGTGTTGCATAATAATCTTAACAGCATGACCATAAGGTTTGCTAATTGCCACATCTGTTTAACAGCTGTCAGATGTTTGCCATATGCTGCCATCAATATTACAACAGAGTACATTACAGGGAGTTTTATTGTGTTCGACTGTTATTTATTTGCCACAGACATTACTCCAGCCAGTGACGTCTATTTATGTTACACCGCTAATTATATTTTAAAAGCTGAATGTGAAATCCTGCTTTTCCAGCTTCCTTAGACCCCACTCCTGATGATGTAACTAATAACTTTTTCCCTACAGAGCTCTGAACTGGTTTATAAATTTCCATCTCTTCTCATGGTAAATAATTCTTCTGCAAAATAACTTATTTATGTTGTTTTTGAAGGATGTTTCTAAGCCCAAGCTATGTTTTAACGGCAATGCTTGTAAGAACTCAAAAATAAACTTCTTTTTCAAAGAACCCACTTCATTCCATGTTTTTTTTTTCATGAGGACACAGGTCAGGGATGGAAGACAGTTCAGCTTTACAGCTCAGAAGGTTGATACCCCAATTCCAGTCCCAAGCCTGCCACTGACTCATTCCGTGCCCTCGATTTGTTGTATGACCCTGATTTTCTGATCTCTGAGCCAAACACCTCACTGAATGTCTGGGGGAACTGAGAGGTGATACAGCCCTGCTACCTTCAGAGCACAGAAATATGGCTGATCTTTGCTGTTGTGTTCCACCCTTTCTCAGGACTTGGGAACGGCTCCTTTCAGCTGCTCCGTGCGGCACTTTCTCGTTCCATGCAGCGATGGCAGCAGCGAAACAGGAGCAGAGATTGACAGTGTGCAGAGCAGGCAAAATATGCATGATGTGATTTAATGTGAGTTGATAGGTGTCACTGATCTCTATTATAAATAGACTGTGTGAATTCCATATGATGTATTATTTATCTATTGTAGATGCCTTTTTGTTTCATTAATAAACCTGGAAATCAGACGTATACATTTCCAATGATGAGTTTTTGGCAATACAAGGCATCGTGACATTTGTCTGCAATTGCTCAATTATTTTGATGATTTTCTTCTTCTTTCTCTATAAATGATTAATGCTTGAGATGTTTGTTCAAGTTTCTCCTGATTTTAGCTCATTTGTCCAGCTGAATTCTTTCTTCCTCCTCTAATTAGGGATTATTGCAGTGTAAGGACTTCCACTGTGACCTGAATTCTGGTTCCTTGGAGATGTTGCACCAGAGAACACAACACAGGTCCTGTGACTGAGGTTTGTGTTCGACTCTGGGGTCTGGGACCTCCAGAAAATCTCACATTAACAGTGCAGTTTCCATTTAAATCTGCCTTGGAGAGGAAACTCTCTGCTGTTCTTCTACCTACAGTTAAAAATGTTTCCCTGTTTTTCTGTGCTTGAGAAAATTAAGGAAGTACTTTGTTGTTTATTTAGATAGGAAAAGACTTGAATTTTTCAAATTTCTGATGAGAACAGTAAGCAGCAGCTGGTGCCTTCAATTCACACTTTTAGAAGATGTTCAAGCAAAGACACTAAAAGGCAAAGAATTTAAAATATAAGGCAAAGCTGGGGGTTGTTCCAGGAGCCCAAGCGAAGCCTCGGAGTCCTTGAGGTGGGTGAGGATGAGGGGGGGTTGCTGAACAGGGAAGTGGGGCTGTGAGTTCAGCCAACATGTGCCTACAAGAGAAGTAGGTGCTCAGCTCCCATGAGGAATCCAATGCCTTGCACAAATGCCTCCATCAGTAATCTCAAATTTGTCTGCCTTCTGCATTTGATCTCCTTATTTTCCTCTTCTATGCTTTTTTAATGCTGTTTGTAGCCATTTCAATTATGCGATTTCCTTATCTGGGTACCACTGAGAATACTGTACAAGACTTTATAAACAGCTACTAAGTTTATCTGCCTGTCATTTGGTTTTCATTATGCGAGATAACAATCTTTCTCATATCTTATAAGAAGATATAATGTGATTGTTTTGAAACAGGGAGGGGGAAAAAAGTCTAGTCTGCATTATCCTCAGCCTCGTGGTATTTGTAACGTCAGCGGTGTCAGCACAATCTCCAACATTTTTCCTTGCTGTGGTCCAGGAAGAATTATCTCTCTGGGTTTTTGTGTTTGCTGCTATCTCCTCTTTTTCTCCATTTTAGACACAGTGAGGTTCTTATCTGGAGTGTGGTTATGCAGCTACAGACTTGCCCACATTCAGCCTGATCCCTCGGAAGCATTTCATGGGGCTCCTGCACCGAAGGGAAGGATGAGAGGCAATTGTCAACAGTTCACTCTATTAAATATGGACAGATATTATTCATGTCATTTGACAGTTCTTGACTTTCAGCTGTATAATGACAGTGAAACAGTAGGAATTGCAGCAGCCCAACTTCTGTCTTACTTCAAGATAAGCTTATCAAGTGTAGCCTGAATCCATTCTACTCATAAGCAGCTCCGAACTCGTGTCGTGCTGAACCGCCACGCTCAGTCCTGCTTCCTGTGATTGCTCTACATGTCCATATGGTCCCAGTTGTTTGCCATCTTACAGCTATTTTGCACGAGTTTTAGGAGACAGACTGTTTCTTGTCTTTGTTCAGCACCTTGTACTGAGCAGCCCTGGCTCCTGCCTGATGCCACCAAGTGCTCATGGAACATAAATAAGGTAATGAAGTGATAGCAGGTGATGGTCAGCCCTGGTGGGGTTTTCTCTCTTCATCAGTTCCACACTTGCTCTACAAAGAGTAGCTCCTTTGACTGACTTCTTAACAGGAAAAAACACCCTGAAATTTATCCTGTGCTATTTATCCCAGAGATCCAGAGGCATCTCTGAACAACATGCAGGAATCACATACATTGTTTAGGCTCTCCCAGCACAGTGTGGCGGCTGCAGACCCAACAAGGGCTTAAGGTTAAGAACTGACCAAGTGTCTAAGGAATTTCCATGCTCCTTATGAGCCTTCCAGGTAACAACACTTCCCAAACTTGTAGGATCTGGTGTCAGGGGAGAGGAGAGGATTTGGAAAACTTCTGGCAGTTGAATGTATAATTAAAAAAAAAAAAACCAAACAGGATTGTGAAAGCAAATTTGGCCGTTTTGATCTTACAGGATTTGATCAGCCCAATTTTGATCTCCCAGTGGCTGGAAACTCCTCCAGGCCAGGCTTGTCATTCTGTTTTTGCCTGTACAATAAAGAGCATAAGAACATATAAAAATGTACAAATGTTGCTGTTGGCTGTGGCCATGGGCCAGTGTCATGCCTGCAGCCAGACCTTGTCCACTCGCCGTTGTGTCCAGCGTTCCCTCTGTAACTGGAAAATATGGGACACTAAAGAAAATCAATCACTACAGACTTCCCCAGAATATTTCCAAATGATTTACGTTTATTAAATCATTGTTGATTTGGTTTTTTACTCTGAGTTTGGTCACTTTTTGAGGACACTTTTGAGCAGCAGTAAACAAAAATTATTGTCATCAAAATAATTTACAGAAGTTTTGCAAATGCTTCTGAGTGGGAAACTCTTTGCTGTTTGACTTTTCACTGGAATATGTCGGTGGAAATATGAGTCCAGGTTTCAAAATTAAATGCATGCCTCAATGGCTGAGTTTATGCATTCATAATTATATTTACAATTAGAAATAATGTAATCAGGAATAGAATTCTTTTATTGGCTGAGTGCACAAAACGAGTTGTGGAGAAAGTGCAGTTTTAAGCCATGCTTTCTTCCCCACAATTTAGGAGCATTTAAGCTTCATCTCCAACATACATTAGGAAATTACCAGCTAATTAAGTCCATCTGGGGCAGTACTGCAGTGCAAGACTGCTGGGTCCCTCCCCAGATTCCCTTTGGCACAGCAAAGCCCCAGATGCTGCGGGCACGACGGGACACAAAGGCACTGCGGTGACTCCGTGCAGCTCCACGGGCAGGGGTGGCCTCTAAACATCTTAATTCCTTTACATAACAGGAAAGCAAAGCTTTAAATGGAAGCACGGATGGGGAGAGGGCACATGGCATGGTGTAATTGAGAATTCCTGTGCCCTGCCAGGCAGGGTTAATGGGCACTGCCCTGCAGAAAACTGGCTCCTGGGAACCCTGGAAATGTCAGAGTGGTGCAAAACAAGACGGTGCTCCAGGTCCTCGTGGTGTTAACTGGAGGCTGCAGGGCAGCTCTGAACCCACACACATAATTTGTAGGCACAGGATGTCATTTACCATTGCTTACCTCTCATTAAAACTAATCAGAATGGCTTTCTGTGAAAAATTGATTTTTAATTGGAAAAGTTAAATCAGGAACCGGTTTTCTTTTTCCTTGAAAAGCTGCAAATATTGAGCTGGGGCTGATGGACAACATCCTTGTTTGCTGATAGCTTCAAGAGCACTGAATGACAGTTTTTTCCTTTGGTCTTTGGCCAAAAGTAGCATCGAAGAATATTTCTTTATATGCTCTGCAGGGTAATTTTAGTCAGAAAAGTAATTTTCCCTAAAAAAAGAAAATTCCAAGGGATGTTTTCACTTGCCAGGTTAGGAAGCAGTTGATACTGGGGTGCAAACAGGAGAGCAGACTCTTGCAGTGGGCTCCCCTGCTTCTCATACTTTTCAACAGGCCTGTCACCGGCAGCACAAGGTGCAGCAATGTCAGTTTTAATTAAAACCTTTTGTTTTACCTACCACACAGAACAGCTGCAGCATCAACCGAGAAACAACAGCACCACAACACATACAAGCCCAGGGTTCATGGAATACAAAAGGAGGCACTGGTAATGGGAACCCCACACAAAGCTGGTTGGGCCATAAATTCTACAAAATGCTGATGTTTCTCCCTGAAATGTTCCACAAAATCTTTTGCTGATGGTCAAAGAATGTCAGCTAGAAAAATGTGCAGCAGTTTTTTCCTCAAAAATTAAGAGGCAAACAACTATTTTTTGCACAGCTGTACATGTGAGTGGCTCGTGAATCACAGGGAGGTACCACCAGGTAAGGAACCCGTACAATTTGCTGAATCTAACTCAGTAACAACTACAAATGTAAGGCTGCTCCACAGGCTTTCTGCAGAAACACCACTTTATAGTGCTGATAGCAGCTCTTTATTGTCACTAACCTCAATCAGACTGAAGATGTTTAAGATGAAGGGGCTTTGCTGCCTATTCTCCCAACAAACGACTTGCAGGACAAGAGGAAAGAACCTCAAGCTGTAGCAGGGGAGGGTCAGGTTGGATATCAGGAGGAATTTCTCCATGGAAAGGGTGGTCAGGCATTGGAAGAGGCTGCCCAGGGAGTTTTGGAGTCCCCTCCCCTGGAAGTGCCCAAGGAAGGACTGGAGGTGGCACTTAGTGCTCTGGGCTGGGGGACAAGGTGGGCATCGGGCACAGGGTGGGCTCAGTGATCTTGGAGGGCTTTTCCAACCTCAAAGGTTCCATTAGCAGTTTAACCCTATTTCTTGGAAGTGGTCAGTGAAGTTCTCCATCACTTGAAATATTGACTTGGGGTAAAGGTCAGCCCTGGCAGAGACACCAACACAAGTTCTTACACTCTGTGCTGACCCATCCCACTGGGTACACTGAATGCCCAGGGGAGTACACAGGGAATGATCTGGATGAGCAGGAGTGATCCTCAAGGAGATAAAGTTACCTCCTTCCCCAGCTGCTGGAGTGTGCACCCCACACGTGGGGTGGGCCCTAATCTCCCAGATGACCTGTTATTAACTAATTACCAGGGGATATCACAAACTGGTGAGCCTGACAGTCCCTGTTTATAAATGTGAGCTGCAGCTGTGACGGTGTAAGTGAAAACCCACTTTGGAGTAGTTCTGTGAGCAGGAAGGCTCTGCCCTGGCCCAGCCAGCTGAGCCCCAGCAGAGCTGTTTGGGTGTCTCCAGCCCTTGCCACCCAAAATCACATAAAAGCTTTGAGTGCAATAGAGTGGGGAGCATTTACAGAGACTGTCCTGTGCTGTAAGGGGGTGGAAGGGGAAATGCCCTGCATGGGGATAGGGACTGGGACCTGGAGATGACAGCTGGATCTCAGGGAGGACATTTGGCTCCAGTTTGGCCACCACTGCTCACTCCCCTCTGCTCGCTTCCCACTTCCATGCAAAATGCAGGTAAAATTATTCATCTCCAAGGAAGGGGAGGTTGTTAACTAGATAATAATAATCAAATTATTTTAAACTGAAAAACTGCTAAGTCTGGTGTGCAATGGGGTTCTATTTCTTTACTTGTTTTTTTCTGAGATATTTTTTTCTTTGTGAGCACTCACAGAAACATCCTCACAAGATGTGCATCTCATTTTTGTGAGAATTTTATGAAGACCCCAGGGAACAGCAACTATATTACCTGAAGTTACCTTTATATCATAAGACACAGGTAGCAACTAGTCAAGAGACACAAAGGACCTTTGCAATTTAAACTTGTTTGGTGTTCTGCTTAATAGAGCTGAGCAAGAAATTATGCTGGCATCGAAGTTCTCAGAGCTGGGCTATGCTATTTAAAATGGAATTTCATACTAATGAGCCTAAAATAAAACAATGTGTGGAAGGAGATTTCAAGTATCCTCAATTGAATCAGTTGTTCTGCAGAAACAAATCCAACCAAAGAGCACCCTCTGCTGGACAGCCCCTTGTGAAACTCAAAAGTGCACATTTTGCAGCAAAGAAGAGCCATGCTGGTCCTAAAGCAGAAAGGGAGAGAAGGTAAGATGCTGGGGATAATCCTTCACGTTCCATTTTCCGAGGAAAACATAGGAAATATTATTCTATTTTTATTTTATTCTGTGTTTGATATTAAATCATGAAAAATTAACAGAAACAGAGAGTCAATCTGCTTCAAAAGTAGATCCTAGTTATGAAAGGTTCATTTTCATCAGGGTTTTATCATTACTGTGAGATCTTTCAGGTGGGTCACTCAACAGATCGGGGTTAATAATTTCTTGTATCCAACAGATACTTCATTTTTATCTGTTTCCAAGATTACCACAAAAAGCTATTTTTCTGTAGTTCTTTATGAAAAAATATATTTTATGTATTTGTTATTCTGGCTTCTTCAGGAAGATGCTGTTATGTTTCTGATTCCTGACTGAATAAATTTGATTCTTTAGTTTTCAATGCACATTTAAAATTTGCTTTTGAAGAATACGCTGCTGCATTCTCTGAGATTCAGGGAGCCTGGTAACACATGAATGAATTTTTACAGGATTCCTGGAAAGCACACACATATGACCATGGGGAATATTACCCTGATAAAGATTTAATTGTAAAATGAAATTGAGTAGCAGTAAAGTTCAGATAGTATTTCTGTGGCTGTGATTTCTACATGCAGACATTCCTCCAGAGGAAATTCAGATGTCACCCCCTCATGTTTGTTACCCTTTTCATGATCTTTTCAGTGCCTGAAAAAATACAGTACCAACATCTTGTGACACACAAACAAAGCAAAAGCCTTTATTTTAGAAGGATTATGGTTTTTTTTTCAGTGGGTGGCACAGAGTTCAAGAACAGTAACATGGTTGTGATGCAAAACCAAAATACTTTATCATTATTATTTTATATCAGGACTGATTAAGCTATAAATACCTGATAACTGGACCTCAGTAGAAAAGGTTCCCTAGCTGGAATATCTTCTGATGCTCTGTAAAACAGCAGCATGTTCATACAGCTCAAATGCACACCAGTTCTGACACAGAAGGTGTGGAGTTGTACTTCTCTGGGTCATGGCTCAGTTACTTCCTTTGTGTGCAAGTTTTAATTGTCTTATATACTTTGTTTACCATTCTAACAATATCAGATGTCATCTACAATGGCATAAGCAGAGACTCAACTCTTGCTCACTTAATCCCACTAAGCTCAGAACGGGACTTTCCTCCTAAGGAAAGCTGGCAGTTGTCAGGAGATGTGGCTCCAATGGTCTGGGACATGGTATTTAATAACTGATGGATAATTTCACAATGCAAAAGGAATTATCTTTTTATCTACTATCAGTTAATTTGGCTGAAGAAATCTTGTCAGTCAAAAGCTGGAGAGGTTTGCTCTCTAAAAACCAAGTACAGGCAGAAATCCTTCTGTCCTCGGACAGTGAAATATTCCTTGTCTATGGACCTGGTTGTGTGAAGGAGAAACCCAAGAAAGGTGTTTCTGTGGCACATTAATAGGCACTGCCTGCACTGAAGTTCTGCAGCCTTGTGCACGCACAGACTTTGTGAAAGATGGCAAGATTTATAGAGCAGAACTGAAGGAAGAAGATTATTTTTGGTAATCTTTGGAGGGTATGAATTAATAAATTCTAGTTGTCCCAGCTCTTAGGAATTCCATTCTGTCTAAATTTCAGTTTTGTTTTCTCCTTTCCCTCTCCGGCAGAGTCGAACCTGGGAATAGCATCACTCAATGGCTCGTTAGTTTGATAAAGTGGCATAAGTGACTCCAGCTCTGACGGGCACCTCCAGCTCCGAAACATTTACACGTCCCCAGGGAATTCTGAAAAACACCACAAAGTCTTTAGGTACTGAATCACAGGCAAGGATTTTGAATCTTTAATTTTTTTTATATATATTCTTTTCTATGAGGATGTCAGAACTAAAATATGGAACATGCTTTTCCCACTTGGTTCCTATTACTTGTAAAGCATTCAAAAGCTTCTGGAATAAAATTACCTCTCTGCCCTGCCAGGGAGAGCTCCACGGAGTATCAAGGGAGTCCCTCTGCTGGTGTTGCTTTCCATTTTTAACCCAAATATAATAATAAAAATGACTAAATATTAGACTGAGGCTGCATAATCTTGAATTCAGCATTTATTTGTTATCATGTTTATCCCAGTGGGGTTTTACTGTACTTTTATATTTATACAAAAAGTGCTGAAATGTATTCCATAAATTAACGAGCTTATTTTCGGGTGTGACAGATTCATCATTATCACAATGTAAGTTTGTTTTGAAAGTTTGGTCATATGAGAGCAGGCAATTTGCATTTAGGAAAAAAATATTTTTAACAGCAATGCAAACATACAAGAGGTGCAGGAAACTGAATTCAATCCTGAAATTATATTCCTTCATTTTCTATCCCAACTGCATATTTTCCATGGTGGGAAAGACACTGAAGCAAATTTGCACAGTTAACCCCATAAACAGCTGACATTTCCCCTGGGTGGATTCAGGTCTGACAATGAAGAATTAGACAACTCAACAGAAAAATACATTTCTATTTTGTTCCAGTAGTCACTGGAGGTTTAATCACAGTTGTCAATGTGCTGTTGCAGTGAACAATATTTTTATATTGAGTTATTTTACAGTTCATACGGCAGTAAGAAATATCTTAAGGTACTAACTGATTATTTCAACTTTATTTATTGTACAGAAAAGCAATGACATTGAAAATATTGTATAAATAGCAAACGTATTGAACAGCAAGATCCCTCCCTTGCATTATGAATTGAAATGACATTATTTTAAAACCTTTGAAAAAATCATCATAATTATATGTTATCAACACAGAGACAGATTAACTATTATTTTAACATAATTAATTGGAGCTCACAGCATTTATGTTGTTGTGTGTCATTAGCCATCAAAATGCTAAAAATTGGGGTTTGAATCTTTGCGTTACTGTAATTGGCTGAGTTTTTCTCTAAATCCATCATTTGTTTGTTTCCACCTTAAACATCTGATCTTTTTAATTACAATTTACATTTTTTTGTCTGTCCCCTAAGCCCCATTCCAATCTCACTTGGGATTTTCTCACACCGGAGCCTTCAAAAGAAAGATTTTCCTCTTCAGTGACCACAAGGTTGTACCCAAGTTTATATTCCTTCCTTACAATACTGTTGGGGTTTTGTGGGGGACTTTTGAATCTGCTTAGTATATTCTGTTCATTTATACATTTATATGGCTCATTTAAATATTTTTCTTTTTCTCTTTTAAACCTTTTAATCCTCCAGCTACAGAAAGGCAAATGGAACAATAAATAGTATCATATTTAAAGGGTTGGGGTTTGTTCTCCTGTCTGGCTCAACTAGTAACTCTCTCCCCCCTGCTTGAATAGGTTTGTTTTTTTCTCTGCGCTTGCAGTTTAGAACATGTTGTTCCTGTGTGATCTCAGATGATGGAAGGGCGGGTGGAAGCTCTGGATGAAGGCAAAAGTCTCCATATTCCTTGTAGTTCTGTCTCTGGGAAAGCACTGAGGCCACAGCTGTCCAACACTGTGCCCGGGAACGCCTGTCTCCGAGGCTCTGATGAGCCCTGACTTCTTTATGCCTCTAATTTTTTTTCCTTCTCTCTCATGATTGACATTTGTCTTTTCTGGGCCTTGTTTGCTTGCACTGCGCTTGCAGGGAGCCTGGAGCACTGCAGTATTTTCATTGCAGTCAGGTTAAGGGTGACGAAGATTACACATGCACACTGATTTATGCCTCAAAGGCTGGAAATAGTGTCAAGTGTGATCTCAGCAGAGCTGGGCTCGATGACTCAAGTGCTTGGTGCAGTGTTACACTCTCAGACATCAATCCTCAGACACTGAAATGGAAACGCGGTGTCCAGAACATCGCTCGATAAAGTCCTGATCTGTGACTGTTAGCAGTTATTAATAAGGTAACAGTATTTCCAGTGTTCATGCCAAAGCCAGAATTACAGAATCATAGAGTCATCAAGGTTGGAAAAGACTTCCAAGATTGAGTTCAACCTGTGCCTGATCCTCACACTGTCACCCAGCCCAGAGCGTCATGTCCAGTCATTCCTTGGACATCTCCAGGTTTGGGGACTCCACCATCTCCCTGGGCAGCCCCTTGCACACCTGAGAGCCCTTTCCATAAATTCTTCCTGATGTCCAACCTGAACCAACTGTGGCACAGCTTGAGGCCATTTCCTCTTGTCCTGTCACTTGTTACCTGGCAGGTGACTGTTCTCCCAAAGGTAGACAGCAATTTTTTTAATGTTTCAAGCTCTGCACTGCATTGAAGTCAGTGCCTAGTGCCTGTTTTTTCTTCCTCTAACCATATATGTAAAACAAAACCCAGAGAGAGGGATTTGACAGTTCCCTTAGGACACAAAAGGCCAAGAATTTGAACTGCAGGCGCCTGTACTACAAGCTACTGCTGCTTCTGGTGCAGGTGCCTTTCTCCCTCTGGTTTTAACCACATGTAGCTGCCTGGACATGAAAAACCAACACAGCCATGACCAAACTTCGTATGTCCCTACAAAATGCATTAACTTGGCCCCATCTCATCTTCTCCTTCAATGAAAAGAGCCTGAAAATTCCCAGCCTGGCTGTATTTGCAGCATGCTGGGAAACACCAGAGGTGGGAAGAACAGCACAAGTGCAGTCCAAGACAGAGCTCTTCCCTCCCAAACGCCTCCAGCCCTTGCCAGAACAGGGAATTGAGCAGTTCACTTTGCTACTGACCAAGTGCTTTCTGCAAGGCAGCTGGCAGGAATGATGGAAGGGGTGGAGGGAATTCCTCTTTTGGATGCCAGTTACATCAGCCCAGCTCACTCTGAACCTTTTCCTGTATGTTAATTTAACACATCTCATCAATAGTGTCCAATTGAATAATGTAGCAACCACCACACCAGACACAAAGCTGTTCACATCTGACTCTCTAGTGCAACCTCAGAGCATCCTGTAACGCTTAAATACTGTTGTCCTGACACCCAGCTGGAAGGGGAAGCACACCCGTGGGCTCTCCCCCTGCTCAGTTTGTTCTGGCAGTCAGGAGGGGCACACAGCCTGCCCAGCTGCCATCACAGCTCCTTGGGTAAATGAAAATTCACTTTTTTCACAACACACAACGCCTATTCTTTTCTAATCAAGTCCAGCAGGTTTGAAGTCTAATGAAAAGGCATTAAATTAAGGGAGAAAAAGATAAAAATAATATATGCCGTGTTCCAAAGCACACCTGTGGCTGCAACTATAATTGGTGGATAGACAGACAGGCAGACACTCTGTCAGCTTTGGAAATGGGTCACAGTGTTCTGGAAAAAACAACAAAATGAGTTAAAAGTCAGTTTTCTCTTCCACAGCTCTATCTATACTGTGGAAAAAAATAGATTTGTGTTGATTACTTTTACTCTAGGATTTAATTTCTTTTGGATCTATTCCCAAAACAGTCTCATCAGCACTAACCATATTCTTATTTGTGTGCCACACTTTGCAGGGACTGGCTGTGTGGCCACGCCGGCAGAAGGGAGAAGTGCTGAAGATTGGTAGAGAGAGCTGGAATATCAAAGGGTGATTTTAGCAATTAT
>JAOXXN010000252.1:13670133-13684581 GCA_026770055.1 Myrmophylax atrothorax
GGGTGATTTTAGCAATTATGCCGTTTTGTTCTCTGGCAGTTATTAGTGTTGTGATAGCAGGAAAAAGAATTTGGGAGAATTTGCATAAATAGTAATTAGCAATTTAAAAACTCCTTTGCATGGAGATCACTGAGCACCCTGGTCGTGTGGAAGGATGAGCCGTAAGGTCCCTTCCAATCCAAATTTTTGCATGATTCTGACAGGCAGAACTTCAGGGTGGCTCTCACCGCTACTCCTACCGCAGGATTTAATCCCAGTGCCAGGCCTAACTCCCCCGAGCTCTGCTGGACTAACTGAAGCCCTAGTTTAAGGCTGCGGGCTCTGCGGTGCAGGGCGGGCCCTCAGCTGGGACAGGCACGGGCAGGGCTCGGGGCCTGCCGGGGGAGGTCTAGGCAAGGCTCGGGGTTTAGTGCGGGGTGTAAGGATAGAGGTTCGGGGTCCCGCAGCGCTGCCCGGGCCCTGCGGGCGCTGAGGGCACCGCCGCGGCCTCGCCGCCGCCACTGAGCATGCTCGGCTCCCGCACATCCGCCCGCGCTCGGCGGGAGCGGTGCCGGGGCAGCGGTGCCGGGGGGAGAGCAGTGCCCGCGGGGAGCGGTGCCCGGGGGCAGAGCGGTGCCCGCAGGGAGCGCTGCCACAGCAGGTGCCATGAACGGCGGCGCGGCGGGGGCGGCGCCCGCCTTCTCCGGCCCCGTGCAGTGTAAGTGCCGCCGCGCCATGCGCGCTCCGGGGCCCGCGCCGCGGCAGCCCAGTGGAGCCGGGGCCTGGGCAGGCCCCGAAACCTGAGTAGCGCATGAAACGGGCGGGTCGGAGCCCGGGAACCTGGCTGGGGGGCGGGGGGAACCCGGGAATCTGAGTGAGCGCTGCGGGCGCCGGGGCGGGCGGGGTCGGTGCTTGGTCCGTGATGGGTCAGTGGTCCTCAGTCCGTGATGGGTCGCTCCTTGGTCTGTGATGGGTCATTCTTTGTTCCGTGATGGGTCAGTCAGTTCTCAGTCAGTGGTCCAGAGTCCGTGGGTCCCGGGTGGGGGTCCATGGGTCCTGCGCAGTGGTCCGTGGATCCAGGGTGGTGGTCCATAGTCCCTGATCCATGGGTCCCAGGAGTGGTCTATGGGTCCCAGGCGTGATCCATGGTCCAAAGTCCATGGACCCCAGGCACTGGCTGGTGGTCCATAATCCATGGTCTATAGTCTATGAGTCCTGGGTGGTGGTCCATGGTGTATAGTCCATGGATCCCAGGCAGTGGTCCATGATCCCAGGCAGGCTCTATTGAGTGATGCCATGACCACTGGGCAAGTACCCCCTGCAGGACCCCAAAGGCCTTTGGGGGAGCATTCCACCACCCCACGTGTGGGTCCCGCAGCGACCCCCCAGCACAGGTCATTTGGGCAGCAGGATGTCCCCATGCCACTCAGAGCAGTGTCACCCATCCCCGTTCCCCGCGCCAAGCTCCTGACACTGCACTCCTGTTCCCGCAGTCCCCGGCGGCACCACGGTGCTGGTGGAGCTCACCCCTGACATCCACATCTGTGGCATCTGCAAGCAGCAGTTCAACAACCTGGACGCCTTCGTGGGGCACAAGCAGAGCGGGTGCCAGCTCACCAGTGCCACGGCCGGGGCCACCAGCACCGTCCAGTTTGTGTCAGAGGAAACGGTGCCATCCACACAGGCACAGAGCACGACCAGGACCATCGCCTCGGAGACACAGACCATTACAGGTAGCAGTGCCACACTGGAGCTGGAAGGCACTCAGCTCGTGCCAAGTCTGGCACTGAACAGGCTCCCCAGGGCAGTGGGCACAGCCCCAAGGCTGCCAGAGCTCCAGGAGTGTTTGGATGATCCTCTGGGGCACAGGGTGTGACTCTTGGGGATGGTCCTGCGCAGCGCTGAGGGTTGGACTCAATGATTCTTGTGGGTCCCTTCCAGCTCAGCATATTCTGTGATTCTGTGAAGTGGGAATAATACACAGCTCATGTGTCCCCATCACACTTGGCTAAAATAACAGTTTTCACATTAGTGCTCCTGTAACCAAGGAAGAAAAATAGTGGTGTGCTGCCTCCTTGGGTTTGGAGTGACAATAGTTGCTTAATTTGCTAATTGAGATACAAGCTCTTGCAGAGAATTGCTCAAGTCTGTTGTGCTGTATAACTAACTTGTGGAAACTAATTAAAATTGCCAATACTTATGCAAAATAATGAAATTATTCTGCATTTTAATTTTTTAAGAGTGCTCTTGATGAAAAACAGACACAGAATTGCTGTCAGGCACTAACCCAGGCCTTTTTTTGTGAGAACTCTGCATTCTCTAATGTTGCTCCCACAACTAATTGGCAGGAAAAGTATTACTCAAAATTTCTGCCTATGTGAAGGCTCAAGTGAGGTCCTGATTCTAGAGACATTTAAATAAAATTAGGATTTTGTTCCATGTGTGAAGGTTTGCCCTTCTATATATAGTTTTATTTTATTTTGGTGTGGGACCTTACTAAAATCCAAATTATTTGACTGTAATTTGGATAGACAGATTAAGACAGAGAATTTGGAAGAGCAGTGAAACTGAATTCAGGGCTCATGTCCAGGAATTTTTGTATTATAATCCCTCAACTCAGTGTGGGTTTTGGGTGAGTCATTTTTCTCCTTCATGTTTACTCCTCTTTAAAATGATGGCAGTTCTATCCATTTGCCCTTTTGGGGTATAGTGTTGTTTAATTGATTTAAAAGCTGTTACTTTGGCTGAGATAGTTTCACCTGTTATTCTTGTGAGTAACAGCTAAAAACAGTGGGATTGAAAGAGGCTGAACTTTTTCAACAATTACAAAAAGGTTTGTTTGCATTATGCCTTTTTGTCAACATTTACCATATAAAGAAGGGGGGGTTTTTTCTCCTTTGGGCTATAGCACAGCCAGTGTTGAAATACAAATTTAGCTTTATTTGGTATTTGGAAGAGGAAAAACCTTTTTCCTTTCCCCCTCCCCCAGGTAAACAGGAACACAGGAACAGGAATGTTGCTGGAAAAAAACAGAATGGAAAAGTAATTTATGAAACCAGACGATAATTACATTTTTTTCTGATTAGAGAAGTTAATGTTCTCAAATGAACCTTTTTTCTATGTGCAGTTTCTGCCCCAGAGTTTGTTTTTGAGCATGGCTATCAGACGTACCTGCCCAGTGAGAGCAATGAGCCTCCAGCTGCTGCCACCGTCCCCACTCCCCCCAAAGCACGGCCCAAAAAATTCACCTCCTCGCTCACACAGAAGAAACTGAACTGCTGCTACCCAGGTAAGATGGGCTTTGTACCTTCTTGCTTTTCATTTTGACATTGAGAGGTGTCCAACAGACATACACCCAGGACATCTGTCTGTCTTGAGCAGTTAAGGACGTACTGAACCTGGAAGGCAATCTGCTTACTAAAGGTGTGATGAACTACTGTTGATACCAGGAGTAGATGTGGTGTTGATTTCACATGTCCTCAGACTTTGTTCCTACACTGTGGTGTCCTGTGGTGATGCTGCAGTGTGTTTGAGTGGAGTCTTTGGTCTCTGCCCACACCTGTACCAATGTAAGAGTGGAATCTTGCTACCTTTTTGTTCACTGCTGTTGTACATGAGAAATATTATACATGAATTTGGCATTTCATGGTTTGTCTTTGGTCACTTAGCATTTTTATAAGGATGGATTGAACTATCTTTATAAAATGAGTGAAAACCCTACAGGACACAAAAAATGAGCACAGAGACATCCATATAGGTGAGCAGTTCTGTTCATGGTGGCAGAAGGTTCAGTCTCTCTTCCCAAGCTTGTAGTATATTTTTATTATTTTGTGAGATTTTCCTTGAATTTAATGGTGTCAATCTTACCATTTTCAGGTTGCCAGTTCAAGACTTCCTATGGCACAAAGGATATGGAACGCCATCTACGAACACACACAGGTCTGTATAGTTGCTGTATTTTAGTTGTGGTTGGTTTCCTCCTTTTACCTTTTTCACAAAAAAGTATTTTTCTATGAAATACTGTCTCTATACACAGAATGCACACGTAAGTCTGTACCTTCCAGTATTGTACTGCTCTGTGTCTGAGGAATTACCCTCTTTGGGTAAGCCATGCCCCACTGTGGGCAGTCCCATGCACAGCTGTGAAACATGAACACTGGATATTGATTTAAGGCACAGTTAAACACATGGTCTGCACCTCAGAAATTTAGCAGGGTGCAGTGTGGTAGTAGTGCATAAACCTCACTTGTTCTTCATGTGGAACAGTAATTCTATGAATTCACCTCCCTTCCTCTAAATGCTCAATTTCAGAGTTGTAAAAGCAGAAAGTTCCAAAGGATCTGCTAAATTTGTTGCACCTGTGCCTGCAGCCTTCTGGAGCGTAGGAGAATTCTTAGCTTATAGTATGGCTGGTGAAATCCAGTGTCCAGCTCCTGAAAACCAGTCCCTTTTCTCCTGTTTACTGTGTGCCTGTTTGCTCTATCGCAACAACATCCTTACAATGCAAAGCTTCTTGACATGCCCTCTCGCTCGTTCCAGGGGACAAGCCCCACAAGTGTGAGGTGTGCAGCAAGTGTTTCAGCAGGAAGGACAAGCTGAAGATGCACATGAGGTGCCACACGGGGGTGAAGCCCTACAAGTGCAAGCACTGCGAGTACGCGGCCGCCGACAGCAGCAGCCTCAACAAGCACCAGCGCATCCACTCCAACGAGCGCCCCTTCAAGTGCCAGATCTGCCCCTACGCCAGCCGCAACTCCAGCCAGCTCACCGTGCACCTCCGCTCCCACACAGGTACTGCTCGGCCTTGCCAGGCTCAAATGCACTCAGCTGCCCTCAGAATAGCCGGCAGTGGAAGGATTTAGGGGAATTTATTTCCAAAGTCGAGAACGTATTTAACATCTCAGCGCAAATCTGCACCAGATCAGGAAAAGACACAGCCCCTGTTCTTCTCAGGGCTGTTATCATCCCTTCAAACCTGTCTGTAATTGCTTATCTTCTTCCATACCTGGGAGGTCAGCTACTCTTTTCTGGGAAAGATGCCTTTTCCCAGGCAGGAAAGCTTTCTTAAGTAAAAAACCCTAAACTCCTTCTGGTAAAATGTTCCAGAAGGATCTTCTACACTTCCAGGCTAAAATTTAGCTCTCTAAAGCTTTGAAGGTCATAGGGAGGATTCAAAATTTATACAGGTGTTGGGATGCCCAGAAGGAACGATGCTGACTCTCAAAATCACCAGTGCATCCACCTTCTGTGACTTCTTAGGTACAGAATCCAGTAGGGCAACACAGCTCTCCTAAAAATACCTGGAAGCAATCAGAAGACAGGTCTGACTCTTGGCAGACTTTCTGCTAAATTGATTTTGAAACTGCCTATTAGATGTTCTCAGACCAGCAGAACTGAAG
Organism: Myrmophylax atrothorax; assembly: GCA_026770055.1. Taxonomy (NCBI): domain Eukaryota; kingdom Metazoa; phylum Chordata; class Aves; order Passeriformes; family Thamnophilidae; genus Myrmophylax; species Myrmophylax atrothorax. The sequence goes on from JAOXXN010000252.1 coordinate 13,675,512, forward strand.
GACCTAATTTATTGATTAGGAGTATCAAGGTTCTTATCTGTGTCTCTCAGGTCTGGTTCACTCTATTAGAAATACTGAAATCACTTTATAATTGAACTAGTTATATCAGTACAAAACTTAGCTGCATAATTTAATCTTTCTTGCATCAGTAAAATAGCAAGTAATTAGCAATTTAAGTGACTTTTCTGTGTGGTACCTTCCCTGTGTAGACTGATGGACATTCACAGTGTAGGATGAGCACACAAAAGTATATTCTGCCTATGGAATTTTTGCTCTGTGGGTAGAAAGCTTTAGCCTCTAGACTTACAAACATTGCATCATTGTCTGTTTGCAAATGTTTGTCGTTTATATCTATTCCTAGAAGAGATTTGGTGAAAAGACACTGCTGTACTGTTGTCTTTGTACAGTTGTCTCTGTATGTTGTTTTTCACCCAATCCAGGGTACTGAATTAGTTTCTGTGTTGTCTTTTATACATTTGATTAGTTCTGTGAATTTTAGCTACAAGGTGGTTATGGTTCAGTGATTACTAGATTAGCTTTGAACCTGTCCTGCATCTGATTCTGCATTCGAGTCCTAAACAACAGTAGTTTGGATGTGTGCAAGATGGGATTTATTTGGAGTAGATAAAGGAAATAAATCCCTTGTGCATTGTGAAGGAGGGGAGGGTTAAACCTATCTGTCTCTAGCAGAAAAGAATCTTTTATACTTCACAAATCTGCTGTGATGGAATAGGCAGGACTGGCAGGCAGTGGGTTTGCAAGTTCCCCTCTTTCTATTTTTATATAAGAAGAAGTGAGGGTCAGTCAAAATCCTGGGGGCTGTTAGGAGAAGTTAGCTCTTACGAACACACTGGTTGGAGAAGATGGTGCTGCGTTTCCCCATGTCACAGAAGAGCGTGTTTGTGCATTTCTGTACCTGCCCTGTGAATGCTCATGGTTCTCCTGTGTTATTTACTGAAAGGAGGCACAAGAGTATCAAAAATAATAATTTCATCCCTGTCAATTTGCAAAGCTGTTATGTACACAAGCAATTTTAGGAGAACTGGTATGTAGAATATATTGCTTACTGGAATTAGATTAATAATTCTCTAGAAGGTGAGTGTAATCTACATTGCTCAGAGTGGGATTGTCTGCATGGCAGTACTCGTTGAACGAGTCATCTAAACATCAGTTTCCTGTCAATTGGAGTAAAACTCCTCATAGAATTAATAATCCCAGAGTCAGACACAACTTCTTAAGGTATATTCAGGCAGTGTCAGTTACATATATGCAGAAATCTAAAGAAATACACAGAGTAGACCATTCTTCAAACAAACAGAACCAGCATACTTTGCTATATTGAGTAAAATCACATTCTTTTTCATAGATTGTGCTACCCCGTATATGAAAATTAAGTCACTGAAATATGAACTGTGCCTTCATCAGCAAAGCAGATAAAAATTCAGTAGCTGAGTGTGTAGCTGAGACTGTAAAATAAACTAGATGAACAGACAGTGCATCTTCATTAATAAAATCTGTTTAATATAGATAGTACACTATGTATCTCAATTATTAAACAGATACATGCATTAGCACAGTAGGCCACAACTTGATTTGAAAAATATGCAGCTAAACCTATGACATATGTAGCTGGGTAAGCAAATTATGCAAAATTATACAGCCATCACAAACTCCATAAAATATTAACTTATAAAATAAATCAGCCATTTGCAGTTTGATTATTAAAGAGGATATATGCTTGTAGAACTAAATACACTCTTTCTCACCAAGGGTGTCTTAGTACCTAATAACACAATTCTTCCACTTTTTCAAAATAATACCTACCTAAAGACTTCCTGGTCAGGTATTTTAGAGAACTACATAGTTAGACTAGGGGAAAAAGAGGAACAGTTATTTAGTTAGGTTGAAATTTTGCTATAAATCTTGTGTAATCCTGAGGCATGGGTGTGTTTATATTGTTTCCTTAGACTTAAAAATACAGCAGCTGTTAAACTTGCAGTGGGTTTTTTATTAATTTTACACACTAGTTGAGATACACTCTTGTTAAAGAGGAACAAATGAGAAACTTCCGTCGTTTCTCCGGAGCACACTGAGCAGTTTTATACACAAAATGAACTAAAAATGGAGAATTTGAAAGGGTCAGTTGTGGAAAAGCAACAGATGTGGGCAGGTGTGGTCATGGAGAGTTTGCACACGAATTTGTCACACCAGGGGGTAATCCTCTGCCATTGAAGTTCTCTTCATCTGGAAAACACACTGGGAGTATAGAACAAGTCACCAGGTACATAATTCATTAGGTCTTGGTGTCTCACTGTAATTTGAGCTGTGGGTTTTGTTGCAGGAGATGCTCCTTTCCAGTGTCAGATGTGTCCTGCTAAATTTAAGATCAACTCTGACCTGAAGAGGCACCTGCGTGTGCACTCTGGAGAGAAGCCCTACAAGTGTGAGTTCTGTGACGTCCGCTGTGCCATGAAGGGCAACCTGAAATCCCACATCCGCATCAAGCACAGCATGGAAAACACTCTCAAGTGTCCAGAGTGTGAATTCCAGTGTGGAAACAAAACCAGCCTTCGGCACCACATCCGAACTCACCAGCCCGAGCAGCCAGTGAAGTGCTCGGAGTGCAACTACTCGTGCTCCAACAAGGCAGCCCTGAAGGTGCACGAGAGGATCCACTGCAAGGACCGGCCCTTCAAGTGTGAGTTCTGCAGCTTTGACACGAAGCAGCGCAGCAACCTGACCACTCACATCAGGAAAGCTCATGGAGACAAAGTCAAGACCAAGAAACAATCCATGGAGAAGAAGGAAGGAGACAGGCCAAAGCAAGGCGGCTCCAGGCAAGTTGCCAAACTGGATGCCAAGAAAGCATTTAAGTGTGACTTGTGTGATGCTTCCTTTGTCCGAGAGGACTCTCTCAGGAGTCATAAGAAGCAGCACAGTCTGTATAATGGATCTAAAGCTAACGAGCTGGCTGTCCTCCAGCTGCAGATGGACCCCAGCCGGCAGAGCAGTGCCCCCATCACCGTCAGCCACCTCCAGGTCCCACTGCAGCCGGCTCAGGTTTCTCCATACAACGAGGGGAGGGTGAAGATCATTGTGGGTCACCAGGTCCCTCAGACCAACAGCATCGTCCAGGCTGCCTCAGTGAACGTGGTGCCTCCTGCCCTGGTCAGCCAGGGCCAGGAGGAGCTGCCAGCCACCAGCCGCCTGCAGCTGCTGGGCCAGGTGAGCCTGGTGGCCCCAGCTGCCCCTGCCATGGCCACAGGTGACCAGTGCGCCAGCGGGGCGGTGGCACAGCCAGCAGTCCTGCTCACCACCCATGACCAGGGGGATGGCAATGCCCTGCACCAGGCCCTGATTCCTGCTGCCCCCGTGGGCAGCCATGAGGCTGCTGCCAGCCAGGCCTTCATCACCAGCTCCAGCATCAGCTGCTCGGACTTGGAGGGCCTGAACGCTTTGATACAGGAAGGGGCAACCGAGGTGACTGTGGTCAGCGATGGAGGGCAGAGTATAACTGTGTCCACTGCAGCTCCCCCTCCTCCCATCTTCTCTTCCTCCTCCCACACTGAGGCCCCAAAGCAGACCTACTCCATCATCCAGAGCGGAGCACACACAGCTCTGCTGTGTCCAGCAGACTCCATACCAGATTAGTCACCGACACTGCTCCTGGGCATGTCTCTCTCTCTCATAGACAGTGCTGAACTCGGCAGAAATGCACAGGGGGACATAAATGACTACAGAATTTGTCCTCCAAAGCCAAATACCTTCCACTTCCACGTTTTACTTGTCTGTACATGGAAACATGCATCTTGTACCTGAAAATGTATATTTATGTGCCTCCATTGACGTTGGAGGTCATGTTCTTTGTAAAATCTGAGCAGCAAAGCAGCTGTTGCCAGTGTCCCCAAGCAGTGAGATTCCCAGAGTATGGGTCCTGTATTGTGTTGCCTAGAGTAAGAAAGCCTCACCTTATGCTGAATTGCTATCCCAGCAGTCTTGTTCTTTTATAGACACACAAAGACAAAAGTCTGAGCAGTTCTGAAGTTTATTTTAGTGAACTCTCTTTCAGTTCCATATTGTATGTGCTTTCACTGCTCCTGGCTGATCTCTAAGAAATCCCTACTGTTGGGTCTAATCCAGCCCTAGTAAAGTGTAATGGGATGTTCCTTAGTATCTGTAGAAATTGCTAGCACCTGGCCCTTAGAAATGCATATGGAGAAGATCAGGTAATGGTTTTTAGAAACCAAAAAAATTCTGTCCCTCTATCAGTAGTAACTAACTTTGTTAGCAAGAACAAAATTACAATTATCTCCCTGGCACAGTGATCTCTGTCAGGGACACCTGTGATTTAAAGAGCAGAACAGCTGCAAATATATTTTTTACAAACACTGCTAACATTTTGTTTTTATTTTGATTCTGCCTGTTTGGAGTATCATGGGTGGTGAAAGTGCATTACAGTTTGGGTCTTGCTTATGAGGGGCTTGCATGTCGGAGACCCTGGTGGTGATGGAGCTTTCCCAGTGCTCCAGCTGGACAAGAAACTTCTGCCTGGGACATGGGATATGAAGTGGTGGCCATGGGCTGCTCTGGGCTTGGAGCTGTGGCTGCACATGACTGCAAAGGGCTGGTAATCTGATTTTAAGGTAAAAGTTTGGCCATAGTTATAGTTACTGTGGATAAGGTGGGCAGGCTTTTGGGTACAGAAATTGTACCAAGCCTATAAACTTCTAAGTGCAAATGTGCCTCAATTTGGCAACTAAGACAATTTTTGCATGCTCTGCAGGGAGGGTTTTGTGAGCTCCAAGAATTCTGTGTCATCCATAGGTGGTGCCAGAGGCCCAGAGAAACTTTGGAGTGTGCTCTGCTCTCCTGGATGATGTTTCCTGTTTTAACAGTTCCCTGCTCTTAACTCTGCCATGTAAAAACATTTCCAAATTCACTTCTGTAAGACGTTACAAAAGGCTTAGCTGTAAAAATCTCGCTTTCACTTAAGATAAAAAGCAGCAAATAAAAAGAAATGTCTGATGTTTTCTACGTGAAGCAGATCTGTGGCCAAACCTTACCTCACAATTTATATTAAACTGACGATTTTTTACTCCCTGTTAATTACTTTTGCTCTGTCCGTAGTTCACAGCTGCAGAATTGTCGTCAAGCATGGGACAAAATGAGGGGCTCTGCCGAAGCTGATGGTTTGAGCTGCTCTTTGGCTGTGTTTGCCCTTGGCCCCCAGCCCTGCCCCCGGGGGATGCACACCAGGGGTCTCAGTGCAGGCTCATGTCACACCTACCGTACCCAGCTCTGTTATCTGCGCTGCAGTGTCACAAAAAGCCTTGTTCACCTCCTAAAATAGGAATCCGGTAGATTTGTCGTATTGTAAAGACTCACCTTGGTCCTGGTCCTGTGTGTGCCTCGAAGATAAACAGGAAAGATAACAAAATGGTGTGAATGAAGAGACAAAGCTTAGTGCTGCTGCTTTAACTGATTTAATTGTTTAGCTGATTGCATCACGTTTAAATGAACGATCTAGAGATTTCTTTCCTCCACCAAAAAAAAAAAAGGCAGCTGATAACTAAGGCTGATGTGGGGACAGTTTATTTTCAATTTTCTGTTCCAGTGTTCCAGCTTTACTTCTGTGTATGACAGTAATGGTCTTTGTGTTTTGGAGCTGGCAGAAGCAGATTGGTTTAATCTCTGATATTCATTTAATACATTCTTCATGTTATCAACAGAACTATCCCCTTGAGAGAGCCTGGTAATTCATAACAAGTGTCTCTTGTAGAACTCACTTGCTTTTGAGCACGTGGTGAATAAATTGTATCCCTTCCTTCCTCCCCAGAGTTCTGCCCGAGCCTCAGAGCTCTGGAGCAAGTTTTCTTTTTCCAGGACAAATTATTGGGTTGGATTTTGTTCCTGTCCAGGGATCCCCAGGCCCCCCCGGTAAGTGTTGAGCCACAGAAGCACGACTTAGTCCTGCTCACTGGTTACAAAATGGGGGATGCTCTGGTTCCAAGAGGGAAATTAAAACTAAATATTCACTGTTTGCTTCCTCCAGGACATGCTGGTTGGGTTCTGCTCTGCACAGGCTCATGCTCCTGTCCCAGTTTGCTTGTGGGGTCCCAAGTGTGAGTTTACAGTGTCACCTCCTCCCTCCTATGTCAGGGTGAACCTCTGGCTGCCTAAGGGGCTGAGGTTCCACAGAGCCAGAGCAGCGGGCGAGCAGTGCAGTGTAGCCCGTGAGCATTTCTGTGAGAAGTGGTGTTTATTTCTCCTATTTGCACAACCCAAGCCCTGCTCCTGGGCCTTCCCAGCCCTGTGGCACTTTGTGCTGTTATTCCATGACACTGCTTTGTAAAGCCAGACCAAGACATGAGCAGAGGCTTATCCTCCCCAAGACCTCGAATGTGCTTTCCCTCGTGTTTCTGTGGGGTAGAAACACTCAGCAGGAAAAGAACTCCAGAGAAAACTTTGTCTTGGACACCTTTAATTGTGTTTTGGGGAGGCTGTGTCTGATTGAGCCCCAGCTCAGTGTCCCCAGGAAGACTCAGTGTTGACTTTGAGTGGTGAACCAGTTCCAGATTAAGCCCTGACAGTGGTGCTGGGATCTCTCATGCAGTTTTGATAAAATCTTTAGCTGTCATTTGCATAAAAATGGCAGATTCCTGCTCAAAACCAGCCTCAATTTGTTCTGTGGGCAGGGAAATGCAGGTGCCCCCCTGGATGAGGGAATGGAATGAAATCCGCCCCTGAGATGAGACCTAAACCCAACAGAACTTGGCTCAGAGCTGGCCCCTTTGGGATCTGGGGGGAACCAAGCATATTGAATGCACATGGCGTTTGCAATTGAAAAACTGGCATCAAAATATTGCCCAATCATTTAGGCAGAGCTACTTATTGCTGTTCTCATCTGACTGCACTGGAAAGTACCTTCTGTTGTGGAGTTTAAAATGGTAGAACCATGCCAAGATATTTCTTCTCTACATTACAAATAACTGGGGAAATGCTTCTATTTTTTAGGTATCTTTATTCTGTATTTCTGATTCTTTATTTACCTGTGTTTGCAGTCAAAATAGAGTCAGCTGTCTTTTTTGCCATGTGATGCTCTGGTGTCTGTAAAAATATTTACTGTGTCCTCAATGGAAAGGCTTCTATCCTATAATTTCAGGAATATTGACTGGATACTCTAATGGCTTTTTACATCTCTAGTTGGAAAATCTTTAGCCTTGTTATTTAAATTTTAAGAAGAGAAACCAATATTGTTAAGAGTAACTGATGTCTCCTGTCACTTACCCAATGTCCTTTCATAAGTGATAAAGGTTTCTATAGTGACCTGAGGAAATAATGTCTCAGGTATCATTGTGAATTAAAAGTCTCTCTCAGGAAAAGCTTTCTTTTCTCTCTCAGGTATCCAGTTCTGCCTTTGTCTTTATTCCAGTTGCTAGACATGGAGAAGGACTCAGAAAACATACAGTGTTTGGTTACATGGCTGTCTTTCATCTTTTAGAGACTTCACAATGCTGTGGGGAAATAAAAATGTCCCTGGCAAAGCCGAGTTGGGTTTTTAAATGCTGCGTGCCATGAGAGTTCAGGGTCTGCTGCTGTAATGCCACTGAATTCTGTGACCTGAGAACTCATAATGTATTCCATAAACTTCAGGAACTGTGTTTCCCTCTATAAAAACCAGGAATTAGGTATTATTGCAGATTCAGCATTGGCAGAGGTTGTCTCTAAGTTCCTAATTTCAGACCTCGAGTAAATTTATTTTTAATGTCTGAAAGATCTTTTGGTTAGTGAGAGAGTGGGCGAATTCTGTAGTTGAAAGTTGATTATTCAAGAAATATTTCTCTGAGAACCTGTAGAGTTTTTTGGGGGGTATTTGGTTTTAGTTTGTTGATGTGTTTGCTTATATTTAAGGATATGAGGATACATTTTTAAGGATACAGGGATGCATTTATGTGTTCTTGTGCTCCTGGATGAGACAATATGTTTCATCAATGTCTTCCAATTTATTAAACCTGATGTGATGGACACCTAAAGAAAGCCTGGAGAAACAAACATTTTCAGCTTGAGTTTCCATTGATGTCTTTGGAAACTCAAAGAAAGGTGTTAAAATCTGTGTTATCTCTACAGGCAGAATTTGGAATAAAGGCTGGCCCTGCAGAGCAGACTGAGATGTGTATCCCTGGTGCTCTGAGCTGCTCAACTTTTTATCATTTTGCTTTTGATCACAAGCTGAAAGCTTTTGAAGCCTGGCAAGTCCTGGGCCAGGTGAGGCACAAGGCCAGCGATGTCCAGTGGGTCTGCCAGCCCTGAGCCATCACCTCATTCCACCTGGTGGTTGTGTTTGTACCTTTTAAATGTCAGACTGTGAAAGATTTCCTAACCGAGATCACACCTTCGTACTTCCAAAGTGTGTCTGTGCTCACTGGTGCTGTCAATATTTGATTATTATATTAGTAATAAGTATTTTCCCTGGAGTCGTGCTGCTGAATTGTTGTGCTGCTCCCCCACCTGGAGCAGGTGACCCACCTCACAAGTGTATTGTGAGGATAACTTGGATAACTCAGTGATGGGCGAGATGCAAATACCCAGATAGATTCTGGAGATAGTCACAGCTCCTGATGGCCCAGAGGAAAATCTGAAAGAACAGGAATGCATAAAGCTAAGCTGCATAATGCATAGCAGTCATAATTAATAGATTAAAGTTCTTTGTGAAACATGCTTTTTTATTCTAATAAAGGGAAGGGACTACAAATGGTGACACAGTTTGAGAAAAGCAGCGATGTAAGATGCCATGTTAGACTTGTAAAGCTAAAGAGGTGATAAAAGTGTACCTTGGTTTTAAATTTTTACTAGACTGATGTAAGTCCTATTCCCTTAAACAACAGCACTTTTCCTCATCTCTGGGCATATTGGATCACTCTGGTTCTCGAAGGGGATGCAGTTGCTGGGGGATTTTTAAAAAGTTGCCAATCCTTGCTGCTTAGTCCCTCCTAAAACGCTCAGATTTATCCTGTGAATTAATTTGGCTAAGCAATGTTAAATTTTGCTTTTGTTTTAAGGACATGTAGAT
>JAOXXN010000252.1:13695803-13722782 GCA_026770055.1 Myrmophylax atrothorax
ATAAGATGGAATAGTACGTGGCTCACAGAAAAGCATGAATCAGGCATAACATGAACTTAATTGTCTTGTGTGGTTATCCTGCAGATCCAAGGGCCTGAACAGCCAGTGCTAGCATTTCTAAAAATTGCCAGAATCACACTTTCTAAGTATTGAACACTTAAGTATACCTGCATAAAACCAAATCAATCTCAATCACAGTAATTAAAACATAACTGCAGTATCCTGGTTTGCTGTTGTGTTATGAAAGAAGGAATTAGTAAACAGTCTTCAGAATTGCTTGGGTTGGAAGTACCTTAAAGGTCATCCAGTCCCACACCCTGCCATGGGCAGGGACACCTTCCCCTAACCCAGCTTGCTCAGAGATCCATCCAACCTGGCTCTCCCCAGTGAATGCGGGGCAGCAAGGCTGGGAATGTTTTCATGGGGCAGCCTGACATCAGATCTGCTTCCCCAGGGTCTCACAAGCACTGAGCAGTAGATGCTGCCTCTCTGACTTTAACAGGCCTCTCTGGATTCAGATATTTATTTCAAAATGAACCTACATGCTCCACTAAGGAGTTTTTACAAGCAGCTGCATGAACTGCCATTAGCAGTTACATGAATTTAATTTCTCTTCTGTGGATATGATGAAAAGCTTGGCAAGAATTTAAACAGTGGCCAAGGCAAGTGTTGCAGAGCACTGTTGTGGGTCAGAGATTATAAAGCTGCTGCTGGTGGCCAGAGACAAAAGATGTGATGTTTTAAGAGTTAGCCCCAACTAGCAACCTTGGTGGTGTTTCCATTATTATACAAACAGGGCTTAAAGGCCTTGTCTTTCTTCCCGATTTGTTAAAAGCAATTGCACTGGTTAATAAAAATCAAGGATGAGTTTTGTTTTCCCCTGAAAATGGAGTAAATGGAGCCTCCTCAGAAAGCTGTGATGTAATTTTGCCAGTATCTGCAACTTACAGCTAAGAAAACGAATTCACATTTCCCATGTTACAACCAGAATGGTCAGCAGAGACTTCATGAAACCAGCAAAGAGAGAAGAAACACAGGGGAATGTATAAAGGAGCGTTTTTGCTGTGGGAGCAACAACTTTAATACCCAGCACACACATGGCCAGTAAATCTCCCTTTTTCCACCTCTTTCCTTTGATTCAGTGACCTGACATTTACTCCTAAACCTAACTTGCCTTTCTGGCTCATGATATCAATACCAGGGAAGAGATCACTGTTGGGAGTCAGCAGGATGACGTGGGAGCAGTGCTGAAAGGGGGGTTATGGGTGGTCCTGGAGGCAGATCTAGAGCAGTCAGGTGAGGTGTCACCAGCAGGCTGGGGACAGACACTGCCAGGCACCTCTGAACCCACAGAATGTGAGGCAGAGCACTGGTGATCCCCCTCCTCAGACACCCTGAGGCACAAAACCAGCAGAAATTGCTGAAATCATCTGCTGTTGCTAAACTTTGCCAACAGCCTCGTGTCATAATCCTGGTGCACATCTGGAAGAAGGCTGGTTTGGAGCTGTGCAGAAGCATTGCTGTAAAATCTGACCAGTGCCAGTTTTGATGGGAGCTGGGTTCCAGCTAACAACTCAGGCTCAGTTCAGGGAGAAAACTTTTGATGTTTTAAATTAATACATCGTTTGCTTATGTTTCTGTGTTAGGAGTAATGTGTTCTTTCTGTTTGGCAAAGCAGCTCGTAGCAAAAATGTTTAGTGTCAGCCTAATCCTTCTGATGTTTGAGAGTTATCCATTTATTAAATCCTCAGGTTACTCACGTCCTGCTCAAGTAGAAGTTACTGCAAGATTAGCATGAAATCTCCCAAAAGAAATCAGAGGTTTCATGGAGCTTTTGCTGTGAAAGAAAAATAAAAACAATAATTTCTTGAAACCTGTTCAGAATGTCATAGTAAGTTTAGGATGTGTTAAAAAATCCAGTAGACCTCATTCAGTTCTCTCAAAATTGTGAGAGTCTAATTCAGATCTTGTCATTTTTGCTTCCATTACATTTTGTTATGCTGAGGCTATGAACCCAATAATATTCCCACGTAAAAATACATTTAATAAGCTATAATGCTGCATTCTGTCCTTGCTTCCCTGCTATGGAGATCTTTCAGCATCAGTAAAGAACTGGACATATAAAAATGTACTCAGAGGGAGCCTACAGTGCAAATCAAATTTACCATCTTCTTGCAAGAAGAATCATGTTTTTTCAGGCTGTCTACAGAGTTGTCAGAATCCATTAAAAACAGAGTTCATCTTTTACCATCCTTAGTTTTTAATTTTGATTAGACTGGTTGTGTTTTCATAATAACAGTTGCACTGGTTTTTTGGCACAAAACTGCACATTTATGTAGACACTTTAATGGAAGATTTTAGTCCAAGTTTATTATTTTCAAGGCACAATTCTTGTGGGGAAAAAAAAATCCTTATTCATACTTTTCCATGTTAAGAGTTTATTTACTTATTTATTTCAGCTGCTGATCTCTCACTGTTACACCCCCAATAGCTTTTCTTCCATCAGACGAAGCAATCAGAAAAAGCTGTCCTTGCCCCTCAAGGTTTCTTGTTGGCTAATTGGAGTTTTCGGCTCTTTATCCTGATGATTAAAAGAACAGCTGAGTGGAAATCAGAAAGCATTTACAGAGCTGACACACCCAGCCCTGCTCTTTGCTTTACTCTGATTAATTTAGCAAATGAAACTCCTGTAAACTCACATAACTTTTTGCCTGTACAAACCCACCGTTGCTCTATAGCTCGAGGTAAGCCTTGAGTAAACTGTCCTGTAGATAACTAAATCAGGAGAACAAAAGCTTTCCAAAAGCTTTTTGTTGAAAAGTGGTTTTCTGTAAAGTAACATTTTGTGCCTGGGCATATAGATTGTATGAAATGAAACAGCCCTTTTGGAGAAGCTGCCTTTATTTTCGGGTATGAGAAAAACAACTGTCACTGTTTACACTCTCTGCTCAAGGTAAGCATGTTTGTGTAAAGTATTACCGCAGCCTGGCTGGCAAACACTCGGAGCTTGCTGGCCATTTTTCTATATATAGTCTGCGCTGTGGAATTGTCTTTATCAAAACTTTGGGGAAAATCTTTAACAGAATCTGAGAGACTTGCCTAATTTATGCAGCCATCTCTTCTCTTTCTATTGATTCCCTCCATGATATATGTTTATCCTCCCTGCCTGTGAAAACCTAGAATTAAAAGTGAAGCTTTTCTATTTTATGCCTGTAATTGCTGGGAGAAAAGAGATGGGGGTTATGGGTAAAAGCTGGTTAGTGAGCTTTAACAAATCATCTTGTAAAACCGAACACAAAACTATCCCAAGTTTACAAGGCAGAAACTCCCAAACAGCAACGCCTCACTTCACCGCAATTTTTAGGAACTGCCTTTAAAACCCGACCCATTCCCACACCTTTTGTGATGAAATAACACCAGATGACCCGGCCAGCTCCTGCGTTTGAGAGGGGACAGAGAGTGATGGGGACGTGGTCTCCACATCAAAACTGGCCTGGAGAGATCAACCATTGATGATTTAAATCTTCACTACTTTATCTCTTTGTTTGCTGCTTGGAATGCTATTGATACCTTCTTTGTCTTTGTAATTGTTTTAATTAGCCACCCAGCATGGGCCCCTGACAGTGCTTGTGATAGAGTATTATGGACAACCCAGCAGGACAGTGAGCCTGTTAACATGAAACACAGACATCATGGCAAGCTTCATTTCTTTTATTTGTGTCATTTTTCCCCCTGTCTTCTTTGTTTGCGTGTGTGCATTAATTCTGGAGAGAAGGAGAATAACTTCCCAAGTCCTTTGCCTTTTAAAGGGGGAGGGAAGCATGAAAACGCCCTCGCAAGCGTTTCTCGGGGATTGTACAATTAAAGCTGGTATTACCACGTTGCTGGAGTCACACAAAGAATGAAACATTGCCCATATTGATTAGTCTTTTCACGAATCTTGTCTTCAGCAATTAGGCTGATATTTATGTCAGTTACTGTCCTCTCAACCCTGCAAATTTCTTCTTAATTATTATTTTTTTGGCTCTGTAATATTATTTGTTCTTGTTGACCATATCCTTCTTTTGTAAGTGGAAATCTGGATGTTCAATTATGATGCAGATCTGCAACTCATTAGCTGCAAGCTTTGGTGCTGTGGCCGTTTGAAGACAATTCTGTCATTTGTCTTGCGGAAACTTTAGGCAATGTGTATATTCTGGGGAACATAAAGCAAAACCCAAAAGTTTGCTTTTAGAGATAAACAATTCAATAACGTCAAAACCTCAAATCCTTTCATAGTATATTTTTTTCCCTGGAAAAAAAGTTGTGCTTGGGATAGGGCAATGTGACTAGAGATGCTTCATAAAAACACAAGTGTCCTTTGGTTTCCTTTGGTTTGGTTTGTTCAGATTAGCTCAGGCCCAGTCCCTGCCAGTTATTGCCCCACTTCAGATGTTCTCTGGACTTTAATAAAAGCACCTGTATTAACCAGGAATCCAGTTTTGCACTCTCAAAGCAAGGAGTTGTGGTGTGATGAATTTCCAGCTCCTTGGCTTGTGTGCTTACTGACCTCCTTGAAATGTATCCATGATCAAGTATTAGTTTGTGCCTTGATGGACTAGATTGAAATAATTTTCCACTTTGGCAGAGTTGAATGTAAACCCTAAATGCCTGGGAATTCCTGTGTTGTGTTAAGCTAAAGGTACTGCTTATGTTCCGTGTTGCCAACTCTTGCACTTTTTCACATCCCTCCAGCAAGAGGTGGGTAGTCAGGGAAGAATTATTTCTTAAGGAATATTTTAATCATGACCGTTTTGAAGAGAGGATGGAATGAAGCTTGTGCTGTCCACGTTGAGCCAAAGTGAAAAGTGGGGGAGAGGAGGAGAGGGAAGGGAGGTGCTGTGGTGCTGCTGGTCCCGAGCTCAAGCAGCATGAGAGGTGACTCACTGTAGGTTGAACTAAAATCTTAGAATCAAGGGTATTGCCCCCAGTGCAATGTTTCCTGTGCAACCAGCTGATGTGCTCCCTCTGAGTTCTGCAGCTCAGCAGCTGAAGGCAAATCATGTTGCCTTCTGTGGAGTGTGAGGGCCTTCAGGAGAGGAAGCACAAAGACATTCCCTGCCCTGTTTTACCCTTCTTTAAGGCAGTTTAAAAGGTGTTTATATTAGGTTTCTCTGCACCATTTCCTTGCTGTCACAATGAGAGGAAAGAGAGATCTGTCATTTTCCTCAGCGTGGTTCAGTGCTGTTGGTGGGGTTGGGGAATGGCAGAAATTTATTGGTCTCAAGGATTGCCAATTTTTGTTTATAAGTTATGGAGCAAATATCTTGGATGGACACGTCTTGGTTGACCTTGGTTTCCTTGTTCAGCCCATGATGTGCCTCAGTGTCCTCCCCCGTGCAGTAGCCGTGGCTCTTTTTGCTTTTCTAGGATGTCATGGGGCTAAAAGCCACCAAGGATTGCAAAGAGCTCACGGGCTGCTTTAAAGAAAGCTGTTGGGGTTGAGTGGAAGGAAACAGAGTATCTCTCTGATGGCTGTGTTTAGCCATCCTTTACAGAAAAATGAATAATCTTGTTTACAGCTGTTTTTGTCTATTTGTTTATCTTCTCCAAACAGAAACATAACTCCTGAGTGGCACTCAGCTGCGGTGTGCCACGTGTGCCAAACTGACACTCAGAGGTGGTATTTTAGTGTTTAAATTGAGAATAATTAAACATTGCAAGTGACTTTGTGCCATGAAATCATGCCCTTCCAGACTGTGATTTTTGTATTCCTGAAGTCCCCATTTGGATTACTTTGAATTTGGAAGTGCATTTACTGCAGACAGCAGTGGTGGCTCTGCTGATTAGATAATTAGGTTTTGATTTACTTATTTCCATATGCATTCACAGAAAATGCATGTACAAATTAAAGGTACAATTTAGTGTTTGATGCTTTCCTACAACCCAAATGCTGTGCCTACTCCTTTTGATAAACTTGACTGAGTGTAAAGCAGATACTGATGTAGATGTGGTTCCATAAATGCAGATGGCTGTGGGTGGCATGGGTTCAGTGACATGACAAGACAGATCATTGCTTTAATTACCTCAGACCCAGAATTACTTATTCAGAACCCACTGAAGTCAGTGGTGCCTCTTTCACCGATCCCACTGGTTTTCTTGTCAGCATGTGGGTGCTGAGGCTGCTCAGAGCACCCCAGCCAAGGCATGGGCACTGCCAGGGCAAGGACAGCTCCATCAGCTCCTGATTCCCTTTCCTCCACAATCCTCTTCTATCCGTCCATTGTGCCCTGATGGAGTTCCTGGTGTGGTGCAATGGCAGGGATGGAAAGCTCCAGGGCTTGGTCCAACTGAGGGGCAGCTGGGGTGGCAGTGCCATGAGCTGCTTTTCCATGCTGAGGGCTTTGTAGTCTTGAACCATGGCTTAAGGTGACCATCCTTTGCAGAATGAGCATTGGGTGCCCTACAAAGCCAGTGGGAGCAGCTGGTGCCCTCGGGGAAACTGGATGAGCACTTGAATTCAATGCCTGCCTTGTAAAGACATAAGCAAACCCAGAACAAGTTGAACCCAGAAAGAACCCTTTGCATGCAAAAACCGTGTGGGAAGAGCAGAACTAGTCCAGTTTAAAGGCAGCCTGATATGTTTTTAAGAGATTAATATATTCATTGTGATTAGATTGGGGCTGTTGGTCTGAAGTCAATTTTCTTTTTTATTTTCTTTTCGCTGGTTATTTACTTGATGAGGGCTCCTATAAAGCAACACTGCAGAGCTTTCTGTGTCCCTCTGACTCACAATTTATAAATAATAGCTGTATTTACAAATGAACCATGAACAAAACTCTCCTGGGTGAGGCAGTGTCTAAACTGAGACAGTTGAATTAGTTCTTACTCAGTATTTGGTAGGCACCAAAGGCCCATCCCAATGCCAGCAGAAATCAGTTGCTGTCTTCATGGGATTCTGAGTTAGCTATCTGATTCGACCATTTGGGGCAAATAATTTTATTTTTATGTGGGAAAGCTTGGTAAGTTATCTATAACCTCCAAATGTTGGCACACAATAATGTAGCCTGAATCATGTGGGTCTCTCCTCTCCCCAAGGAAACTCATTTAAGAGAACATTTCCTGTGCTGTGGCTTGATGTTCACGCTGGCAAAGCCCACTAGAACATATCTAATGTTCGGTTTCTGGGGGTTTGCTGGTTAGTGTTCAGGCCTGTTATCAATGACCCAACTGCACAGGGGTCTGTGTGGGGACACACCTTTGGATATGGGCATGGAGAGGGAGAACCTCTTGGAGAACAACCCTACCTGGGACAGACCAACAGTTTAAGCCCATCCTGGTGGAGAAGCTGTGGTGGGAAGGGGGTTTCTGGTACCTCAAGCAGTGGGGAGGGTCATTGTGAACCTTGATGGGGAGAATGGACTTGTGTCTGAAGTGGTGGAAACACATGAGGCACTAAAACTTCATTCCTGACACAAGAGTTCTGGTAGTAATGCATTTACTGAGAGGCAGCCTGAGTGTAAACAACTGATTGTAAAGGTTGAGTGATTATTTTCTGGTTCTCATTTTGAACTAGATGGTGAAATGTTTACATCTCCTATAGATATGATTGATGTGGAAAGCAAACAAGAAAAAAATCCTTTACTGGGTCAACAGGTTACTTAGAAATGTGTAGAAAGGTTAATCCCAAAGCTTCTGTCCTTCTTAAGTGACCATTGTTATTTATGTATTCATAACCCTGGAAAAATCATAAAGACCTTTCCCCCCCACTCCAGGAAGTTATATTCCTGCATTTACCTGTTACAAATGACTAACTAAAGTAATCCACAAATTTTATGACCTCTCACTGCACTTTCAAATGAGTTTTTTTCCTTTGTGAGAGCTTGGTGAGGTATTACTTTCTGCTCAGGTGTAACTGAAATCCTGGGTCATCCATTCAAGAATGTTGTTGCCTGTGAGATATTAATTGCTTCTCAAACCTTAGAACTACTCCAACTTCCAAAGGTTAATGGAGCAGATAGATTTAGGACATGTTCCTAACCACACAGTTATCCTCCCTTCCAGAAATATGACACTCTCTGAGATGGGTCATTCATTTTTATTGTTTAAAATGTAATGAAGCATGGCATTTATAATCCACTGGCTGGGAACATCTTACTTGGAGAAAAGAGGCCATGCCATACAGTGTGTTAGTGGGTGTTAGCACATCCATCTCTGTTCTGGTGCTCTGCAAACTGCCCACAGAGGCACAGGGTTTAGATAAAGCATGTGGTTACCCCTAAAGGGCAAACCTGGAGTGTCCTGCTGGGACACTGGTGCCCAAAGCCCTGACAGGGTTTGGTGGTTTGCAAGGCTGCTGAGAGCTCCAGAGTGGTGTGAGGAGCTCAAAATGTGCAGGAGGACAACGTGAGTCCTGGCTGGCAGCAGGGAGAAGTAGCTGGTTTAGCTTTGCTGGCTGTGGACATGGTGGGTCTGTGCTTTCTTTAGGAGAAAAGTCCCCCAGCATGGATGTTGCAGAATTCCCAAGTCTCCCTGGAGTAGCCTCAACCCAACAGTAGCATGTGGGAATGTTGGAGCAGGGCCTGTTTAGTCCAGAGAAGAGAAGACTGAGAGTGGATCTCACCAGTGCATACAAATATCTCAAAGGCAAAGTCAAGGCAATGGTGTCAGACTCTGTTCAGTGGTGCCCAGTGACAGGACAAGGAGCCTTGGCCATAAACTAAAACACAACAAGTTCCACCTCAACATGAAGAAGAACTTGTTTCCATGGAGGTGGCAGAGCCTGGAACAGCTGCCCAGGGAGGGTGTGGAATCTCCTCTCTGGGGACATTCCAAACCCACCTGGAGGTCTACCTATGTCACCTGCTGAGGGTTGGACTGGATGGTCTCCAGAGGGCCCTTCCAACCCCAGTACTGACTCTGCGATTCTGAGCTCTGGGTTACATCACACTCGGCTGACACCAGCTTGCTTTTCTGTGGTGTAAAATATCCTCAGCTGAAATTTGGAGTGAAATGTTAGCTTCTCTAAATATCAGTAGGCCAGGACCCCTGAACTCAGTGCCAGACCACGCTCCTGAATGGCCACAACAAATTCCTCATGTGAACTTCATTATCCACTCCTAACTTTCAGAAGTTATCTAAATTCTATCTATCATAAACCTCTGGCAAAACAGCTGCTAAGTTTTGATAAATATTCAATAAGCCTCAGGATTTACTAGGAAGATTCATGAGGGTCCCCTCATCCCTCCCACACACTCTGTGGGCTCTGGAATTTTAAAACTATTCACACAGGTTGTGTGTGAGTAGGATGTGTGGGCACAAAGCTGCCCACAGCATGGCAAACTTCCAGCTTCTCCTCTTTGTCTTACACCAGTGGGTGCAGCAGTTTGGCCCACTAGGTCCTGAAAATACAACCAAGGAGGTGTAAATCTGGTCGGTATCAGATAAGAGCCATATCTTTTTACCCCAGCTGAGGTTTTGACTAAGAAATATCATTAGTGTTTTGTGCAAAAAAGAACAGCAATACTTTTCCTGGCTTTCTGGTGTATGTGAGTAAAGTCAGATATTTTAATAAGTTGAAATTGTGACATAAAAATGTCATCCCTGTTGCTGTTGTAACAGGCTATATTAAAAATAATGATGGAAGATCTTTTTGGAATGATAAGGAAAACAAACAAGAAGTTTCATCTTGGTTTGGGAGAGGTCCATGCAAGCATTAAGCTTCAGGGAAATCAGTCCCATTCTGTGCAAAGGCAGGTATCATCCAGACTTTCCTTTCATTTAAAGAGGAAGGCCCAAGTAAATACTGCCCTCAAGTCTGTAGGTGTAACTTCATGCTTTAATTTTGATCTGGTGGAAGAGTCTGTCCAGCATTCCTGACTACAGTGTGGTTGCACTCCAGGCTGCACTATTAGCACCAGGTTCTACCCCTCTTGAGAGAGTGGCAAGAGGTTTTCATGTATTCCTCAGTACATCTCAAGAATATTTAGTGGACTATTACTATTTTATATGGGGGGAGGTGTTGGGGGGGTGTTGTTTAGTTTCTTCTAATTTCTGAATTTTGAGTGTATTCACCTTTTCCACTCAAAAATAGGAGGCTCCTGTTTCTTTCCTTCAGTTTCTCAGTAAGGTTTTTATGGACCACAGTAGTAGCTCAGCAAGTTGCCAGTCAAACAAAAGGAAATGGGTTGGACATCAGGAAGAATTTCTCCATGGAAAGGGTGGTCAGGCACTGGAAGGAGCTGCCCAGGGAGGTTTGGAATACCCACCCCTGGAGGTGTCCAAGGAATTATTAGATCATCCACTCAGTGCTCTGGGCCGGTAACAAGGTGGGCATCAGGCACAGGTGGGACTTCTGTGGTTCAATATAAATCTACTGGAAGAGCTTGGAGACTTTTTGCTGGTGCACTTCTCCACCCTCCCCCAGCCAAAACCCCTATGGATGGGAAGACCACAGTGGTCTCAGTTGCCCACAGGGGAGGGATGGTAAATTATGTGATGCCCCTTATAGTCTCTTCCTTTGAAAATTCAACTTTATAGACTCCAGAGTTGAGTACAACAATGTAAAATAGAAAGGGGCAAATTTTACATTTTAATCACAGGATGGTATTGAGGATGAAATTATTTCAACACTTAGGGCAGATAATAAACGGAAGGTCAGTAGATAAAGAGACTAAAGCACTCAAAAGGTCAGCACATCTCGCTGCGGAGCCAGGAAAAAGGTTGGCATGGGCAGAGAGAGGTGTTTGCTGGCTCCTCATACAGTATGGACTCCACTGCAGGGCTTAAAACAGCTACTCGAGGGCTATAAACATCACAAGAAGAGAACAGTTGTTTAACAGAATTTCTTCACTACTGCACTTGCATTAATTGAATCCTGTGCAAGGCCTTATCAGGAAGAGCTGTCAGCAAAGAATTCCAATAATCCAATCAGGAGGTCATGAGTGCAAGAATAAGTATCTACAAATCGGATAGAGAGAGCCAAACCTGAAGCCCAGCAATATTCCAGAGATGACAGAATAGATGATTTCACCACATTGCTGATATAATTAATGGAGATTGATAAGTTCATCCCAACACCCGTGTTTTGTTTGTTGTACTGGAAAGGTGATAATCAAAAATCCTGATTAAAAAGGCAACAGAACAATCCAAGAAGCGTAAATTGGGTGGTAATTAGAGATAAACAGTCACAGCTCCATGTTACAGTCTATGAAGTATTGTGAATATGAAGTGTTTTTAAGGAAGTGTGAAATGTTAACCACCACATTAAGTACAAAGGCAGTTGGTGACCAAGCAACAGATGAGTTAGGGTTTGTTTAAAAAAACCCCCAAACATGTCATTGGTCATGGCTGTGTCAAACAGTTGCCCCAAAATAACAGCTATTCTGCAGTGTAGATATTCAGGAATATCATCTGTATCAAACTGTTTTTAGGAAGAAATATTTCAAGTGGATGACTCAAGCCTTAGTCACTTCTTGCTGAGTGTTTCCTGTTGTATTTATTAGAGAACTCTCTTACCCTGAGCTGTCTTATATAAATTGAAGCTGTCCATAACTGAATGAAACACAGTGAGTCCTGCAACCAAGTTTCATCTGTCAGTGCTGATTTAAGTTTGGGGTTGGTTTTTGTTTTCTCTTCTTTTTCCTGTAGGAAAGGGTAGTCTCAAAAAGAGAAATGCAGTGTGTGCTTAGGGTATGACAAGGAAAAGCATTGTCCCGGTTGAAGTTCAACCAGGGGAGAGCTGGGGACTTCTGAGAAGGACTCTGTGAGCTCTGTCATTCAGAGCAGCTTCAGGTCTGTGAATCAGTAATGTGAAACCTAATGCCATGATGTGTGCTGGGAACAGAGGTCCTCCCCTGCTCTTGCTGAAGCACAATTCCAATTTCCTGACTGCAGATGCGGGGAGTAAATACCAACATATCTCTTTAGTGCTTATTTTATTCCTGTGTCCGTGTTACAAGATGGTACAACCTGCATACGCCAGTACACCAAAATGACCCAGAGATGAGAACAAATGAAATGTGCTAAATTCAACCTCCCTTACACAGGAATGACTGAGAGTAACTTTGTGATTTAACCCAGTGTGACTGAGAGTTGATTTGGTCTATTGCTGACTGAAAAAAAGGCTTTCCTGATCCAAGAGATGCCTCTCTATTGTAAACCCTTGTATTTCTAACCTTTAACATCTTACCAAGAGTACTGTCCATTGCTTTCACATCATTATCTGAGTTTAAATACATCTCATCTGAGCTTAATCTTTAAACCTTGCTTAGTGCTACCTTCATACTTAATCATTCTCCTGCTTTGCAAAGCACTTGGGCATCATTCCGATGATAAATTTCAGCTTCATCAGCTACTGACCCACATTTGCTCTGCAACTGCTTGTCCCCATAGGTCCTGGGGTAATGTTATAATTAAAGAGCAGCTGCTGGCATATATAGACTCCATGGACTGTCATCAAAGGGCAACTGATGTCCCACATTAACTGAATGGATCTCTGAGGAATTTCCGTGATAGAAACCAACTTTCCTTCTCAGGAGAAATTACAGCACATCTGCATTGCCACTGCTCTTGTCCTGGTGATCCTGTCTCATCCAGTTGTTTCTGTAGGTGTGGCCACTGAGGTCTTCAAGTGCATAGGGACCACCACCCATCCTGCTGTACCCCATGAGTACTAGAGATGCTTCTGTGTGTTACACATTGAAGCTGTGTGCTTAATTGCACTTATTTACCCATCTGAGGATTAAAAATAAATAGCAGTCAAATTTAAAATGTCCTTTTATGCATCAACAAAAATGGATAAAAGGCAACAATCTTGTGTTTGGTGTATGATTAACCCGTGGAATTTACTGCAGTAGGATATTACTGAGGCAAATAGTTTAGTAGGATTTAGGGATTAGAGACATGAATAAGAAGAGCATTTACTAGTTGCCTTCTCTTGGTTTAGGAAAGGTAATTTCTTCCCAGTGCAACTGGATACATAGGGTCAGCAAACAACCACCAGGACGAGGATGGGCAATGTCTTCTCCAGCCCATGGCTGGTCCTTCCTGTAGAAGGATGAGGCATCAATGTGTTTCTCAATCAGGGCAAAATACTCTCTTGAGCACACAACTGCTCTCTGCTCTTGCAAGATTACTCTGTTCCTGTGGTTCCAGTCAGCACTATTGCACACCCTCAGCAGTTTGGGGCTTTGCCCTCCCACATTTTTTTTATTCCTTTCTTAATTTCAGAAAGCCAGTGCCCTTCCACAGCGATCATCATGACTAATGGACAAGCTTATTTATTATAAAGCCTGTTACAGGGTAGTTAACAAGCCCAGATTTCTGTTTAACTGTCACACTGTAACCTGCTTGGGAGCAAAGCTGCACTCTAAACATAATCACCTCTTAATGCTTCTTATTTATTTATTTAGAGGCAGTATAAACACCCTGGGCCAGAACCTCTGCGGATCCATCAGTGCCCCCAGCAGCCAGGATCTGTTGAAATCAATGGGGCTTTACTGATTTACATCCCCTGAGAATCCCCATGTGAAATAAATTCCAGCCAGGAGGTAGGAGATATATGTATATGCAGGAGCCAGATAAAGTGGCGTGTTTGTATGACACACAGACATTTCAGGGTCAATAGTGGGTACAGGAATCAGAGTGCCTTTAAAGGAAAACTTAACGACTGACCCAATTTATTAAACCTGATTTATGTTTGTTAAAAAACAGTCAGGTGACAACTAACCGATGCATATCTTTATTTGCTTTGGTGTAATCCTGCATTTCTGTTTTGCACTCGTAGAGATGCTGTTTCACTGTTTTCAGGTCAGAGTCTAATTTCAGCTGTCACAAGGAGAGCAGTGTCTGCAGCAGCACAGCCCTGCTTTGTGTGCATGCAAAGAAAACACACATCTTTTGCAACACTGGACCCCTCCACACTCACAGTAGCTACAAACTGCCCCCTCAACCTTAAAAACAACAAAATACCTTTAAATCAAGGAGTTGCAAAATGCTTTTCAAGCTGTCATCCCAGACAGGCAAGTTTTTAGTAAGCTGTAATAGTCCTATTTTTTCCCCCCCTGACTGAGGTTAGTATTGAGAAAATGATGTGCAAATTTTGTTCCCAGTGAAATGAATATGCATCCAATTTTCTGAGGCTCCAGTCCATGGAGTGTGCACAACTGGAAGCTGATTAAGCTGAAATGGGTGAATTTTTACTGAGGAATGCTAGTCTTGTATATTTTACGCACATAATCTGAACTGACTCATTTCTCTGCTGCTTTCCCCCTCCCTCAGGATGAGAGAACAAACTGAAACTTTCAACACAATTATTTTTGTGGGGTTTAGTGATGCAGTCGTGTCCCTTAAGCCATGACTACTGTACTATGACTTATTACAATGCCGTGCCATGAAACACCTCATAAAGTTATTTCCTCTGCTTTCTTCTGAACCTTTACAAGAAAATTGCTTTCAGTCTGCCCAAATCCTGTTACTTTTCATAACAACCTCTTCTAAATAAAAGCAGTATAATTAACTTAGGTTGATAAGAACAAACTAGAAAAATAAGGGAGATGTTTAACTTTCTTTCCCCCTGTTTTGTTTATTGCTTTGTCACTTACCAAAAGTTGGAATGGAAAAAAAAAGTAATTGGATGGTTTATAATTTGTGACCATTTAAAAGAATAAATGACCTGAATCAAAGGTCAAAGCCTTTGTGCTTTCTGCAGTAGAGAGGTTTTTGTTTTGTTTTCTCCTGAATCTTTTTATACTGGGGGAAAAAAAAAAAAGAGAGAGAGAGAAATTAAAGGAGACTGAAATAAAAATCTTTGCTGCACATGTTCATGCACGAGATGGCTCCAAAAGGACCTCTGCAACTTCTGATTTTAATGCCTTTTTCCTTAGAGCTTGCAAATATCAACAACATTCCTGCACACTGTAATCAAATACTTTCCCAAAAAGCCATGGAATGTGCCATAATTTGTCAAAGATCCTCACTGACAAGTTTTTAGTAAAGTCCACTACAGCAAACCCTCCTCGGCCCCCTTGACCCACGTAGCAAGAGACCTTTGACCCTATTTGGGCCTCTTTTATGAGCTTCTTTCACTGTGACCAGATGGCTAAACTATCAAAGGTTTTCATGAGTAAAAACTGCTTTTCAAACTTGCGAGTTGTATATTTCTCTCCATGTTAATGTGAACTATCACTCCAGAGGCTTTAAATTGCGAACACAAAAGGTGCGGTGCAGCTGCGGCACCTCGCATTGTGCCGGCTGGGTGGGGATGTTTGCAGAGTAAACAGCTGATGGCCACATGAAGACAGTTTAAGGCCAAATAGTTTAAAAAAACACCCCTCGAAAGCCTAATAAATTATTTTTCCCCCCGGATATTGTTTTGAGCCTCAAACGTGGTGTTTGAATATCATTCCTGGGCAGCCCACCCTCTCTCTCGCCTGCTTGGAGGCCACTGCCCAGTGGCAAATTAGGACTAATTAGACCAAATTGTGTCAGAAACAAAAATAGAGAGATTACAGACTTCTCAATCAGTTTGAATTTCAATGCAAACATCTCTGAACACCTGGACATCACTTTCTTAAAGCCAACCCAAGTGTCTTGTCCCTTGCTGTCCCTGTGCTGTCACAGCACCACTGGCAGGATTTTGGAGCTAAGATCATTAGTGAATATTTATTACTGTACAGTTCTAAAAGTATCTTTGTCCCTTTTTTAATGGATACTCCTGTATATATCTTTTATATAAACTATTAATATGCTACATGTGTTTCACAGGGTTTGCTCTTCCTGTTTTTAACAGGTATTTAACAACTTTCCAATCAAGATGCTATAAATCACAGAGAGATTAATAAAACAAAATCATACCCTCACAGGCTTTCCCGGGAGAGCTGGAGACTATAATCTGCTCTTCCTCTTTCTCACAGGTCTCCAAGAGCTCTCTTTTAACCCTTCCCACTCTGGCATGCCATTCTCTCCATGGAGTATTTGTTTTATTAATGGAAAATCATATATTGCCCCAGTGGCAGAACTGCACAGTTGGGAACAACTTAGCTTAACATTCTTTAAGAAATTACTCCTATGCAAGGTATTTGATTCACTTGGAAATGAGGGTCTTAATTGGCTATGTATCTTTTTTAAGTCAAATATCCTTTCCTCTCACTTAAAATCACAAAAGGGTTTTGTTTGGAGGAAAACAATGGTGTCCAAGCAGGATAAAAGATAAATATAGGCAAGAAGTCCCTACTTTAGTGACACCAGGGTGTCTGGTAACATCAGGCTCATACATCATATGGTCATTTGTGTGTTCCAAAATCCCATGGTCCAGGGCAGTGTCTTCTCTGCAGCTGCTGTTCAGACCTACTGTACTTACTGTCAGTCATGCCAGCACATGGTACAAGTGAAGATAATTTACAGGAAAATGGATGTAAAAATGTGTCAATTTTTCTCATACCTGAGAGGAAAAAAAAAATCAGTTTATCCTTGCCTCCTGTCTAAAGCTTTTCACTTTCTCAGATTTCTTTACATGTGACTTGTTAATCCATCAGTCTTGTTTATCCAACCAGGTTTATTAATGACAAATGTTGCTGGCCTTGCTGAGTTATGACTGTAAACTGAAAGAATATGAGGGCCAAGGTGAAAAGGTGATTTCTTTATAACAGCTGTAATTTATCCTGGGCTTTGGCCAGGCCTTTGATTTTGGACTGGCCCTGGATATAGTATTCCTACTGATTGCATTAGAATAGCCCTCAGGGGTCATGCTGAATTCCAGGGCCCTGGAACCAGTTAGAAGAATGGAAGATGACCATATGTGCAGGGTTAGAGAATGATAATAAGGTGCAGCACAATACAAGCCCTGGTGTTGTGGAAATCCTCTGCAATGCCTTCTGCATGCTGTCATTGATATAAGCATTGCATAAGAAATGCATCCCAGCTTGGGCAGGAGGAGGAGAAAAGAGAGCAGGAAAAAAGAAATTAAGTCTCTTAGTCCTCGGGTTCATTAAACGTCTCCTGCAATGAGAGGTTTGAGTGGCTCATGTTACCTCTGTTCAGGTTGTGAAAGGAGGAGAGGCCAGTGTCATCCAGAGCAGCTTCAGCAATTGTTGTTCCCAAGTATCACTTCTGTGCAAAGCCCATCTGGTCCTTGTCCCAAAAGAAGGACGAGATGGAGAATATGAGGGGCTCATGTCTGGCTGTCACATAGCTGAGGATTCCCGAAGTCCCCCGTGGATGGGCCGTGTCCTGTGGGATTGCCAGTGCTGGTGCCAGGGGCAGGGCTTGGGCTGTCCATGGATGTCCCCTTCATGTTTTTTGCCCCTGGAGCCTCCCCCAGGGGTAGGAGAGCTCTCATTCCTTCCTTTTCAATCTGCCTGGAAGTGTACCTTAATGAGCAGCGAGTCCTCAGTCTTTCCTCCTGAAACTGTTTCACTTTTCACAGAATAATTAGATTTTTAAATTGAGTTGTAAGGCGAGCCCAAGAAGGTGTAAACTTCCCTGACTAGGGCTTAGGGCTCTGTCTTGGGAGAGGTAAATGAGTCTGGGGCTCTGCTTTAGCAAATATTTGCATTATTTTTCTTAAGCAGTCACAGGGAAGTTACCACAGGATCTTGCTTTGCTTTTTTAATGTTCTATTGTAAGAAACTACAGGAAATGGGAGGTCTGGGCTCACCTGCCCTCAACTCATCTGGACAGCCACTCTGTAGGTGCAAACAGCTGATTCTGCTGCAATAGCCTTGTACAATTCAGTGATACACAGTGCTGTGGACAAGTTTTCACAGGTGCAAAATTGCCTTTGAAAAGAGATCAATCCACCTTTAAAGCAGTTTATTAACTGTTGACAATTCCCATTATTTTTCAGGCCTGGCTGGTTACACTGTCACTTTTGGCACATACTGAAATAGCTCGTGATCTCTGCTGCCTTCAAAGGCTTTGGGGCAGGGAAAACTGTACCTGGACCACAGCTGGGCCCTCAGTGAGGGCAGAACTGTGAATTGTGGGGATGCAGGGCTGGCTGGCTGCACAGAAACCTCTCCTGGTGCTGCTAATCCTGCTACCTGCCAGCCTGTCACTGAGTGCTGACACTGTGATTTGCAGCCACACGTGCCCACTGTGACTCCAGTGGTTGTTCTCACACAAATCAGTCTGTATTGAGACATATCAGATGTTCCTTGTGTATGCATCTTTTGGCCTCTGCAGTGTTTTATCATTTTTATATGTTAATTTATTAATGGTCCAGATTTTAGCTACTTAAAATAGTCCATTAGGTTTTACCTAATGTCAATGAACCTGCTCTTCTTTACCTTGTCAGGACATATCTGAGCATCTTCCAGAAATGCAATAAATGCTGCTCCTAATCAATCTATGCATGTTCATCCTCCTCCCTCAAAGGGAGAACTCAGGCGGTGGGAAAGGTTTCAGGAGGGAGAGACCAGGGTTTCTGGGATGTGGGAAGGAGAGAGTAAGCATTCATAAGGCACTTACTGCAGGGATTTAACATACAAAGACATTCAGGCCTCTGGACAGTTCCTAAAAGAACTAAAAGAGCAAAGTGCTGCCCACACACCACTGTAGGTGCATTCTGGTGCTGGGCTGGGTGTGAGTACATGACAGAGACAGGAGAGGTGTGTGGTGCCACAGGATGGCTCTGTCAGCTCCTGGCTGAAAACTGCTCCTGACCCATGCCCATGGAGCAAGGAAAGTGGGAGGATTGTTTGGGCCAGATGCTGGTGCTTCTGTGTTATTCACAGCCAACATTTCAGAAAATACAGCCTAAAATTCCTTTATGTCCTGGTGGCACAATTAACTAAGACACCCATCTTTGTTGGCAGAATGCAAGTTATTTGAAGTTTCATTGATAAATATGTAAAGGCAAAGAAGTTTTATCTCAGAAACCACTTTCAATTTCTAAAGAAGGATACTGAGGAAAACAATTATGTTTATTTACACATCTGTGGTTCTGGACTGTGTTCCTTATCATTGTCTGTAGTGCCCAAAGCCTAAAGACAAAAGCATAAGTTGTACCTGAGTGTCTGGGGACTGGGCAATCAATGGTCCTGCTAGAAGTGCTGTACATCAATTAATTAATTAAGGACCCTTAAAATCAGTCAGCATCATTTTAAATCACAAGAGTGCAAAAATTACTTGTACTCGCTTTTATTTCTTTTGTTCATATTTGAGCCCTTCGATGACATATATTCAGAAGGTGTTTTTCCTTCAGGTTTACATGACAAGGAAGTGAAGCAGGAAAGTTTCTCCATCAGGACCTGTAGCGACAGGACAAGAGGAATGGCTTCACACTGACAGAGAGGAGGTTTCCATTGGACATTAGGAAGAAATCCTTCCCTGGGAGGGTGGTCAGGCCCTGGCACAGGTTACTCAGAGAAGCTGTGGCTGCCCCATCCCTGGAAGTGTCCAAGGCCAGGTTGGATGGGGCTTGGAGCAACCTGGGCTAGTGGAAGGTGTCCCTGCCCATGGAAAACTGGATGAGCTTTAAGGTCCCTTCCAACCCAAACCACTCTGGGATTCTCTGAGGGCACAGTAACATGTTTCAAAGGCTGCAATGAAACCTTCAGGCCAGGATTGTTGGGAAGCAGAGAGAAATGAAGCTCCAGATGAGCAAGAGGGAGGCTCTGGGTGGAGCCTCAGTGAGGAGCAAGGAGGTGGGAGGCGGATCAAGCAGGTCCCTCTTGCAGTGTTGTCACTGTGACTTTTGCACTGCGGGGTTTTGTTACGAGGAAGCTCCTTGGGGTAAACCCCAGTTTGAGTCTCACAGGTAGCAAAGAGTATGAATGGCCTTGAAAACAGATAAACAGCTTGTAACTGGTGATTTCCTGGAACCAGAGTGACAGAGGTCTGGGCTTGGCTTGTTAGAACTGCTCAGTGAGAACACAGTACACTCAGCGTGTCCCTGCAGGCACTGGCTGCTCACAGGGAAGATTCTGGTGACTTTGGTTTGGTGTGATTTTGCTTTTGTTTTTTCTAAACCATTTTAAACTAGCTTTTTGTCAGAAAAATTCCATGTGTGTATCCCCAAGTGTGCAGTAAAAGGCAGGATAAGTTTATAAGAGAAATGGAAGGTGAGTGTAATAACCTTCAGAAAGCTTTTCGTGGTGGAATTCCCGGTGTGGGTGTCTTGGGAAGTGAGTCTCCAAGAATCCAGCATATCAGATATCTGATGGATAAGATTATGGCTTTAAAGGCTGTGTATCACGTGACCTGTCCTGTCATTCCATCCTTTCCACAGTCAGATCCCATTTCTCCATACAACTTACTCCAGTCAGGGTAATTGAGGCAGAAATTCTCTGTGCTGGCAGGGAGGAGCTGGGATGTGAGCACAGCAATGAACCCACACTGAACTCACAAAACCAGGCCCTGAAACCATGGAGGCTTCTTCCTCCTCTCCTCCTCCTCCTCATTTCCCTCCCAGGGCTGGTGGTTGTTCCTGGATGCTCCTGAGATCATTCCATGTGTGTTATCACAGCAGTGGGTGGGGTGAGAAGGCAGGAGGAGATCAAGAACTTTGCACTGAGTGTAATATTTGGGTTGAAACGGGTTGAAATGAAGCTTTGCCAAGGCTGGAAGTGGAAGCAGCACAGAGTGGAGGGACCAACCTGCCCATCCAAGGGAGGAAGCCGGAGCTGGGCACCTGGAGCACCATCACAGGCCATTGGATGCTCTCCAAGCAAGGCCTGGCACTGCCCAGGAGTCATCACTCCTCCTGTGTTTGGGAATATCCTCCTCATTCTTCTCCTCTCTTTGTTTTTTCGTAGTGAGTGTTGAAAAAGTGGAATTAAAGGGACTGGCACACAAGAAGAATGAAAGAAATGTTGAGTATTCCTTTGAGGTGAGTTTGGGTTTCTTTTCCTGTGAAAGAAGGGATGATAACATTTAAGGAGGAGTTAAGGAGATTCTCAGATTTTATTGTTAGATCCCAGAAATTGCTCCTTTGGGATAAATGGTAGTTTTGCATCAATTATTTGGAAGTTATAAATAGCTGTTTATGAACATTGTGGGTGATGCTGAGATTGGTAGGTGGGGACTGGCAAAAAAATACTCTCCTGCAGCAGGTTGTGGCAAAGTGTTTATTTAAAGGGAAATCCCACACTGAGAGAATGGGGATCCATATCCATTCTGCTGGAATGCAGGAGCTGGGGAGAACTCAGGTCTTAATCTGGACAAAGGAGAGCACAGACTGCACGTGTGGAAGGAGGCAGGATGGCAGCCTGTGCCACTTGGGTTGGGCCTTTGGGTTCCAGAAGGAGGGTTGGAGAGTATGGAAGAGCTTTGGAAGTTGTTCAGGGCCTGAGGAAGGTGCTGTGTGGCAGGAGAGTCCCAGAGCTTGACTGGAAGGTGACTTCAGCATTGTATAAGTGTTTTCAAAGGGACTAAAAGTACTTCACAGCAAAGGGCACATTAATCCAGCAGCAAAGGCATAACAGGAACTGCTGTCTGCAAACCAAAGCCAGAGTAATTCCGAGTGGAAGTGAGAGCAGTGCCTGTGGAATGAGTGTGGTTCACCACAGGCCGCGAGGAGAGGCAGCTCCTGGAGCGTCGGAGCAGGGATGGCCTCACCCCTGGAACCCTCTGGAAAGGGCAGCTTGGAGTCTGGGTGCTCCTTCCCCTATCCAACTGGAATTACATATTCCAAAATTCACAATGCACAGCCCAGAAAGCGTCTCTGGTTTGTTCAATGAGGCAGCACAGCCAAACAGTGGGGGAGAAGAGGAGAACCTCAATTATCCCCAACTTCCAGCAGAAAGAACAAATCATTCTTTAAAACTCCCAGCCAAGACAGAGCATCAGCTCAGCATCTGTTGGGATGGTGACAGCATTAACCTCTGCAGGACTTCATTCGTGGAGAATGTCCTGAATTTCCTGAATCCCACGATTGTTCCAAATGTCATCGACAGTAGAAAGGATTTTTCCAGAGGGTTTTCAAAAGCTTTATGAAGTCTGCATTTGTCTCCACTCCAGTTAGGATCTCGTGAAAGTTCTTTTCCTGTTAGAGATTTTTCTATAAATATCAGAAATTACTGTAAGCAGTGTTTCACTCCACAGCTGGTCACTGAGAGAACAGCCCAGGGCTCAGCTGAGCCAATAAACTGCTGCTTGCTGGGCTAAAACCCCAACTATTAAATGTTTTGTCCTTGGGAATATGAGGTCAATGGATAGAGCAGTTTAGTGTTTTCAGTGCTATTGTTCCTTGCATTTACAGTTCACATTATTGTTCTATAAGCATTGAAAATTCAAATTAGCAAAGCATAAGTCACAAGAAATGTTGGGTTATTACAAAACTAGGGAAAAAAAGGAGAAATCTCTCCATATTTTTAAAAAATGTTCATTTATCACAAGCTTTAGGAAAACAAACAGCCCACAAACTTTGTAAAATCAGACACTGCTCGAGTTTTCTTTCTTCTTTTCCTTTTTCTCCTCTTTTTTTTTGGTGTCTCAGCTCTGCCCAGAGGAAATTCCTCCCTTATGTAATATATTTTGAAATACTCTCCTCTCACCAGTCATTTTGGCAGCTTTTCTGATGGCTGGAAAAACTTTGTGTATGTTTTCAGTTGTCATTGAAACTCATGTCATGTGAGAGGATGGTCTGTGATCCTGGAACTCCTTCCCCTGTGGAACTGCTGAGGATCCAGATGCTTCCAATGGATACTTTGAGTCTGAAGGGACTTATCACTGGCCTGTCTCACACTGATGTTCTTCATGCCAAGAAATGCTGATTTTTGGCTCAGTCCATCTCCCAAGCCACAAATGCCTCCTTATCTAAGACTTGTGTGTATGGGAAGAGATCCTGAATATTCCCTTTTTTAGGGCCTGGACAAGGTGGAGTCTGGAGCAGGAACTGCAGGTTCATTTCTAAGGTTTTGCCCTTTTTTTGCAGGGGTTTGCTGCCCTTTGCAGCTCCCCAGGGCATATGGAGGTGATTAATTAGGAAGAGGCAGCCTTGTGCTGTGGGGAGTCATTCCTGTTGCACAGCAGATTCTACAAACCAGCTGTTTTCTTTAACAATAATGAGGAGAAAAAATTCCATTACTTAGTGGTCTGTTGCTTAACACTGGCTGTCTGCAGTGTGTAAGGGCTGGGTAAACTATGAGGTGCTTCTCTAATCATCCACAGCAGTTGTGGAGTGTAACAACAGCAAGAATGGGGCACTGAGGGAGGCCTGGTAAAAGTTCCTTCTTGATATCACACCTTCAAAACTTCCTTTCAGTCTGTGGGGGATGTTTTATACCAATTATGGATGTTTGGGAACCAAACTTTGATCAATTAATAACCCAAATCCTTGTTGCTCCCCAAGGTCCTGTGGTCTGATTCTTCAGTGACATTGGTAACCAAATCTTCTGCTGAAGTGACTGAATTTATTTCAAAGGTAAAGACAATCTGGAAAATACTTTGAAAATAGATGTTTTATCCCTGTATGGGATTTTGTTCAATGACATTTTTCATACCGAGATAATACAGATTGAATTTCATAAAATATTTGAATCTCACGGAAATAACAAGTCTTCTTTTCACTCTTTCTCTGTAATATCCTCCGTCTTCAGCTGTCTCAGCTGTATCCAGAAGAAAACTTGGAGAAATTCATTCCTTGCTTAGCTGGTCCAGATTCCTTTTACCTGGAACGGAACCACATGGACCTGGAGTCAGACCTGAGGTTTGCTGGGATTTTGGGTGCTCTGGGCTTTTTATCTTGGCTTCTTTCACCAAAAAAACAGGAAACAGAAATATCATCTTCATATTTTAAATTGCTTTCAAGAAATCAGAGCCTTATTTCTTGATGTTCCACTAATTCCAGCACACAACAATTTTTCAGGAATTCTTTCTTCAGAAGTACAGATGGTAACAATATTCTGGATTCAACTTCCTGGAGAACTGATATTTCCTCATTCCTTGTTAAAAGCAAATAGAGGATCATTGGCTTTGCAAAAAGTTTGGTTTGGACTCAAAAATAACCAGAATTGCTTAAAAAAGCCCCACAAAACTATGGAAAAAATGGCAGCCTGAATATTCATCCATCTGTATTGAGGGGTTGGTTGTGGGGATTTTCCCCCCTACCCTTTCACAGAGCTTTTTATTGTCTCAGTTGGTTTAGGTTGTCATGGTGTTTATTTTACTTTAACTTTAAAAAGGTAGGTAGGTATTTACATATCACAGTCACGAAATTTTGGAAGCCTTGGCTTGTATTTCCTCAAATTATCACAAACCACCTGGCCATTATCTAATCTCAAACAGTATTTAAAATACCATAATCTGTGGCAGATCACAGCACTTCTCTTTCTAAATACCCAAATTATTTTCCTAGGAAAATTGGAGGGACTGAAATTACTTTCAGCTACTCCTGCATGTACCTGTGCAAAATGAGATTATTGTAATATTAATATTATTATAATACTAAGTGACATTTTAAAATATTCATTACCTTTATTAGGGCTTTTCTTCTCTCCACTTTTCCCTAAGCAAAGGCAGTCAACAGTGTATTGGTTTTCCACAGTCAGCAGCCAGCAGGTGCCTGCCTGGATTATTTTTCATGGCAAAGAGTGTTCCCATTTCCAGCAGTCCTTGCCATGCTCTGAGGATCAGAGGGGAATTTGGGAGAGGGAGAGGGAATGTGTGTGGCTGCTGTTGAGGCAGCAACAGCCTCTACAAATCTGGGTTAATGGAGCAGCCTCTGCATTCCCACAGCTCAGGCTGCAGCTCTGGAGCAGGGAAAGAGGCTGCTCTGAGGTCCTGCTTGTTTGGAAAATTCAGAAGTGAGCTGAGATTAGTCAGGCTGGAAGGCACCTGTGGAGGTGCAGGTGCAAAGTTTTAGGAGATTGGCATTTTTCATAAAACTGTGGAATGGTTTGGGTTGGGAGAGACCTTAAAGCTCATCCCATCCCAACCCCTGCCATGGGCAGGGACACCTTCCACTATCCCAGGTGGCTCCAAGCCCTGTCCAACCTGACCTTGGACACTCCCAGGGATGGGGCAGTCACACCTTCTCTGCCCAACCTGTGCCAGGGCCTGCCCACCCTCCCAGGGAAGGATTCCTTCCCAATATTCCATCTAACCCAGCCCCTGGCAATGGGCAGCCATTCCCTGTGTCCTGTCACTCCATCCCTTGTCCCCAGTCCCTCTCTGGCTCTTCTGGAGCCCCTTCGGGCACTGAAACGCTGCTATGAGGCCTCTTTGCCCTCCAAAGAGGCTCAGCAATCCCAGGGAAAACATGACATTAGTTTTTCCCTACACTGCCAGACTCTGCATCTGCTGTTTATCTCCAAGAGCAGAAAATCAAATAACAAATCCATTTATATTTTATATTCTTGGTGAATTTGAAAGGAAATTTTCAAGTTTATATTTGAACATTTTCTGCCTTGAAAGTGTTCAGGGTTCCTAAACAAAGCTGAAACACGGAACAAAGTGAAAGCAGCCCAAGGATAACAGAGTTTGGGATTGAGCACAGGAGTATCCATAAGTTTCCAGTCCACTTTGATTCAGAAGTTTTTTAGCTTCTGAATTTCAAATCCAGTTTCAAGCTGTCCCATCCAGTGTTCAATGCTGATGGATCTGGGAAGCAGCTGCCAGTCAGAGCCAACAGAACAGGGGGGTTCTTTGCTTTTGATGCCCACACAGGTACTTGGCACCGTTCCCGTCCCATGTGGTGAAAAACGACCACGTCAGGAAGTTCTTCAGCACTTCATCTCCCTCCCAGCAACTTCAGAGCTCGAGTGAGTTTAAATAAAGTTTCAAAATGAGAAAGTGAGTTCTTTGTACTGCTGTGCATTTCATAAACTGGTGCCATTTGTAATTCTGTTCCTTGTTTCTAGGTCCTGGCAACCCCTCCCTGTATAAAGTAGGAACAACGCTGGGAACATCTGGAAGGTGAAATATTTATCTTATTTACAGCTCATTCTCTTAAGAGGCAATTTTCATTTTCTCCAACAAAAAAATCCCAAACATTTTAATCCAGACCCCTCCAAGAGACCAATATTTTGGCTTCTTTTGCCCCTCCCACGTGGAAAAATTAAAAATTTCCACAGAATTACGTTTATGTTTCTTAATAACACAAAGCTGAACTGCACCGTTCCCTCTCAACATTTGTTAAATGACAGAGAGGTAACAGGCTATAAAATCTGTGATTACAGAGGGAAAAAGCTCTGCTTAGGCTGAAGATCAGCTTTGCTCTGCCAGCACTGCCCTGTTTTTTGCATGCCATGGAGCAGGGTTGGTGCAGATCTCGCATCCAGAGGGGCTTTGCACAGACTCACAGACTATTCTGAGTTGGAAGGACCCACAGGGATCATGGAGTCCAACTCTTAAGTCAATGGCCCACACAGGGGATTGAACCCATGACCTTGGCATTATTGCAGCCACATTTTAACAAACTGAGCTCATCTCAGAGTGCCCTACCAGACTCCCCAGCTGGCCAGAAAAACCTGGAAGTTTTGTTGGTGTGGACAAGCAGTCAGTCCTTGGCAGTGTCACCCTTGGGTTCAGACATTCTCAGGTTTGAAGTTTAGTTCTTTGAGCAAAAAGATGATGCTGAAAGTTTTTCATCCAAAGTCCCAATTCCGTGGCTGCAGCAGCTGCATTTGGGGTGACCCACTCGATCCCAGGTGCCACATCCTGCTCTGTTCCCTTTTGCAGACCCATCTGTGGCGTGGCTGGAATTCAGGCCTCGCAGAGCCACGTGCAGCACTCGGCGCCCGCCGCCCCCGTCGCTCTGCCCCACTGCGCCCACTCCGGAGGCGCCGGCACAGCCCTGGCATATCGCTCCCAGATGGACACCCCCTCCTCAGCCATGCTGATGTCTTCCAGCCCACAGACCCCCCAGACACAGGAGCAAAACGGGATCCTGGACTGGCTCAGGAAGCTGCGCTTGCACAAGTATTACCCTGTCTTCAAGCAGCTCACCATGGAGAAGGTAGGGCGGGGAATCATAGAATGGATTGGGTTGGAAAAGACCTCTGAGATCATCCAGTCCAACCCTTGGTCCAACTCCAGTCCCTTTACCAGATCATGGCA
>JAOXXN010000252.1:13722882-13733360 GCA_026770055.1 Myrmophylax atrothorax
CTGCCCCATCCCTGGAAGTGTCCAAGGCCAGGTTGGATGGGGCTTGGAGCAACCTGGGCTAGTGGAAGGTGTCCCTGTCCATGGCATGGAGTGGAAAGAGATGATCTTTAAAGTCCTTTCCAACATAGGCCATTCCATGATTCTATTATTCTAAAAATTAATTTTTTTTTCTTTTATGAAAATAAACTTTAAAGTCACTTTTGCAGCAATTCTTAGCACAGCCAGAGTTAGCAATGCTTTGGTGGGGCGGGGTGCAGCTGTATTCCCAAACCACTGCGCCACTCCAGCATAAACAAAAAGTACCTGAATAAGAGAGGGGCAGGAGGGGGATGTCAGAGCTGCAGTTTGTCAGGACAAAGAGTGTTGACTGACAGATTCTTGCAGGTCTGGCTTGTGCAGTTCCCTGCCTGTGCAGTGTAATGCTGACTCTAGGTTGGGGGTAACTAGCTGAGAGGTGGGAGCAAACAAACAAGGAACTTCTTAAATTGTCCAGGTAGATCCATTTGCAAAGTGTGAGCCTGCAGCCTGATGTGTGCCCGCTACACTGACACTGCTGCTTGTTTGGCTGAAAATTTGGCACTACCAATTTCAACAGGCACACTAAAAAGAGCAATAATAAAACTGGGTTTCTCAGTTTGCTTCCTGGGAGGGCTGGGCAGAGCACTGGAGTGAATGAGATGAAGTGAAATGAAACCCCTTCACAGGTAACTGCACCTTGGGCTCACAGAATGCAGAGCTCTTGTTTTATCTGCACATCTGACATGCCACTGGCCTCACTTGCAGAAAGCTGACCTTGTGTCAAACAAGATGATCTGACTGACATTTTCTATTTCTGGAAATGATTATTCTGTTTATGAAAAGTTCAGTTCAGAAAAGCCTTGAAGTTTCTTTCTACATTTTCATTGGTTTCCTAAAGTTTGAGTTATGTTTCCCATTTGTTGGCAGAATGAGAACTTGCTGTTCAAAGTAATGCTGATCCCATGCTCTGGCATGTGCTGTGTGAGGCATTGGAAGGGGCTGCCCAGGGAGGTGGTGGTGTCCCCATCGCTGGAGGTGTTCAAGGAACAACTGGATGTGGCACTTTGTGCTCTGAGCAACTGTAGCCCCATTTTACCTTCCCATGCAGTCCAGACAAAAATCACATCTCAAAAGCCATGCCATGCCTCCTTTGCCCCACAGAATGGCAGTGTGGGTTCTCTTCAAATTTGTTTGCATTTTGCCTTTGTTTTCAGTCTGTTCTGAGCTATAAATACTCTCAGGATCCATTAGGCTCATATCAGATACATTCATATTTTCCCTTCTTTTGGCATTCCAGCTCCCAGCTGAATCTGATAAGCAGATCAGTCACTGCCATGTCAGCAAAGATGAGCAATGTTGTACCTTTGTCATCATTACCCAACACACCCATGCAGAGCAGGCTGTGAGGAATGCAGGTTTGCATGCTTTATCAGCTGAAACTAAACATCTGGTTACAGAAAAAAAAATCGCAGCGTTAATGAAGGTTATGATTTCATATAATCCTTTTCAAGCAAAACAAATTCCACTGGAAGAATATAACAGATTAACTGTGGAACTGAATCAATTGAGATTTTGCCATCAGTTATTTATAACCCATCCAGGTTCCATTCTAAGCTCAAACTTTGTTTTGTCACTGCCAGCAGGACTTTTGCATTTCTTTTTTAAATGTTCTCTCTAATGCATTTATGTGGTAGTTTCCTAGAAACATAACCACTCACTATTATAGCTGTGAGTTCAAACAAATAATTTCCGGTTTTGTTACTGAAATGCTGTTTTAACAATTGGGGGAAAAAATGCATGTATTCCTTACGTTCAGTTCTGTGACATGGGGTCCAGCTGCAGGGGTGGAGTTACATGGCCTTCTGTAGCCTTTCTCAGCAGCAGATCTGAAATATTTCACACTCGGTAGGAAGATCTTTGCAATGCCCTGCCAGGATGAGGAAGGAAGTCTTAATTTCCCTTCTGTGGCTGGGAGGAACTGGGGCACACTGAGTGAGGTGGGAAGAGCTGATGTGGTCAGTGCTTGCTGGGCAGGAGGACACTGACCCCAGGGACACCACCCCAAGAGAAATCCTACCCTGGGATCCCACAGCCTAGCCTGGTTTGCTGCACACACTTCCCTGGGGTTTATATGATTTGGTTTATATGGTTGTACTCCCCATGCCTCTGTGTGTGTGTTCCCATCTCCCTCACCCCCCTCCCCACTGTAAGGGAACTGTTCAATTTTGACTAAATTTGAGAATCAAACAGAGGTCCCAAAGGAAGGTCTCTTTCCCAAGACTTCTGTGCATGGAGTGGCAAGAAGGAGTGTGTTAGTGTGCTGAGGGAGGCAGGAGCAGCTGCCTGGGTTTTCCTTGGCAGAAAGAAGAGAATCCATGCAGTCAAAAGGCAATGGAAACCCAGCTGCATTC
Organism: Myrmophylax atrothorax; assembly: GCA_026770055.1. Classification (NCBI taxonomy): domain Eukaryota; kingdom Metazoa; phylum Chordata; class Aves; order Passeriformes; family Thamnophilidae; genus Myrmophylax; species Myrmophylax atrothorax. The sequence continues at coordinate 13,725,312 of JAOXXN010000252.1, forward strand.
TCTGATTATTTGGTTTTGTCTTGTCTTTGGTTTGTGGCATGGTAGTATTCGAGGAGGAATGAAAGGGAAAAGCCCAAGTGACTATTGACCAAATGCATCCTTCAGTTCTCCCCGTAATTCCATTCCCAGACATCAATTCCAAGTCCAAGAGGAGCTGGAAATATGTAATTTGTCCAGACATCTATCCTTGATTTTATCCAATAAAGGAAGATTGGTGGGAGATGGAGACAGGTGACTGTGGAGCAAGTAGTAGAGCATCAAGGAAAGAGCCCCTGTGGATGCATAGACATTGTGGAGGGCCAAGGGCAAAGGAGGGAGATATTTCATGCTGGTGCTCTTGGAGAGATGGTTGGGAGGATGATTGGGAAGGGCAGAAGGGCAGACAGACAGACTGGCAGCACCATCCTGGGCCGAACAAAACCAGCAAACCAAAGCAGGGCAAAATAACAGAACAGTAGTTTCCCAAATTGAAAAGGGATGTACAAGAGCTTTAAAATCACTCAACAATTTCCTGGCACATGAATGACAGAATTTTAGAAGCCATGGCAGGAGAAAAATGCTTTAATTCTTTAATGAAGCCTCTGACTTTTATTCACTATGAAATTATGATTTACCTTAATGTCACTTAGACAATTAATTTCATTTCTAGAAGCAAAACTAAACTGAAGTGCCTGTTTTTTAAGAATGCTGCTCTCTGTGCCCCTGAGTCTGGGATTTAGCAGACTAATGGGATCAGTCATCCCCTACTTAAATACATCCTGGACAGCATTCACAGGAATGTCGTTGTTTGTGTCCAAAATGCGCTGTCATGCTCTTTTTAGCATCTCTGAAAATAAGTGAGGATGGTGGCAGCTGCTGTGGGTGCCAGAGCTCAGCAGGCTGTGCCTGCAGGACAGTCTCTCCCATCATGCTGGCCATGGCCCAGGAGGATCTGCTCTCCTTTGCTTCCCTCTTTATCTCCTTCTAGGTCTGGGATTTAGTTATCCATGTTCAATGTGCCCAAACTCTCCCCCATGCTGTGTTGTGCCAGTGCTCTTGGCACAAGCAGGGTGACACCAGATCTGATGCCACACTTGTGCTGGAGGGGGTGAAGGACGGTCATGACCAGCTGGGTTAGGGAGTGGGCACCAGGCAAAGGCTGGGAGTGGTGGGAGCAGTGCATTCATTGGCATCCAGCCTGCTGGGGAAAACAGTGCTTGAGTCTCCACAAACTCAGCTAAAACAACAGGTAACTCACGATAAAATATCATTAGTGTTGGGTACACAGTGGTGCAGTTCCGACCCCTGGAGCAAACTGAAACTTCTCAGCAGAGCTTTCAGTGGACTCAGCTCTGTCCTCATATGCTGTGATGTAAATCCAGAGAACTTTGCATTGATTACCTGAGGAATGAAACCACTGAAATTATTCATTTAGTGAGGAAGTACAAAAGCAAATGGATTCAGGATCTTTCTGGAAGGAGAATATGAGCAGGAAAATAGAGTTGCTTTGACCCCCCCTTTTTGCTGGATAAAGTTTCACATCCTTCCAAATGACACTCAGTTGTCTCCTTTGTGTAGCAAAGTTCTCCCACATCTTTCACAAAGCTTCCATGACTTATCTATTTTTGCTTTTTTTCCCAGCTGTTGTTGTAAAATCTGTTATCTTTAATGTATTACCCTGAAAAACAACACACCTTTGAGAAGGCCAGTGGACTGTGACATAATTAGATGCAAAATGCACATCTAAAAGCTGTTTACTTCCTGTAACACCAGGATAACTACTAATGAATCACCGACTCTGGGGATTCTCAGTTTGTAACTGGATACTCCACAAACTTCTTATCAGATCAACAATGATTTCTGTCAAAAAAGGGGGGAAAGAGAAAAGTGGGGGTGGGCAGGTTTTTTTCCCCTGATGAAACCAGAGTTTAGCCTATATGCAGCAATTCTAAAGCATTTTTAGCATGTCAGGCAGAGTAGTCATGGTGAGTTTGAAGGGATAAGGGAAGATAAAGTGTATCAAAGCAGGATCTGACACTCGTGATGCTATGCAGACCTTTCTTTGGGAGAGCATCTCGCAGGCTGGACTGACAGCAGGGATTAATCCATGCAATGGCAATAAACAATAGTTGAAGTGGGGTTGAGTCCTAACACCTGGATGTTGTGTTACCAGCAGCAAAGGAGCCTGTGTCCTGCTGGGCATGAATAGATATGAGCCTGACGCTGGTGCTTTCCCAGCGACAGGTAAGGTGTCTCAGACCTCTTTGGGGAAAGGATTTTTATTCTCTTTATTCCTTCTTTTTGTACATGAAAAAGCCACGGGCTGCCTGATTCCAGTGAAACCCTTTAACATGTGTCCATATGACCCTCGTTGCCAGGTGGGAGTGGCTCAAATGCACGCACTGATATTTCATGGTTATCTTTAGACCCGTATTTATCCAAACCACAGGATTGAGCTTTCCTTTGCTGGGCATGGGCAGACCAAGGTTGTTGGGGTGGTCCCAGGGGGTGTAGCTGAGTTTCCCACGCAGGACAGTGGGGACCCCTCTCCACAGCTCCTCAAGGGACGAGTCACCAGGGCCATCACTTGCATTGTCCTCAGCAGAACCGAGTTTGTCACGTCCGCTCAAGCGTGTCGGCACTGCGGAGAGCATGAGGAAACCTTCCCTTATCAGCCTCTCTCTCCAGGATTACCCTTTTTGGCAATAAACCTTGCCAAAAAAAATTGCATAAAGAATCTGCAAGGCCTTTAAAGGACGTGGAGAGGCTGAAACTTCACCAGGTACTGAGTGGCTGCAGCTAAACCTTGTTGGGAAGTTCACCGTGTGGGGGCTTTTCTCCATTTTTGACCTCATTTACTCTCGTGTATTATCTCTGACTCCTCAGGGTCAGCCTATGTAGGTCAGGGATTCATTGACATAGATGTTCATCTCTCTTCTTTACAAGGGAAAAAAGGCAGGGGGGGAGAAAAGGGAAAGTGGGTTGGACAGACTGACAGAAGGCCCCAACAACCCTGTCCAGAAAGAGATCCGGTGGGGCGATGTGAGAGAGGGCACAGAGGAACAGAAAAGTGGTTCAAGAGACCCTTTGGGCCAAGAGTCGAGAAAATATACATGTGGGAGCCACTGCACTGACTTGGAAGCACTTTACTGTGGTCTTCCTGGCACAGACCTGGTGTGACCAGCCTGAGAGCAGAGAATGGGCAGAGAATGGCATGCCCAGAGCTCTGGCTCTCTCCCCATCTTCTCTTGGCAGACTGTCAGTTGCCTTGCAAGGAAGACTTAGCAGCCAGAAAACTTGCAGGCAGAGGCTTCTGTTGACAAGCAGAAATGTCTTTGAAGGTTTCTCAGTCAAATAATGCCTCCTATTGGATCTATATCTGTGCTCTGGACTGGGAAAAACAAAACTATTCCCACTTTGAGTTCTCTGGTTCAGATGAAGCACATGTATCTGAAGGTTCTGTAGGGTTGGAAATCTGGCACAGCTGGCACAGAAAAGGCTTTAGAAGGATTTGTTACTTTACGGTGTGTTTTCCAGGCATCAGAAAGGAAGCTCATGTCCTAAAACACACTTTATGAGGGAACAAAAATTGTGGACTGCACCAAATTTCCGAAGGTGGTTTGTTATGTAGTTCATTTCCCAGTCTCTTGCCAATGAGCTGCTACAAATCCCAGACATGGGGGTGGCACTTGCCTGGCTGGCCAAGCAGACCCTGGGCTAGTTCTTCCAGCAGCTGGTTTCAGTGAAATTACTTGGAGAATTTAATTATCCTAGTCATGTACTAGGATATCTCCCGAGAAGTTGAAGGGAAATGTGATGTATTTGCTAATCCATGCTTTGTTACTAACATGGTTTCCACTCAGCAGCACCAGACTATATGTATGGAAGGTCCAATTGCCAAGTCACTTGGCCAAGATCAAGAAAGATTTTGCTTAGGAAAGCAAGGAATTAAATCCAGATTTCCCAAAACCATATGTAAATTCCATCCTAGCAGTGTGGGCTCACCCACAGTGAATTAAATCAACTTTGCCAAGGGACAAGATCACTTTGGGCTGTAGTTACCAGGAGGTACAAGTGGCTATTCCACTTTCAGCTGTCTCATTTAGCTCTTTTTAACTACCCAGTCCTTCATCAAAAATAGCACAGGACAATATCAAATATAACTACTTTGTGAACTGACTGTTCTGTGTCTGCTCCTGCAGAGACATTAATATAAATAACTGATTTTTATTTCTTCTATCCCTTTCTCTGCCTAGACAAATACTTAACACAAGTTTGTCCCCTTCCTCTGCTACTTGGCTGGTGTATTTAGATTTTACAGAAGAGATTTCATACACATTGAGTGCTCCTAAGGGTGAAAGTCTGAGGCTGGTAGGCAGTGAGTTATCTGGAATATAGAAATCTGTCGAATTCGGTCCCGCTCATGTGTTACTGGAAGCCTTTCTGCTAAATTCAGGCTTACCATCAGCCTGTTAATGTTTACAATGTGGCTCTTTTGGACTAGATGGGAAGGATTTGCAAAGTGAATGTGCCTATAAAATCTCTTATTTACATGCATCATTTGAGTGATTGTGTGTGCAGAAGGACAATGACGTGAGTTGTTTCCTATGCAGTGTATTCAGCACTCTTTTTCATGCAGCAGCGTGGGCACAATGGGTTTTTAGGGGCATTCATCAGTGCCCTTCTCTGTAACCTGTCTCAGAGAGTTTACAGCAACTTGATTTTGGTGTGTTAGAGTTCCAGAAGTAAAAAGAAAAAAAAAATGCTGCAAGCAAGGCTTGGAAAACTGGGCAGGCAGGAGAATGTCACAGCTGGGCAGATGCTCAGCCTGGCAGAGCCTTTGGAGCCCATCCAGTGACTGATATTTGCACCACTTTGGGTCTTGGGGGATTTTTTTGCCCAGGTTTAGGGATTTAAAAACCTGTTTTTAGCAATACAGACCATGTTTGGGAAGGGAATGTCCCCCCTACGGTTATTAATAGGGAATGTCTGATGGATGGGACTCAGAATCAGTTATGATTAAGTAGGAACCACATCATGAAAAGTCTAATGGTGAGGCAGATGTGGGGTTTATTCTTGGGTGTTTATCAAAACACATCATGGCTCAGGTACCAGCTTGTGCCTTCCTCCTCTCTCAGCTTTGCCTGCCTTGGCCTTCCACGAGGACATTGGTTGGTGACTTTTTCCTCAGGGCCCAGCACAGAGAGGCTGCTCTGAACATTCTGGAAACTGCTGCAATACAGATAATATATTCACAATATTGGCTGGATGCATCATATGAGAAAACCTTCAGGTTAAAGGGCACCCATCAGCAGGAACATGCAAATCTTGCTCACAAAATGATATCTATGATTTATTTCTTGATCCAACAATAATATTGCTTCACAGATCTACAATGTCTTTTTATCCAAGTGTTGTAAACTGCTACCAAAATATGAACTCCAAGGTCTCCCAGCAGCCCCGGATGGTGGATACACACCTTGCTCACTTTACTATATTAAAGTAAAAAAGCAAGTGGAGTTTGCATTCAGTTCTGCTGAGTGATGAAACCTCCTTGTCACTGCAACAGAAATTAACCTTTTGTCAGCAGCTCTTAACAGGAGGGTTCAGAGCTCCCGACTGCCCAAACTGCGGAAATAGCTCCGCAGCAGCACACTCTGACATCTGAATTTTAATACACCAACCCCCGAGGAAGCTGATCAGGAGAGGGGGGGAGTATTTGTGCCAAATGCTTTTATTTGACTGTTTTCTCTCCATTCAGGAAGAGTAGTTGCCCTAACAATGGTACGAATCCAGTGTATCGGTGAGTTGTATCCCTTGAACTCCAACTTAGAGAACAAAAGACTTCTAAGAAGCATCCATGCAGCAGATGTTTAGTTATCTGAAGTGTCAGAATGCCAATTAGATATTGAACATGGCAGGAGGAGGGTGGAGTTTCCAAAACAAATGAATGATGAATAGGAACAGTTCCCGAGTTTGGTCTAAAGTCCTGCTGTTCTTTTGTAAAATGATTTGTGGCAAATTTGTTTTGTCACTGAGGCATAGTTCCCCTTCAGGATTTAAGTGATTTTTATAATCACTCCAAGGAAACCTTAAAAAAAGAAAAAAAAAAAAAGAGAAAGAAAGGGTGTGTGGGGGAAAGTAGAAAGAATATGAGGATAAAATGCCCTATTTGTTATGAAGAACAGGGTCTAAAAATGAACATGTTTTAAAGTGTAACAAAATAATCCTGTCTTCCATGTGCTTCATACATAGGGGCTACTTCCCCCTCCCAGTGAAATCCTGGCCTTGCATTGAAATAGAAAGAGGATTCTTTTTTCAGGAGGGAGTGGGGGGTCAAAAGATGAAAGAATTTAGTGAAAATCGGGTTTGTTTCAGAGATTAAATTTTAAATTTTGTTGCTAGTCAGTGCCAGGGTAATCTTGGACATGGTGGCATGAAGGGGGTTAAAAACAAATCAACGAGGTTACAAAATGCCTCTGTAGCTGACTTGCATTTTTATTGTCATTGACCTCAGTAAATCATTGTTAGAAATTAAAATAACATGGGCATTTTTAGTTCAGCAGTTTACGTGGCCTTACGTTTAAAATAGTCATCTTTCACTTGCAAAATGCTCACGATTTTTCTTCTTAATAGTCACATACGACTTGTAAATGTACTGAGGACAACTGATCCTGTATGTATCTCTGACAAATAAGAATAATACTGGACAGTATAAAATACCAGGCAAAGCAGCAGAGAGGAAATTGGACTTGCATTGACTTAAATAAGCAAGTGCTGTGACAAAATTGTTTAGTTCTCTTTTGACCTTTGGAGGTCACGTTTGACTATTTATGCTATCTCCTAATGCTCTACTTCTCCCTGTCTGGTAACAATTATGTGTTTATGCTGTTCTTTGCCTTCCCAGTTGGTATATTAAACAATCACTAATTACTGCATAAAAATATACATTCCTGTTTTGGAGCTTCCTGTAAACACCATCTACTTCCAAATGCTCTATTTAAACAGCTGAATGAAAACCTACAGGTTTTAGCCCTGTTGGCTGATTTATTTAAAACAAAAGCATAGAAACCAAAATATTAAAAATTGGCATAATATGTTTTTCCCATCCAGATATGGGCTAGAGAGAGCAAATAACCAAACTTATTTGGGGAGGAGGGAGTTGAATGATGTGATTAGATTGGATTTTGTTTGCAGTAGTGTTACCAAAGGAAAGTCTCAGCTAAACACAATTTAATAGACATTTTATGATCCTCTTAAACTGTAGTATTGGACCCTTTTGTCTTAGGTGGGGTATTGCTAAGAAAGCTGAGTATGAGACCCCTCTTACTGTCCTAGATATGACAATTCATGTCAAATTCAGCAGGGAAGGCAGTAAGAATTAAGGATCTCAGGGCTGTCTTTAAGCATTTGATGTTATGAAGTCCTAAGTGAGTTCTGCTGCTTTGAGAGGAGAACTTTCCCTGTTCCCACTGAGGTCTAGATATGTTCTTAATTCCAAAGGCTGCCAAGCCAAAGTGTAGCTAATATAAGGTTGGATCCTGATGTCATATTTAAGTACTTGAGTGAAAGAGTTTTGATGTTTAAGATATTTGGAGATTCCATCTTCTACTAAGCAGCAGTTAGAAAATACTTTGAGAAAATATTAATCACCAGTTTTCACAGAAAATGTCCAGCCACTGGGAAACTTCTTCGGTTTCTTTTTTTTTTAATTATTTTTTCTGCCTTTTTTTAATTGTATGTCCTTTAATTCAATGCTGCAACTTGAAAATAATTCAGGCAATTTATTGTTGAGAGACAGATTGAGCAATTCCACCCGGCAATTCCACAGTATTTCAATGCATGTCAATAAGGCTGTTAAGCACCACGTAGGTCATGCACTTTGCCCACCTGGTTCTTTGTTGTGTAGTGCTTAAAAGCATAGAAGTCTTACAGAAAATTGTTTATAAAACAGTAGTACTTTTCATTCGATTTTAGTTTACAAACTCTACTCCACACCAGATACTCCTTACAGAAATGAGTTTGTGACAGTGGTAATGCTGCTGCACCTCAGCTGAAAGCATGTCTTGT
>JAOXXN010000252.1:13733370-13747961 GCA_026770055.1 Myrmophylax atrothorax
GGTAGACTTGATCTTTCTGCTTTTATTTTTAAAAATGATGTGAGGGCAGATGGTTCAAAGTGAGCGTTAATCGTATCTCACCAGGTCAAACATTTCTAGTTTCCCTGTCAACCATGTACACAAGTCACTGTGGAAATCTGAACATTCTGTTGTTGTCTTGTACTGAAATGGAATCAATGGATGCACTTGATCCTCCAGGATCAGGGGACAGAGTGATGTGCCACGGACAGCTCAGAGCCAGGAGCCAGCCTGGGCTGGCAGAACCTCTGCCTGGGTGACGTTACAGTACGTAAAGCAGTGAAACGGGACAGGAAAGCCATTTCCCAGGCTATTTCCTGATTTCCTGCTCCCTGCATTCCTGCACATAAACCTTTAATTCATTTCAGAATGCAGAGGTCATGACAAAAAGTCAGAGGATAAATATACCCTTTTGACAAACAGAAGGTTGACAGGGATTTTCAGCCGGCTGTGTCTGGGGCCAGGTGTTTCCCATACACTGGATGGAAATCTGTACCTCTCCATGTTGTGTTAGCATCACAACTGTAAACACTCTGCAGCGTTATGCTCCAAAATCATTTCTTGATGGCAAGGTAGAAACATCCACATCTGTATTTGTGCAACACCAGTGGTCTGTCTAAGCAGGGGCACTCAGGGTTCCAGGGACCTGGGGGCTGCGTGGTGTGAAACAAGTCACAGAATTGTGGTTTGCTCACAAATTTCACTGGGTTTGTTTGATAAATGTCCTGTTTGAACACAATGAATTGCAGCTAATGCAGAAATTACATACTTAATATTCTCTTATGATTGAGCAATGCAAATATTTGTTTTTCAGTAAACAAAGCAGCCAAAGGTTTAACTCACAAAGGCCATTCCATGATTCTGTGATCTTTCAATCCTTATATTGCAATTATTTTTTGTGGTTTCTTATTAGAACAGACTTGTTCTCATAATCAAAAAGAGATACATACATCAGTCATGCTGCAGGACAGGCACCTATACCCTGTGCCTCTGGGGTTTGGAAAGGAAAAGAGGAAGAGGAGCTGAGATTCCCTGTTCCTAGAGGTGGCACAGCCAAAATTGATGGTATGAGTCTTGGTGCCATGCAGTGGAAGCTGCTGAGTGAAAGGAGAGGAGTTTTATTACCGTTATACAAAAGGAAATGGGTTGGACTTCAGGAAGAATTTCTTCACTGAAAGGGCTGTCAGGCATTGGAAGGGGCTGCCCAGGATGGTTTGGAGTCCCCACTCCTGGAGGTGTCCAAGGAACGACTGGATGTGGCACCCAGTGCTCTGGGCTGGGGGACTACGTGGGGATCAGGCACGAGTTGGACTCAATGACGTTGGAAGGCTTTTCCAATCTTAATGGTTCTGGGATTCTGTGAAATAGAGGAATCTTCAATGAAGTTAGAAAGTCCCGTGGCTGGGAGCTGGCCAGGTGAGCCAGGAGTAAGGTATAAAGTTATGACTGGGGGCAGTTCTTTGCCCACATGATCTACTGAGGCTGAACAACACATTGTTCCTTACAGATATTTTTTAAATTAATATTTGAGCTGTGGAAATGTTGAAATCCCAGAAGTATGGCATGCACTGTGCTGTGCTGAGAGTCATGCAGTGAATCTCCAAGCAGAGTGGCACTGAAAATTCTGCAGTGAAAATATATCATGTATATGATCTGGTACCTGCCCAGGAGGTGTGAATCCCAGAGAGCAAATGTTGCCTCCCCCGAGGGCACGGTGGCTGTCCATGAGTCCCAGCTCAGACTAGTGGTGATGTGCCACAGTCCAAGTCAATAAAGTGCAGGAGTTTTGTTTAGCTAAAAAATCTTCAGGATTAGATGGCTCAACTTCAAATGATCCTCTGATAAGCAGAGAGAAAATACACACCCTCAATTTGCTATTATTTGGAAAAGAAGAGCCTAAAGAGGAAAGGGATAACTGTGAGTGCCTGGGAGCAGTGAGTTCAGTGGAATTACACATGGTCCTCATAACCATAACACCCTACAGGGCTTTCCTACTGAGACACTCTGGCTTAAAAGATATCTCAGTATCTTTACCTTTAGTGAGGATTTTTTGTCCCCAGAGCAAGAGGAAGATTTGATCATTCAATTAAAAATAGAATAGGACCTGCCTTTAAAGAAATCATGAAAATATGAGAACAGAACATCAGTCTGCCAGTGCAAGATTTTGTGTTCTGGTTCCACTTGCATGAGATGTGGGACATGGCCATGATCTATTGAGCAAAAAAAATTCTGGACTGCTAAGTGAGAATAGAGAATAGCAAAAAACAAAAGTTGAGATAAGATAGATGGGAAAAGAAAAGTCAGTTTATCTTTTTCTGCTCTGTTTAGCCCTCTCTTCAACCTTCTCAAGACTGTGTGTGTAATGCTCTCCAGTGCTGAGGATCACCAGTCACCCTCAGGACACAGCTGAGAAGCACAGAAAGGGAGGGGTGGGTGGCACTGAGGAGCTGTTATCATCCAGATCAATGTTCCCTGCAATCCAAACCACTGTACTTCGCTTCAAATGAATTGATTGCAGTTGTCCAGATGTCACTGGCTCCTAATATCCTCCAAAGTGACTTCTCCCCTTGAAAAATTAAAGACTGTTATGTACTTAGCCTCATACATTAGGTCTCCCAAGGGACATCTGTGTGTTACTGTGCCTTATTTTGCCAAGGGCGCTTGCAATGGTTGACCTACACAAACACCCTCTGCAGCCTGGCTTAAAAGTTGTTTGATAAAACCTGGAAAATACTACTGAAAACCAAAAGAATCCTCCCTGCACATAACTGTTATTATTTGCTTTAGAAGTTAGCTTGGTTTCTTTAGATACCAAAGTTTGAAAGCAGCCTTCAAAGACAACCCTCCTTGTCCCCATTCCCCAAATAAAATGTGAAGGAGATAAATAGATTAGGGTCCTGTTTGCATATTGATAAGAAAAAGTACATTACATCAATGTAACCAAATATCTTATCACAGCCATTACAGACTTCAAGGTCTCTATTAATTTGAGGGCAGAGAAAAACCTGAGTGTTGAAATCAGCTAATTAAAGGGTTTGTTCCCCTTCAGTTTTTATGCTGTGATGTGAATTACTATTCATCATGGATTGAAGGAAGTCATGGTGTCCTCTGAGATTGTTCAGCTCCTTAGATTCCTCCTGTGCTTTCAAATGACTCACATACAGCAACATTTCCCCCAAACTGTGGGAAGATCCTGCTGGTCTCTGCCCCCCTGGACTGGGTGTTCTGTCTGTGCTGTAAGACCCAGAGTGATGGGCTTTGGTTTCGAGAAGATGTTCAGCTGGCAGGTGACTGGAGATATATGGAGGAAACACACATGATAAACTCCACAGGATAACAAAGAATTACATGAAATCCCTGCATGTTTCAATTTTCAGTGGACTTGAGTGCCTGTAACATGTAGTGTTACTTTTGGTTTGGTTTCCTTTCTCATCTTACAATTTAAATCCAGAGTATTGAATCATGATATGATGGCTTGAAATGTATTTTTTGTAGAATGGTCTGGGTTGGAAGGAACCTTAAAGCCCACCTAGTGCCACCCCCTGCCCTGGGCAGGGACACCTTCCACTAGTCCAGGTTGCTCCAAGCCCCGTCCAGCCTGGCCTTGGACACTTCCAGGGATGGGACAGCCACAGCTTCTCTGGGCAACCTGCGGAGTCTCATCACCCTCACAGTCAAAAAATTTTTCCTAATATCTAATCCAAACCTACTCTCTGTCAGTTGGAAGCCATTCCTCTTGTTCTGTCACTCCAGGCCCTTGTAAATGGTCTCTCTCCATCTCTTTTGCTGGTTCCCTTCAAGTGCTGTAAGGCCACAATTAGGTCAAAGTGTTGCATCAACTTCCGTGAAACTGGGAAAATTAGGCCCTTATACTGAGGGCTAGGAAATATTTTGTTTTCCTAAAAATATCTTCCCAGCTATTTAGATCCAAATCCTTCAGGTGAGCCATTCTCCTTTGCTTACTGTTTCACAGTCTGTTCTTTGATAGTCTCACTCTAACAACCATGCACCGTAGTTTTATTATTATTTTTGTTATTAGCAATGTTATTAAGGGGTTTCTAGAGTATTAAACAGCTTTTCTCCAGTGCAGGCCTCACTGGGAGAGGACAAGCCAGAGTGACCTGAGAGACCCTTGTTATTTTTAGGCACACAGTGCATGTTCCCTCTTTAAGCTGCCAGCTTAGCATCTTTCATCACCATCCCTTTCCAGCCTTTTTTTTCTGCTTTGAAGCATCTGTAATATAAAATCCAGTTCCTATCTGACCCCAAGCACCTCTGGAGTAGTATGTAATTCAGAGGCTGTGAAACAGGTCTGCTGATGCACACTGGAATAATAACAGTGACACTGGGAATGCAAGGCTGAGATTTCTTAGGTGCTACCTGCAAAACTGGCATGACAAGGTGGTATTTTTCATGACTGGAATTTGATGGCTTGAACATAGCAGTGTGATGATAACACTGTTGTTAAAATTGTGCCAAGGGCCTGCTTGCTGCAGCGAGTTTGCTCAGCTCCCAAACTGGCTGGAACTATGAATAAACCTCAGTGTTTGCTCCTGGTAAACAGTAATTTATGCCCTTTGTCACACACCACGCAGCCCAAGCTGCCACAGAGAAAGGCAAAATAGATTTCCTTCCCTCCTTGTGTGGACTGAATTTGGGGATGTGCTTTATTCTCTGTCTGGCCTTCAAAACAGAGGTAGTGGCCCGGGGACTGTAACTTCACAAAGTACCTCATGCTGAGGAAAGTTGTCCTGCACAGGCCCTGCAAGACTAAAAGGACTGAAATTGTATCTTGGCCACTGCAGTAACCAGGTAGGATTTTAAACATGTTCCAAAGATGGGTCTTATCCTGGAACCCCATTTATCAGTAATAATTGTGCTGCCAGCCATGGAAACACTTGTCTGCTCTGATCCCACGGTCACTAGGGCTAAATGCAGCCCATTATCTTCTGGAGGAGTAAATTTAGATTTTGCTTTACATGTTAGTGTATTTCAGAAGACTATCACATCAATGAAAATTCATTTTGCTGCACGACTTGTGTTGCATCTGTTGGCCTCAAAAAGTCATTGGGAGACTGTCTCCTTCACCAGCTCTTTAAAGGACATACTCTGTAATTCAAAACCAAAAGTGCACAGAAAGAGCAATACATGAGTCTTCACAAGCTCAGGGCTTGTGTTCACTGTAGATAAGTGTGTTTGTCCCAAATCTCTCGACCTCCTAAGTTTGCAGAACTGGGACAGAAAATCTCATTTGAAAACAAAAGCTTGAGATAGTTGGGTTTGTTGTTTTGTTTCAGTTTAATAACAAGTTGTAGATTCAGACCAAGTCGCTCTGTCTCATCAGGTTTCAGAGCAGGGATAAGTGTGGAAGATGTTTCTGCATGGGATAAATCTGAGCTCACTGCAACTGTGAAAGCTTCACAGCAAAGATGGGTTGTCTTCAGAGGCTTTGGGGTGGCACTCTGGATTTTCAGACCTCCAGGGCAGGCTCCTAAACCTCATAGAGATTCAGCAGATCAGTAAATGGGGAGGAAGAAGCGAAGCACAAACTGCTGTTCTAGTTGATACTATGGAAAATCCAAAAGGGGAACAGGGAGAGAAACCTTCAGTTTGGTTCTATTTCCCTTTCCCTGCTGAAGTCTGTGTTTGTTTTGGATAACCCTCTGTGAGTCTTGGCATCCAACATTTATAGCTCCAGGGCATACGTACAAGGCAGGCTGGACCAGGACTAGGGCGACCAGAACTCCCAGCTCCTTCCCAGCAGGCTGGGAGCTGAAATGAGCAAAGATACCCAAATCACAGCACTTGTGTCCCCATCTTTCCCCACTCCTAGAAACCAGTATAGTTCCCCCCTGAAAGGTGGCCAGCAAAGCAGCATCTTTTTCATTCACCAGCTACTGGGGACTAAGCGAACATACTTGGACTCAGGATTTCTCTTTTTGGAAGCTGAAGGGAATGAAGTAGCCTGGGAAAAGGAGTTTCCAAATCCAGGATGTCACTGTTGCAATGAACTTTTTCCTGTTCAGCCACCTCAAAGGCTTCTGGTTTTACTCTTTTCTCTGGATAATAGCAGGTTTTTGTGTTCTTTTTTGTGCATTATCTCAGCTCCGGGGGTGCAAACAGAGCAGCATTTCTATGCAGATGCTATTTTGTAATGTCAGGGATGATTTCTTTGAGTATTGGTTGCTCTGTCTGGACCAGCCACTGGCATGGGAACAATGGCAGGTTCTGTGGTGTGATATTTAACACACAGGCTGTGAAGAAGCTGCTATCTAAGAACTGCTCAGACACAAAGTCTGCTTTGTGACCTTCCTTCTTCCTCTTCTCTTCACAAATTGGGTAACACGATGAAATTCAACTTGGGCCTTGAACTTTATCCATTTGTGATGGGGTTTCCATTTCCAAATTTCCCCTGAAAAATAGCAGAGTATAGGAGGGTTATTGGATCTGACACAAAGAAAATCTGAAAAACCACACTCAGATAAAGGACAGAAAAACAGGTAAAAGCAAAACTTGTCAATATTTAACAGCTAAAAATGCAGAGAACTCAGAAAACCAAACCCCATGTATGAACTCTGAGGCACTACCAGTGTGTCCTTCCCAAAATGAATATGAGTGAGGAGCTGTCCTGGGGAACTGCAAGGCAATGTTTTCAAAGTTTCTTCTTTTCTTTCTCCTCTCTGCAAATCCAGGACTCCAACCTGAATGATTGTTGCATGCTAAATAATATTAGCATTTAAATAGCGCAGCATTGTAGTTAACAACTGGGTGAGAGTAATGGGAGGATGGCAGTGCTGGGTTCGCACCTCTGGCCATCGCCTCCTACCCTCGGCCCTGCTGCAGGGGCAGCCCTTTACCCCTTTGTTTAACATCTTTGCAGGGACAATGAAGTTCCAGCAGCAGTTATAAAAAGCTAAAATCCTAGGCCTGTCTCTGAGGTTTTGCCTACAACTGCATATAAACCCGTGTCTTGCTCAAAATATTACCCTGATCAAGTAACTCTCAATAAGCTGCTTGAAATACATTTAAGAATTCTCTTTTTATTTCTTTTAATAAGCTTGACAGGCTTTTGCCCATAAGGAGACCGCACAGAATATGTGTATACTCAGGTGTCCTCATTGTCGCTGTTGATGTGTTGAGATGTTGCCATGGAGGAAGGCTATTAATGAGAGGAAATTAAATTAGATCACCTCCGTGTGCATTTA
This sequence comes from Myrmophylax atrothorax, assembly GCA_026770055.1. Taxonomy (NCBI): domain Eukaryota; kingdom Metazoa; phylum Chordata; class Aves; order Passeriformes; family Thamnophilidae; genus Myrmophylax; species Myrmophylax atrothorax. Next base: position 13,740,594 of record JAOXXN010000252.1, read on the forward strand.
TCTGCACACAGCACAGCTTCAGATCGAGGAGAGGGAGTTCTTGTGGGAAAGCAATTAATAGATGCAGGTGCACAGAAAAAAAAAGCATTTCTTAGAGACTTCTGAAAGATGCAGGTGGTATTGGGGTGTTTGTCCCTCTTTCACATGCTCATCACCAAATTTCACAGATACCAGGTGATTTATTTCACCAAATTTCATAACTAGCAAAATGTATGTTTTTTGCAGAGTTCCTTTGCAAAGGTAAGAGATGCAGTTGTATGAGGTAGGGGATGTAAATCACTTGCAGCTCATACAGGAAGCTGTTAAAGGCACCACAGTCTTCTCTGAAGTGTCCTGCAGCAGAATGAAAAGGGGGTGTCCTAATGCCAGAAAACCCTGGAGCCTTGTGTAGCTGAGAGAGGTGAGAGGCAACCTGCCTAAAATGAATGTGTGTGATTAGTGGGGGAGAGAGGGCTGTGTTTAAAAGAAAATGCATCTTCTGCAAGGACAGCAGGCCATGGGAAGAAGGGCCTTTATGTCAACAGGAACTTTCTGGCCCAGATCCACGGAGATGGAGAAGATGAAATGTGGATAAAGCCTAAACCAGGTCCTCAGTACTGGTAGATCTGTTGGCTTGTTTGGGTTTTTTTCCTCCTGTTACATCTTTAGCAGTGTCTCAGCTCATAATGCAAGCGTGGCTGGCCGTGTGAGCAGAGGCTGGATCTGATCTGGCCACTAGTAGATGTGAGCAGGATGGGACAGTAACTGAGCACATGGACATGCACCTGGAATTTTAGACAGCCTGGATAATAATCATCCTTGACCCAGAGGTTAAAATATCAAAGATTGTGGCAGTCATTTCTTTAATTCCCTATTTTTTGGTCACTGGGCTCTGCCCAGGGTTCAGTTTCGGACGGAGGGGGCTGGTTGGATGCTGGTGGAGGTCCCCAAGGCACTGCTCTGGTGGGCACTGGGGTAACCAGCACCACACCCTGCCTGCCCAGCTGTGGGAACAGGGGGCTGTAGAGTGTCCACACCACAAACCAGCCTGGGAATTGGCCCCAGCAGAACTAAGCTGGCATTACTAAGAGTTTTAATGGTTTTTTGCTCTCAGACTGTACTTGTGCTGAGGGCTGGCCTTTCCCTGCCCAGACTTGCTAATGACTCAGTGTTGACTCCCATGATTTTACTGGAGTTGGTTTTTGTGCCAACTCGAAGGAGTTAAATTTGCCCCTGGGGGATCCAGAGCCAGGATAGGTGGGCAGGACCCCCCTCCCAGAGCCCCTTCCAGCACAGCAGCACAGCCTGTGGATTTCCCTCCTTTTCATCCAGTTAATGAGGAAGGGAGAGTAATTATCAGCCTTTGGAATCTCTGACCAATCAATTCAGACTCCATGACAATTCTTATTTTGCTTGATGGTGTGACAGATGAAATATTTTATAACTGTCCTCAGTTTAAAAACAAGAAAATTAAGCCTCAAGGTCACCAGAAGTACAGTCAGGTACAACAGGAGGTATTAGCTATGGGGAGTAAAACTCCACATTTTGAACCATTTCTCAGTAGGAAATGGCACAAACTCTGTATTCTAGAAATAAACTCAGTAGAATGTGACAAAATTATAATTAATATTAAATACATAAACTACACATTATGAGTGTTTTACCAATAAACAAATATAGTAGATTTAAATAATTGTCATCCTAATGGGATTTTTTTAAATAGATCTTCTAAGTTTCTGGAGAGATGTACTTAAATTAACTTGATTTTAAAAAAAGTACAGTATATTTTCCGAGGGTTTGCCCCAAAGGAAATGAATTGATGACAACTTTCCTTTTTCATTCTCTGCTCAGCCACAATCCAGCCAAAATGTGAACAATAAATTTTCTCCTGGGCTGAAATCCTGTATGACAGGTCACAGCCCCGAGCGAAATTTCCGAGATGAGCCACGTAAGCCCTAAAATAGGAGCTGATAATGATCACAATCAGTGCCAAACCTTCAGCCGTGCCTGTGCTAGTGTGTGTCACTATAATACAATTTCGTATGTTAAACAACAGATGTCAAACAGAAGAAAGGAAAGAGGCCTTTGCTTTTCTTCTGTTGTGGACCTTGTTCTTGCAAAGCAGCCATTTTTTCAGTTGCCATGACAGTGTTAATAGGAGTTTATCATTTTCCCATGCCTGCTGCATACTAATGAGGGATCAATTCAGGAGCGGGCTGGGGAGCTGGGAAGGGTCCAGCGGCACAGCCCTGGAGCGGCACCTCCAGCCCCAGCCCTGAGGAGCTTTCCAGGGAGCCCAGGTTTGCAGGGCACCTTTAATCCCTGGCTCAGAGCCGGGGGGATATGCAGCAGACCGAGCCAAGCGCTGAGTGTGGCCACCAAAGAGTTGGATTTGCTATTTCCTGATTTGTCCCAGCTGTGAAATATTCACAGAGATAAGGGAATCTCAGCTGAATTTTGGGACCTGGAAACTTTATTTGGAGCACTTTGTGTTGGTGAAAAGGCAAATCGCACCTTGTGCGGGAAGCACGGGGGTCTCAGAGGCGTTTTGGTGGGCTATTGTCTGTGCTGGGATTGATCCTGCCCTCGGCAACCATTTTTCTCAAACCCAGTGGTGAAAATAGATGAAGAAACTGAGATAAGGAGAACTGTTGGGGGCATGATTCAAGTGATGCTAAACAGTGTTACTCTAAAAATTAAGGAAAGTATTGCTGATGTCATGATATACATAAAATACAGCCCAGCCCAGATTGGAAAAAGTCAGTCCGAAACAGAGAGGCTTTTCTTCCCCATCAGTTCATCAGCTGCACTGGGAAATATGTTTTTGAATTGGTGATTATTGATATTTATGCCATGATTTATTACAGTTAGCAGATTGAGATCAAAACGATGTCTTGGTTGAGCTGTGTAAGACTTTCAAAGATATTATATATCATCACACTGATAATGTCATGGATTTCTAGATGTAAATTTTTCAGCCATTTTCTTTTGGGGTTTGTGGATTTGTTTTGCTTCTACAAAAGCCCAAAGAAATGGCAGGAGAGTTTCCCCCTTTTCTCCACATGGATTTTTTTTAAGAAATCTGAAAGCATTTTAGTATTTTTTTATTATTATTATTCTTTTTCTTTTTGTGTGTGTGTTATTTGCAGTTGTTCTTTTATCATTATCTTCAGGAAGCAGCATTACCATGCTGCAGATAAGAGGCACATCCAGATGTGCATATCAAAGGATGAACAACTACTTATTAAGAAAAACTTCTTTTATGCCCCAGCAAAGTTCAAAGGAACAGTAAAGTCTATGGCATAAGTGACAAAACTGTCTGGCAATTCTGTGCATTGTCAACTTAATGCACAGAATGGGGGAGAAAACAATTTCATCCAAAAGAAATGCTTGGAAATGCCAGTAGAACAGGAAAAAGACACTCAACTTAAAGGGCAAATACCCTTCTAAGCAGTGACAAGATCACCCATTCCTTTAATTCTTGTGGATTAAAAAAAAAGTTGCAGAAATATGGTTTTTTTCCTTTTTTTCTGTAACCTGATTTTAACCAAAGGATCCCAAAGGAAAGGCACATTAAGCCAGACTCATGTGTTGCCATTTGTGAGACACTGGGAAATGTATGAGCTTACAAGACTATGGAAACATAGCCATGTGTTACGTGAAATGTCCTGCTCTCTCTTTAAAAACGAGGGCCAAGCATGTTTAGCTGCTGTGTCACTGTCAGCGCTGTAATTGTGGTGGCATTCAGAGTTTGGATCCGGACTTGGAGTGATCCTTCTCCAACTGCTGGGTGTCCGCAGTGCCCAGGGCTCTGTGTGCTGAACCAGCACCGCAGAGACAGCAGATGTTAAAGGGTTTTCCTGATAAAATGGCTACAGACACAGTTTCTGTGGTTTTGCCCAACCTCCTTTCTTTGGGGATGCCTATCACACATTAGGGGGCAGGAGGAGATGTAATGCAGTAAATGCTGTTCTTTCTGATTCAGTTACAGTGTTTGACCACTAACATTGTGCTTTATCTTTCACCTGAAGCAAAAGGACCAACTTCATCTCTGTTGCATGTTCAGAGTCACGGGTTTAGATCTGCTGAAGTGCACAAAAATCTGATTTTTTCCCATTCTGTTTCCCTGTACTCTCCTGCTAAAAGTTGGGAAGATGTCTACAAGGAAGGCTGGTATTCTGTTAGGTGGAATCACTGCTTTCTGACAGCCCTCCAGTGTCAGTGAAATAGTTGGCCATGAATATCTGAAATTACATGCTAATTTTAGGAGTTGCTGCGTGTAAAAATGCTGCTGAGGTTCAGTAGTCCAAGATTTGACTCTGGGTGAGCAGGATGTACTCAGGACTCATCCTGCAGGGAAAGAGTGAAATTCAGTTGCAAGCCGCAATATTTTTTCCTTGTTCTTTGAAAGGCATTTTGACAGATTGATTATTCCTAATCAATCTTCATGGGTAAATTGAAATAAAATCATATTCAGGTTCACAGCCTGGCAGCAACACAAAATATGATAGTTTAGCAGCTGCCATAATCATTGCAAGTTTCTGAGCTCTTTTTATTTTTAGCTCTGTTGAAAATATGAGATTGCATAATGCACTACTATGGTTTATATAACAGCCTCACATGGCTTTATATTATAATTTCACATCAGTTTTACTTTAGAGTTTCTAACAGGTCAAGTAACCTTCTGATTTCATTTAAAGTTTCCATTATTCTCTCCTGAAAAGGAAAATCTAGCTCTTGTTTGGACAGCTTTGGTAACTCCAAAGGAAAAATTGGGCATTATAGTGAATACAAAAGATTCACTTTCCATGCATTAGGCTTTTGAATTGCTTTCTTAATGCAAAGTTGGACAGGAGAGTATAGGCAGGGAAAAAAGATCATTTTGTGTCCATGGTCAGATGTCAATATTGACAAAAATAAATGGAATGTAACAATAGATCCTTGCAAAGATGAAGGTCATATGACTAAAATGTCTAACCAGACCTTGCACTATGGCTGTATCTTATTGCTGTTTGTGATAAATCACTGTTTAAAACATGCAAAAAGGAGAGTAAATCTGGGATTTCAGCCCATATTAGGCAACAATATTGAAGGTAAATCAGAACTGAAGCACTTAGACAATAAAAATAAAATAAAATAAACTCAACAACAAAAACCCCCAAACAAAGCAAGAAATAAACCTAAGGAGGTCAGAAATGTTGGTCTTACTGTGGTCTATGCACATCCCTCCCTACTGCATGTTTTTAAATTTATTTCTACCAGACTTAAATGATGCAAACTGCTCCCTCCACCCGGGGCACTGGGCTGAATTCCAGTTTGTAAATTGGGTTAATTAGTGATAGTCTGTAAAGTCGTTGTGGCTTCAACTGAGTTTTATTCACATCCCATTTTCTTGCGTAAGTCAATCGCTTTATGAAATTCTTTGAGATTCTTCCAGGTTTTTATTTTGCGTGGCTAATGTAATTATTTTTAATATAAAAAGCAAAGCAACGTCAGTTGCAGTTCAGCATTCAAGGCTGTCCCACTTGAGGTTCTTCCCAATGTGGGACAGCAAAACACAACCCTGCTCAGCTCTATCAGCTCACGTGTCTGTGCCACCTCATGGTGGCACTGGGAGGAGTGACCAAGGACTAAACCTTAAGCAAAACCTGCTTTGGCTCACAGAAATAATAGAAAACTCCCTTTGCTGACCTTTGATGCTCAGCAGCTCTAGGGAGTTTTGAAGTGGCATCATTTTTAGTCTCCAGGCAGTTTCTCTTGTCACTGCTGTTCCTACCTCATAACTTACTATCTGAAGGTCCATAACACAGGCATTGCTGGTGGGCTGGATAGCTCTTGTGAGACTGAAAGATAAACTCTTCCTTGCTCAGTGTTCCCTGTCCAGAAATATGGACAGACTCTCACTGTAAACCAATTTAAAAAAAAATCAAAAAACCACTTCAAGTACTTTAATTTACAGCTGATTTATAGACCTGATGAAAGCTGTTTTCTTGACATGAAATAATTTTTTTAAACAAATGACTAATTTTTTTTATTGCCACTACAGTCTGAAAAGTTCCTTACATCTTGTCTTGCATGTGGAAAAATCGACCATTAACTTCCCTGCAGAAGACAAAGCAGTGGACAAAGGTTTCCCAGCCATGGCATTGCCCTCCCCTGAGTGCTGAAGAGCCCCACCAAGTTTGCTTCAATTATGCTGCCATTTCCTAGCTCAATCCAAAATATTTCTTCAAAAGGCTCATCTGGTTTAGGGTCATGATCATAGGTGGAAGGTCAGTTAGTCATTTGCAGAGACATTCACTTCTCACTCAAATAATCTTTCATAAATCTTCAAGGAATGCAATAGTTTATGCCAGAAGCAGGGGAGGAGCATGAGAGGGTAAGAGATACTGACACAAACCCTATTTCTTCAAATTCAGTGTAAGTTTTACCTCTTTGTACCAGCGAAAAATGAGACTGTTTCCTCCTCTCCAAAGGAGAAGGAGCAACATTGCTCCTGAGCTGAGGCTTCTGGCCAGCCTGGCTGCAGGATCTGCCAGGAGATTTAGGTCAAGGTGCCCATATTCCCTGGTTAATTTATATTCTATACATACAGTAATGTGGGTTTAGCCACTGTCACCACAGCTGTCATGAGGACATGGAGGAAAAAATCTGGCAAAAATCCATTGGAAGTTTCAACAAAAACAATGAGTCATGATCACTATTTTCTGATTTGCTCAGTCCAGGATGTGGAGGCTGTGCCTGGCCCAAGCCATGTGAAGGGACCTCTGGCTAACACCTGAGGGCTCCAGATGGCAGATGTGGAACCAGGTGTCCTGAGAGACCACGTCTACCTCCACCTGGAGACCTGAGAGACCACCTCCACCTCCACCTGGAGACCTGAGAGACCACCTCCACCTCCCCCTGACTGCTGTGGACTGCCAGCTCCTCTGCACCAAGCCCTGCATCTCAAAGCCACCTTGGCAACTGGCTGCCTGGCCTCATTCCTGGTTGGATATTTTCAAGTGATGACAATTTGAATGCAATGCCAACAGGCTTTTGCAGAGATTTGGGCAAATTAATTTCTCTGATTCTAAATTTTAACTGTAACACTGTGGGAAATTCTTATTTTAACTGTGGTCAGTCTGGCTCCTAGACTGCCATAAGTAGCCTGGGGCTTATCTGATCCTGGTCTAAATACAATAAGCCTGTCCCAGAAAGCCAACAGTGCTGCCACTGAATGGCAAAGAAAAGTATGTTAAACAGATAGTGAACAAAGCTATTTATCAGATTTAAAGAGTAGAGGAAGAATTCCCGGTGCACTGTTAGTTGTGCTGGCTGAAGGCTTCCGAGCTCCAATCCAAGCCACCGTAGCCTTGCCGGAAAGCCCACGGTGCAGCGCTGGGGAAC
>JAOXXN010000252.1:13755669-13794745 GCA_026770055.1 Myrmophylax atrothorax
ACTGCTCTTCAGCATAACATGGGGCCGTTATTGTGGTCATGCAGCAACCAAAAAGAGAAAGTGCTTGGTTCAGCCTGAAAAAGGAACTGGTGGAAACCTATCTACAGTAAATTACAGAGAGCAGTGCAGGTAGGGCTGGTGCACCAAGGAGAGCAAAGGGAACATTCCGATTCCGGCAAGCAAGGCAAGGCAGTTGGGTTGGGTCAGGATGTCTCTCCAGATTGTACCTGTGAGTTACATCAGTCTCTGAGAGAGACTGACTGTTCACTTCTTTACAAAGGGGACATGTATGACAGCTCCAGGCTGTGTCATTCTCCAGCTGCATCAAACAGAAACAGCTGAGCAGGGAGGGATAATCCAGCCACGAGTCTACACCAGCTGCTGTTAGAATCCATTCTGTGTCCATGGTTTACTCACTGTGGCACAGGAGTTGGTACAGGGGCAAGAAAGGGGCACATGTGGCCTCTTATGGACTTCTGACAACACTTTATCATTCAGACACAACATCTCCATGTACTTTACAGATCTCGCTGGACACCATCATCAGTGAAAATCCCACAAGTGCCAATTTAGGCAAGAAGAGCTGTGCAGAGGGAGCGTGTTGGCTGAGGACACTAACAGCCCATGTTCATGTCCTCCCTCAACCAAACTTTCTGGGCAATCTTGAGCAACCTGCCTGCTCCCTCTTTGCCTCAGTTTCACCCTTTATGCAGGCAAATGTGCAGTGAAAATGTTTCCCAATGGCAGCGTGATGTTGTGACATATCATATTCAGATGCTCTGTAATGGGGACCATATAAATTCCATAGCTACTTTATCTGATCCAGCAGTCATGAGTCTACCTGTCTGAAAGTTGCTGCTCTTGATAAGAAAACATTCCTGCTCTTGAAATTCCTTCAGGAGAAAAGAGTAAGGAAGGTCTCAGTCATGTTCTGGTGAGCAGGTGTCTGGGCAGTAGCAGATTGATGGTCACTGGCCCAGTGCTGGCACTTTGCTGGGTGAGAGTCTCTGTCCATGTGTGCCACAGTCACCACAGGAGGGGACAGTCATTTGACAGGCACCTTCTGCCACCTTTCTGCAATGCCAAGGCAACCTTAGACCCCAAACCATTGGCCATCTCTTTTCAACAAACTAGACAAAAGTTACTGTTCTTATGGTGTTTGTGGTGGTTTTTTAAAGAAAAATAATGGAAATTAGTGATTCTAATCTCATTTGAAAATTAAATTTTGATGTGTTTAAATACACATAAAAGCTCTAGATTTTACCCACTGCAATACCCCCTGAGTACCTTTGTTCATTGTGGGTGACAGCTGACTGAACTGTGATACGGTGCTGTATTATTTACCCTGTGGTGTCAGATCAGCCAAAAGAGCTCCAGAACACACATTTATTACTCCACATGCAAACAAAAAAGAGGTTTCCAGGTTACAAATACCAATGGCAACACTGAAAGCACCTCAGCCAGGCAGACAGCATGACAGTGTCCATGTAAATCCTGGGAGAAATGCCATTAGTGCTCCTTCGGAGAGCTCAAAGCCTCGGCAGCCCCAACACTGTCCATGGGAGCTTCTGATCCCCCGGCCCCGCAGTCAGAGGCACTCGAGGGTTTTGTGTGTTTCTCACTAAATTCCCCCCTACCTCTGCATTCCACTTCCCCTCCATACAGTCAGTCCTGCAGGGTTAACTTAAATAACGTGTTTATTACTTCAGCAGTTCACAAGAAACATGACTTGTCTAGTTCTGTTTATAGAGCATGTAATCATTAGAATAAAATAACAACAAAGATCAAGTCACCATCTGTATTTAACACTGACCTCAAGTCTTTCTGTGACAGAAACACTGCTGTGAACACCTCAGAAGCTTTGGGGACCCAGCTACAGTAGTTTCCATTTTTAGCAATATACATGGCTATCTTTTTTATGGCATGTTGAGCTGGGTACTTTTAGTTATATTTTGTTGCTGTGATAGTTGCATCTGGTTCTGAAAAGCAGGGATGTATTGTCAGTCAACAGGAATCAGATTAACTGAACTCCTTCTGATATAAAAATCTCAAATCAATACAGTGTTCACCTTGTAAAATGCACTCTTTTTTTGTTTTGTTAAATGCCTCCTGAAATCAGATGCATTAAAATCCACGTGGAACTAACTTTTCTTTCTCTTCTCACCCCCACACTTCCCCATATGTGGTTTTGATTTTCCCCTCAGGGTACCTATGGGAGGTCTGGAAAACTCTTGGGAGCTTTCAAAGAATGTTAATATGTATAACGCTGCATTTTTAGATTTAAATACAACATGTAAAGATCTTTCTTTTTGAGGATAAACAAGTAAAGCTGCTAGTTAAAAACTATTTGCAAGAAAAAGTTCCCTCTTAGCATAAAAAGGCTTAATAACATTTAATTTTACTTCATAGCATTTGGCACCCATAGTATTAAGCATTTACAGTTGCTTGTAAAATGTCTGGGCAACACTGACTTTTAATTCTCCTGAGTTGTGGGTTTGTTGGTTTTTTTTTTTTCTCCTTTTGATAAGAAATTTCTACCTAATGGTCCAGTGCAGCATTTGCTATTCAATCCTCGAGCATTTTGTTTGCCTGAGAGCAGAATCTGGTCGGTGGTATCTGTGTTGATCTTAACAAACCTCATCTCTCTGCTTGATACTCACTGTGAGCACCGAGATTGCAATCACAACTGGGAGCAGAGCTTTTGCTATAAGTAATTCTGCAGATAACAAGAATAAACATTTATAAGATCAAACTCTCCTGCTCAAGCACAAAGAGCCAGCACCTTTGGGTAGATGGCAATTTTGTGGTGGCGATCAACATGCATTAAGTTATTGGTTATAGCTGCACTCCCTCGTTTTATCCTCACTTGAAAAGTTGGCCAGGCACTGCTTCAGATAAAGACTGTGAAATTTGATCACTGGAACTAAAATGGATGGCTTAGCCACCTAATCTCCTCCATCCCGTTATCATCAGCTCCCAATCCCCTCCCCACACCATCTTCAAAATTGGGAAATAGCCCCAGACTTATGGGAATATGTGCTGGGTTAAAGTAAACAATCCTCACAGACTGTGTGGCCTCAGCCACAGGTGGACCTGGTGGTGAGACCCAACTAGGGAACATTAACTTTGGGGAGATTATAGCACGTTTGTCTGTCCCAGCAGCCTGTTAAAGTTGATAACTGATTGTCTTGATAGGAATAGTATCTGAAAACATCTGATAATATATTGCTAACTTGTATAATCTGTCTTTATCCCAGCAAATTGCTTCTGAAGGCTAAATCCTCCCAGACAAGGTGTGCATTTACAGGGGAAGTTGAATATGTGCCAGGAGAATTAGATCTCCCTCATCACCCACCAGTGCAGCACAGGGACAGGGTAAGGGAAGTGTTCACAGCAGCACCTGGAGGCCATGCCTGCAGTGGGGTCCAGGCTGCTTTGGGGGCTTGTTTGGGGGTTGGATGCTTTTCCCCAAACCAGACTATTTCTCCACAAATGCATTCAGTTAATTTTTTTTGCAGGATCAGTTATTGATCCCTTCTCTGTGGATACACAGACTCAAAGGGAGGAGCAATCCCAGCCATATTTCCTTTGTGCTGGATTTCTGACCTTCACCAGAGGGGATTCTGTGCCCATAACCTGGTATATCAGCCTTCTTCCAAAGCAAACTTCCCAGGTTTGCTAAAAGCACACAGAGTTGCTGCCTTGGCAGTGCATATGTTTGATTAATGGAACTTCCTTTACCAGAATCACTGAATGAGAAGAAAAAGCAGTAAGCTTACCACTGACATCACATGTCTCTCTGACATTTGAGTGAGCGTCACAAAGAGGAAAAGTTATATACATTTTCTTGATAACAATAGTAAAGTACAACTAAAATCCTAGTTTAATATGAGATGTTCATTCCATACTGCAGGAGCACATAGGCACTTACTTAATATCCCAGACTGCAGTTGTATTAGGTGCTGAAAATAATTCTAGCAAAGAAAAATGGTGCTTTCTTTTCCAAATTACTACAGTCTCTATGTGAGAAAAGATAAAGTGGGACAGAAAGCAAATGGATTGGGTTAATAATCTGAACCTCTGGAATTTTCAGCAATATGTATTTATCATTATATTTTAACTGGACTACTTATTTGGCTTATTGACAATTTGTGCATTCTGCACTAATGCATTTCCAAGAGATAAGACCTGCTGCTAATGAAACCAGTTGGGATTATCTGTAGTGTTATATGTGGGGGTTTGCCAGTTCGCACTGGTCTGTCAGATCTGGGCTCCTGCTCCCAGCTGGGGACAAAGTCTGTGCTCTGGGCAAGAGTCAAAATCTCCCAGGTAAAGGTGGAATATGGAACTGGGGACTTGGCTTTATTCTTCACAGTGTGGCATAAGGATTGCTGTAAGAGTAAGGAAATTATGGGCTATTTTAATATATTATTTTTATTATACCTTATATATTTTTTCTATCTGATTTTAAATCAACTCTCCTCTATCCAAAAAGAGAAGCTCTTCAGACCCTGCACTCCCCATCCCCCTTACACAATCAAGGACATATTTAAAACTTAAGGGCAAATGTTCCATAAAACACTGCCCAACCCTTTGCAAATTCCCTGCATAACTCTGGCATGCATCCTCTAACTTTAGTCCATCCCTACTCCAAAGTTGTAATTTGCCCTCCAGTCTTTTTCTTTCTCTCTCTACCTCTTTTTAGAATCTTTGAGATGGCAATTAGCTCAAGAGATGCACTTAGAGCTTCGCCTCAATTACAGATCCCTCCTCTCAAGCTCTCTGCTCTGCTGGTTTATGCTAATTCAAATGTCCTTTTGCATGAGGCATCAATTCTTTAATTGTTCCCTCCTTATCTGAGATTTGTCTCATGCCTTCCCCCCATGGGTGTGGTGATCTACATCCCACATAGTCCCAAAGGGGAACTGAGGTTTTGTTAAAGAAAATCCCTTGGGACAGAATCACCAAAGCTAAAGAAAAAAAAATAACAGTATTAGTGCTGACCATTAATAGTCTTTTTCTCTCCATAGATCTGACAAATCTTCAGAAACAGGAGTAAATGCTGTCATCTGCATTTTTGAGGTACAAGAACTGAGGCAAAGAGCAGACAGTTACATCTGACAGATCTGGAGAAAGACCTGATATGGAGCAGGAGAGGTTTGGAGGATTTGGTGCTTGAGGATATTTTGGCCTGATTTTCCTTAGATGGAGATATAAAAGGGTGATACAGCTGATCTACAAGGCTTGGCATGACTTTCCTTTCTCCTGCATGTCCTTCACTCTGGTGGACTTTGTCTTAAATACATTCAGGGAATACCTTGAATGAAATGGTTCTCCTGCTTCAAACCTTAACACTTCTCTCTTCAGTTTAACTCCATCAATACATCAATACACTTTTGTCATTCCATGAAAACATTTTGGTACAGAGCAGATTTAAGTAACATGCTGGGAGAAAAATATTAGGTTGAGGTGCCAGATATTAAGGTACCAAATGCTCTGAAACAGTCACTGGAAGAAGCAGCATGAGATGCCCTTCCGAAATTGCAGGAAGCAGGGTGCCTGTCTCCATGCCAGCAGTCCTGGCTGAAAAATCATGCTGGACCTCGTGTCTGCAAAGCCAAAATTGAGTATGACACTTTCTTACTCCTCAGACCCCAAATTTCTGCTGCTGTATATTGAGCCCCCCTTGAGAAGTTAAAGTAGCTCATAAAAGTGTAAAGTAAAAAGTCAAAACTTACATGGGAACTGTTACATTTTCTCTGTGTGGCCATAATGAGGTTATTTATGGTACATGTAGGAAAGATTAAAGGTTTTCATAATAAAGGAAAGCGAGAGCTCGAGAACTGGGTGCCTCCTAACAGCAGTGACTCTCAAGATGGGATAAATCACCCAAGCAACCATTAAAACTTCAAGAAGATTGCTTGTAAACCTCCAAGCAATGCCAATAAAGCATATTCTTTGCCACAGAACAGTCCATATGGTGGAGCTCAGCAGTTTTTCAGAACTGAGGGCTACTCACAGTTTACCCCTCCTGTCTCTTTCCTTCGAGGGCACAGTGCCAGTGAGCCAATCGATGTGATCTTTAACTGTGACATGGAGAGCAGGCTCAGGAGGGGACTCACCACTCAGCATCTCCAGATATGGGCTGGATTTCAGGGCTTGACAACTCAGCACCATTTTTCATTGTGCTGTTTCCTGGGGGTCTCCCATCGTAACCCAGTTCTAGAGACACATTTTTATGGGCTTCGGGAAGTTAGGAAAATATTCCATGGCCCTTCAAGGTTCTGGTTCATTTGCATTTTAAAGTCAAGTCTGCCTATTCCTTCCAATCTGAAAGGCCAAGTGAAAAGTGCAATAAATCACAAAGTAAACTTGTGTGTGGCACAGCATCAGCAGTGATGTGGGACACAGCCAGGGATCCCTCTACCAGACCCACACTACAAAAAAGCCTCAAACCAAAAATATTATGTTGAGTTTTTCAGCTTTCTTTTTCCTGTTTGTTTTTTGGTTGGTTGGTTGGTTTGGTTTGTGTTGTTATTTTCTTCTCTGTTTCTATTTCAGGAAAGCCTAGCCTAGATTATACATTACCACTGGTCACCTTTGTAAATCAGTGGGAGCAGGACATCAGTACATTGTCATCCTGTTGACTTCCATAGAGTAATTCTAAAGCTGTGCTGGAGGAACTGTCATAGTTGAACTCAGGGATATCTTTGTCCAATGACTTTGGTGGACATGTGAAGTGGGATTTAACAACAGAGCTCCTGTCCTTATGAACTAGTCTGTCACTGTCCCCAGTGCAATCTTTGGATACCACTGTGCTTGTTACACAGGGTGTCTGCAGACCCGGCTTTAAAACAAGCCCTCAGAATGAAGGAATAAAGGAAAAGTTAAGAGGTTTAGAAATGCACCTCTAAAAATGAGGTGAGAACATCATAGGCTGAACAAGCCAAAGTCCTGCATCTTTCTGGGGAGGAAAAGTAAGAAATATCAGTGTGAAAACTCTCACAGGTAACTTGGGGACCAGCACCCACACTCAGACACGAGTGGAATGGGACCTGCCCAGAACAGGGAGAGTTACTGGGAATGAGCTTCCCAAGTGGGGAGGAAGCAGGAACATGGTGGTGGTGGGTGAGACAGGAGCTGGAGGGACAGTGAAACTCCAGCGTGGTGCTCCTGCTTGCACTTATCTAGGAAATTCTAGTCCAGCACTTAGCATATAAATGGGAAGAGAGTTTCCTGTCTGGGCACACCAAATTGTGTCTCATGCATAGCCAGAGTGTATTTTCCTTGTCTATGGGAAGGTCAAAGGCACTAAAGCTTTAGACCCACAGTCAGACCGGAGCAGGGGAAGGGAATTGACAAGTAAAAAATTGAAATATTAAATTAAAAAAAATGTGTGGCAAATGTGATGCGAGTCCACGACAATCACATTCCTATTTATTTCTATTTCCTTACCGCTCAGAAATGTGTGTTAACCCGCGCAGTGTCTCTATCTGACTGTTTTTCTTTTTAAGTGCTCTCCTAAATGAACCATTCAGGATCATCCAGCAATCCACCCAGAAATGCCCATGAGATTTGAAGTGAGCCTGGAAATCTTTCAAAGGACCCGAAAGATAACTGCACTGGGTCTTCTATTGCATTTCCATTTTATGGCATCTTTTTATATTCTGCAGTAAGCTTTTCTGAATAAAAATGAGGCAGCCTCTTAAGAGGCCTTTTTATTATTTGCATTTGGCAAAAAACAGCCTTAATGAGCTGTTAAGAGTCATTCCCCAGCCCTATTGTTGGCGATGCATGGGAGCCTGTAAAGTGCTGAAAAGCCAAAAGACAATTTATGATCCCTGATGCTGTCCCTTCCTGAGACAATTCCACCGAAAGGAAGATATCTGGGGAGTAGGAAGTCCCATTATTTAAATGCCTGAGTAACTTTTACTGGAGTCATAACTGTGGAATTTGCTGTTTTCATTTCAGAACTGTTCCCACTCAGCTTTCCCTGTACCAGCAGCGATGTCGCGCCTGTGCTGCCTGTTCCATCTGATCTGCAGTGCCAGAGAATCGGAAGATGACTCAAGGAAAACTCCCCATTCATTCCTTCCCTGGACTGAGTAAATAGCACCAAATTCCAAGCAGACATTCATCAACTTACAAAACTATTTTTTGCTTCCTTTCTGGAGGCAGTGGTCCTTCAGTCAGCCCTGGTCACATCAGCCTGCCCCACCCAGATCTGGAACTCAAATTTACTGACATGGGACAAGAAGGATATTCAGCACAATGGGGGAAAAACCAACCAAAGAGTTTCCCGAGGTTCTGCAGCAGACATGTGAGGTTCTTGGCATTGTTTGCACTTTGGGAATGGGCTCAGTCAGGGACTGAGGCTGCTGAGAACACCACTGAATATTTGTGACAAAGACATTGGGTGTTCTCCTTGACACCCAGACGTCTCAAGAGCAAAAGGAGCAAATCTTGCATTCATTGTATCCTCCCTTACTGTAAATGACAAAATGACATCTTTTACCAGGCTCACATGTATTGATTGGCTTCAGCCCTTACCAACTTAAATACTGTAAATGGGTGAGTTTGTCTGTTTGACAGTAATTAAGTGATTCCCTTGCTGTTTTAGCAAAGAAATGACCCAGTGAGGCCTTACACCAGCATGATTGTTCCTATCTTGAGAGCTGTAATCATTTCTAACATTAATGAAACCAAGGAAGGCATTAATATAATGAAAGATCAAAAAGCCTCTAAGATGTCATTTTTTATCTAGAACCAAGCTGTATTCTCCACTCTGGACACATAATCCCAGCACAGCTCAGGTGTGCAATGAGCATCCTGTATGGTCACCCAGCACCTGGAATTGAAGCATATTTAAGAAGAGGGAAAAGTCATTCAAATGCTTAATTAAAGCACCTGGAGAAAGCTGAAATAGTGACTGACCAGAAAAACGACAACCCACGACCCAGCTAACAAATGGCCCCAAATGCTGTCGCTCCTCTGCTAAGAAACTCCCTGCTAGGATCCATCATTCCAGGGTACCTGTTTGCCACCCCACTGGCCAGTTAAAAACAGAGCAGAAGCAGCTCAAAATGTTACAAAAGAGGGTTTGTAGCCAGCTCCAAGCCCCCTGATCTGAACAGGAGGTGTGTCTCCTTGCCTAACCTTGGTATAGGGAGCATGGATGGAACAGGTTTAGTGAACAGGAATCCCATGGGATGCAGCACTGCACCCCATTCCTTCTCTGACTCTTTGCTTCCCTTCACTGGGTCCTCTGAGGGTGGTGGAAATCTGCAGTGGGGATGGAGAGAGCAATCTCTGATTTTAGGTACCAC
Source organism: Myrmophylax atrothorax (assembly GCA_026770055.1). Taxonomy (NCBI): domain Eukaryota; kingdom Metazoa; phylum Chordata; class Aves; order Passeriformes; family Thamnophilidae; genus Myrmophylax; species Myrmophylax atrothorax. The sequence continues at coordinate 13,764,996 of JAOXXN010000252.1, forward strand.
GTGGCACACACAGACCTGGGCAGGGAGAATCCAGACCACAGTCACCCTTGGCTTTTCTTCTGGTTTCAAAGAGCACACCGTGGGCTTTATTTGAATTTAGATGTATAACTTACAAACTTTTTTTTACTAAATAATCAAATGTGTAATTTGATTGTCTTTCTTTTATTGATACATGTAACAGCCACTTATCTTCTACTGAAGCAGAATAGTGTGAAAAAATAAAGCAACTCAGTCTCACTTGAAATGCCAGCACAGGTTCTACTTTTCAGCCCTGTCTCCTCAGAAGTATGAGAAGGGATCTAATCCTGCAGGGATTTTTCCACTAATCTCTAATTTTTTCAAACACAATCAAATTTTTCTGTTTGAGTTTGATTCTTTGAAATCCCCTTAAATATCAGGGGCTGACTCTGACCTCGTATCCTGAAATCAGTTGAGTGACTAATTTAGATTTTTCCTTCTTCCATTACCAGCAGTAGAACCGCTGTATAATTTTTACTTCCTTTGGGGAAATATTGCCTTGCTGTTTTGTTCCAGCCCTAGTCCTTTGTCTGGAATGTAATCATCAGCAATTACCCATGTGCTGAGCAGTTTGTCACAGTTACTTACTGCTCACAGCCATCCAGAGTAAACAGTCAGATGTGGGGCTGTGAGCAGTGTGACAATAAAGTGATGCAAACCCACAGCAGCTGGATTCTTGGCTCCTCACTTGGCTCCTGAGTCTTTAAAAATGTTCTTTCCTTCTGTAATTTTATTTGCATAAAAACACAGCATAATAATTTGACGGCTGCTCACCCTCACGCTGGGCATAGAAACAAAGCAGCTTAATACTGAACTAAGCGATCAATTATATTTTTTTTTTTCTGAATTCACACATTTTTCGCTTTCTTTCCTACACTGTGACTTACTAAAGTAACTTACGAAAGTGGCTTACAGTGCAGCTGGGTTATGCAGTAAAATGAGTAACTCAGAGTGGTTCAAAGGAAAGGATTATTCTTCTGGTAACTCAGGGAACAAAGCTCCCCAATAAATGTCGTGTTCTGCCATGCCCTGAGTGCTTTTGTCCAGCTCATAGCACAAATCATACTGTTCCCAGTGCTCATCCCCAGCAGTATTCTTTAATGCTTAACTCAGTGACCTCACAAAAATAATTGGTGTGAAGCAAATTTACTTAGCCCTCCGCCTTTATTTGCAGACTGAATGGCTCGGGGAATTGTGCATATTGTTTATGGAAATGAAGAGGGAGAAAAGAAAACAGAACGTTTCTCCCCAGCCCAAGATGGGCCCATGCACGGGAAAAACACAGGGCTTAGCATGATGTCCCTGCCTGCAGGACCGGCACTTAATGAAAGATGCTGATCGACCAATACAACTGCAAATCAGTTCAGTGACTGTGAAAATCCAGCCCAGCTGCTGCGATTTCAAACACAAAACGTTTCCAACGTTCTTTTGCAGTTAAAATTTCAGGTTTAACCATGAGCTTTGACTAATAATCATCCCCCAGAGGAGAATCGTGATGATTTGTGAGCAGTTCTCTGTTGATTTACAGGTGAATGAATAGGGGTGACTCTCACTTCCCTGGATAAATTCCTATAAAAATCCCTATTTGAAACTTTGGGGGTTTCTGGCATAGCCTGAGTTCCAATCCCAGGCTCCTGCTGCCAGCTCTGCCTCTAGCCTGGATCCTTGGTGCTGACACATCCCAGCCTGGCAGCTCCTTCAGAGCAGGGTGCTGGGGGCCAGACACTGCCTATTTGTCTGCCTATATATTTATATGGATATATATGTAAATTCCTCGTGAAAAAACTCCCAACCCCTTAGTTTAGAGCAGGGTGATGGACGTACCAGAATAGTTTTGCTTGATGTGCATGTGATATAACCAGGGCACAAAAGCAGCTTACAAACAGCTTGCAGAGATTAGCTAACAAGAACTAAGCTATTCTTTTCAGAAGGCGTTATTAGCATATTTTTCATCAATACTATACTTAACAGCTACTACATAGCAGGAAGTGGTATTTAACCTCTTGTTGCAATGTAACGAGATTACTTTGGATGGTTATGTTACATTCCATTCAGAAAGGCCCTCCTGTGTCCAGTTAATTAGATTCACTGGTTGGCAGCTTTAACTGGAAGAAAATGCGACGAAATGCATTTGGAATATTGCAATTTTAAGCTTGGTTTGCCTTTCTTTAAGGCCACACTGAGCTCGATACCAAACTTGATGCTGACAGATAAGTGACATCATTAGGATATTCTGGTTCTGATGACTGTGGAGTTTTAACCACTTCAATCCCCAAAGGTTAAAGGAAAGCTCATTCTCAGTTGTTTGAAGTAGATGAACATCACCTGGCATTTTGAGGCACAATCAGGTGAAACTACTTTTCCTTTGATTTGGCTATAAAACCCTGAGCTAGAGGGGATTTTTCTTGCCATCAGGCTTTTGGTTTTCACTGAATTTAGGCTTGTTTTGGAAAATGGCAAGAACATTTTTATCTGCAGGTATTGTTTGGAATAAAACTATGAAGTAGATGAGTCTTATGGAATGTTGTATTTCTACTTTGAACAACTCCCATGGTCCTAATAATTTACTTCTTTTTTTTATTTTCCTAAAGAGTTTTTGTGAGTTACAAGATGGGTGTCAGGAGTGTTATTTCGAAGATCCTTTTTTAATTAACAAAAATAATATGGAAGAAAAAATAAACTCGCAAGAGCTGAATTTAGTTTGGCAGAGAGTTCTAGTTTATTTTCAGGAGTTAAGGAAGAGCTCCTGCCTTTTGTTTTATGGGCCAACTAAGCATTTTATTTATTTATGTTCTTAGGTTGTGGAGAGAAATTGTATAAATATGAACCTTGAAACTTTCTCCTAATTTCAATAGGAATACATTTATTTTTTGCCAATGCTCCTGGGAAAGCAAAGGAATCTTTGCAGCATTAGTGTCACCATTAGCAGAGGAGAGGGAAACTGAGGCATTTGGAGTCCTCAGCACCTGAGCATCTAAATTTTGTGGTCCCACTGCAAGTGCCCTGGGACTGGTCACTTCAGCACCCTGGCTGGGAAATCAGCGATTTATTCTGGGGTGCTCTGGAGAATGGATGTCACCAACCAACTAAATGCCTTGAGTCCTTCACATAAGCCACAAGGAGCTCAAAAAATAACTTTCAAATTTCAGCACATGTTTCATGCCTTTCTACACAACCTCTTAAAAACTCCAAGTGTGCAGGTTCTGCTCTCAGGATGCCAAGGATATCACATCCACTGCCCATCGGGATCACACCCACATTGTTTTCTCTTACATTGAGTTAAAATATTTTACCTCTGCAGGTGCAAAACAGAACTGCAAAACTGCTGTAAAGACTGACTGGACACTCTGAAACACTGTGAATTTACTTGAAAAGTTCCATTTCAACTAAGTTATTGTTTTTTCCACTTTCAAGCATGATCAATTAAGAATCGATTGTAATTTTCCCCTCTTTTCTCTGCTTTTGTTTTCCCATTTCCCCTTCTACTGCTACAATAGGAAATAAGAAAATACTGTTAAAAAAAGACCAAACACTTTTTAAAAAAATTAATTATTCCAATAACTTATGAAAAGCAGCTTCAAAGTTCATTTATTTACTTTGCCTTGAAGACATCACATATTTACTCATGGCAGAGCTACAGTCAAGTCCCATGGGATTATTTCTGCAAATACAGAACGTGGAGCACCTGAGTTGGATTTTCTGTGTTTCTTGCAGCCCTGGTGGGTGTTTGTCAAGAACTTCACTGTGGGAGGATCTGAGGTCTCTCCAGCAGGACTTCCCAGCTGCTCCTCTCGGGGTGAGTGTTCAGGTGAGCTGGATGCCCCGTCCCAGCCCTGGAATGGGAGCTGTCCAGCAAGGGCTGAGCCCACTGCTCGAGCAGCTTCACCTCCAGCAACAGCCAGGGATGCTCAGAAAGCCCTCAAAATGCTGCTTTGCTGGTTTATACTTGGCAAAAAAACCCCAGAGACTATTTGTTTTCATCTGCTGTAAATTGTCCAGACTCACATCAGCCTCCCAGAGCAGGAGCTGATGAGAGGAAGGGTGTGGGATGGGTCTCTCCACAAGCAGTCTGTGGTGTTTGATGGCCAAACCTCCTGCAGCCTGTGGTACCCAAGGGATGGTTGCAGAGTGGTGCCTCACACCCAAAGTTCTTCCTGAACAAGAAGGGTTCACCTGCACAGGCCACCATGGGAAATTCTGCTCTGTTTGGCTGTAACCCCCTGTGTGATTCTACCACAGGCTTTGAGAGGCTTTCCTGTGCCACCTCCGTGAAATGAGCACCTGAAAAAGCCTCCCCATCTATTTCTGCAGGCTTTTCTCAAGCATCTTTTCCCCCCAGAAGCTGTCCTGGATTTCAGGACCCCTCCCATCTCACCTCCCAGTGGTAAGCCATTGAACTCAACTCAAAACACAACACATCTGCTCCACTTAGTGTGTCAAAAGATAAGGGGTAACTACATGTGAGGGAACAAATTTTTGGCCCTAATTCAGCAAAGGACAAATTAATGTACAGACATTTAAATGCACATGTTCTCCTGGGATTACCTCTATGCTTAAAGTTGGGCACATGTTTGTTGAATCAGGATCTAAAATGGTACTGCTGATATAATTTAGATGTTAAAGCTCATTCTAAAGCATCATGGTAAAATAAATCCTTATCTTTGCTACTTAGTACTAATGAAAAACAATATTATTGGTACTTTTCCTATATCAATTGACTTAAAGAGAAATGTTGTACAGTTACAGAGAGCAGCTGGCCATGCTTCATGATCAACCTGATAATTAATAGGAATAGAGAAAAAGCCCTGTATTCCTGAGTGCTGATCAGGCAGCAAAGGCACTCCAAACATCTAAAGAAAAAACAGTTTGTTAATTGCTGTCTAGACAGTTTATTGCTGCAATAAGATCAAAACAGAGAATACTGAGGTTTGTGGTATGAATCATGCAGACTAAACAATTGTTTTATTGCATTTACAGAGCACTTGATTTATAATGCAGTCAGCTTGGTAATAAAATTCCTCCATTGTATATCCTGAATAATTTCACCTCTTTTCACATCTCTCTGGTTTAATTCTATATCAAGATGTCTTAAAAATGTCTGGATGGAGAGGGGATTACTGTCATGTGTGTATAAAGTTACTTATCTGGGGTCTCTGCTGTATCATTGCCAGGCATCCAGCGTTGATCCAGAGCTCTGCTGAGCCGGGCTCAGCTGCTGCCACTGTGGATGGGCTGAGGAGCAGATTTATTGGCTGCAGCCTGCAGTGAGTGCACTGCAGGGAAAGTAAGGCTGACCCATTGCCAGAGGTTTCATCCCACGCCACGTTCAGCCAAAAAGGATCAATCAGGCAAGTGACTTTCTTTCAAAAAACCCCACTTTATTACTTTGCAAAACTTTACTTTTTTTTTCTTTCTTTTTTTTTTTTAATTGAGAAGAAAGATTAATCTCTGCTTCTGTGGGCATCTCTGAGGGTATAGGGGAGCTTTTCTGGGAACAAAGAAACTTTTGGGATAGTGGAAATTTCTCTTTATTGGGTCCTGAGCTGGGTGAAGGGAGTAGCTGCATGAACCTGAGTCTGTGCAAAGTGCCAACGTTCCTTGGGAGCATAAAATGATGTTGCCTCTGTCTTTGTATGAGACATCCTCATATTATTTTAGTTTCCTAGTTCTGATGAATCATAAACATCCCAATATCCATGAAGAGCAAAGAAATAATAGATCAGGTTGTAGCTCTGGAGCAAAACCAAACCAGAGACCTGAATTTTGGGACTCCTAATTCCACAAATTGTTGCCATCCTCCTCCCAGTGAGTACAGTGGAAATGCAGCCACTGACGTCACCAGGTCACCACTGCGCCTATGAATGTTGTGAACTGTTCCTTGATAAATCTGACAGTGCTGGGGTAAAGCAAAATGATACTTCTCACTATAAATGCCCGTTTATGTAAGATTTTGAAGTAAAAGCTGTTTGGGTAAGTTTAGATAAGTATCTTGGATTCAATATTGGAGGAAAACAACCCTTTGCAGAGTAATCCCCTGATTAAGATCTGTGCTGTCTCACTGTAATATCTTAACTTGGGTACTGTCACTGTAGTTGTATTTCAAGTTAAACTCTTTAAAAGGGCATTCCTGCCAGGCCTCACCGGTAAAGTATGTCTGCAGTGGAGATCTCTGCATAAAGTCACAGTTGGCTTCACCAGGAAAAGTTGCTATTCCTGTATTCCTGATGGTTAAATGAAATTCCTTCTAAAATAGCACTACGTGTGTATCAGGACTGTTCCACCCAAAAAGCTGCTGTGTGGACTCTTCATGATCTCCTGGTACAAACTGCCCTCCAGAGAAATGACAGAACACACTCTGGTACAAATTTTTACACCTTAATGGTGCATGGAAATCAGTCTAAAAACCTCTCTAAAACCTCCCAGCATTACATTGTGTGTCTGCCTTATAATTCCTCTGTCAGCTCTGCAGGAAGACCAGAGTGGCTCCATTCCATGATGTATTTGGCTCTCCAGCTTCCACCCAGGACAGAACTGACCTTCCTGAATATCCTCAGCACATGAAGAGCCAAATTTGGAGGGGAGAGGTGGTCCCTGGGAAGTGCAGAGGCAGGAGAGCATGGAGGAGGAAGAGCCAGCATGGATCAAGGTTAGGCCCTGGCTACCACCCCAGGCAGTGTCTGACTTGTGACTGATCCCACAGGCTTTGTGTTTCTGGAGAGCAGGAGTCTCTTGGATGAGGAGGCTGCTGAAGGCTGATGCACTTTTGAAAAAAGCCCAGAAGTTCTTGGAGGCCCAAACTCAGACTGATGACTCAGTGAAGAAGGAAAGTTATTCAGGTAAATACCATATCCCCCAGAACACCCCTCCACAGAGCTCTCTTCTTTCATCTCTAAATGACAGAGACACAAATATAACCAGAGAATGATAAAGCGCCTATTGAAATAGCTGGTTTATTTTAAAAAGTACTGCTAGTCTTAGACAAAAGCAAGTACTAAAAGCCACCATGATAGGGCAGGGCAAGGCAGGCAAACAGGCTTCTGGCAGCATAAATGGATGCATTGTGAACAGAGAGATGCTGAAAAGAGTGCCTGAGATGTAAGCAGAATTCAGTAATCCTGCAAGCAAGCAAGGGACTGGTTGGTCATTTAGAACTAGAGATTTCCATTAATAAAATTGTAAAGTAAATCTATATGTCGATGTTGATTAATGCAGAACTACAGTTTCACAGTTTTGAAAGTCCAGATAAATGATTTGGTTACTTTCTGACAAAAGCAAGAATCTGTTGTTGCCTGAGAGGATTTGACACTGAATTCACTGGTGGGAATAGCAGCAATGTTGGTGCCCAACATGCTCTGGAGTCCCCCCTCTACTGCAGAGGACCTGGGCATCTCCTGCCACCCCACTATGAATGGCCCAAAGGCACTGACCAGAACCAGGGTATTCTCATGAAGAACTCTAGGAGGAAAATCTGAGAATTAGTTTTGCCCACTTTTCAGCCTAATTTTGGCTTACTGATCCCTGATGGCCTTGAGTGGGTTATTCTAGAGAATGACTTCCCCCAACCGCTCAGAGTGTGGACCCAGGCACAGATAATGTGTCCTCTGGTCCGAAGCTGCCCTCAGGACAGAAGAGAGAGGAATTCATGGTGGGGAAAGGCAGAGTGAGAGAAGGATTATATCTATGGAAAGGCACCAAAATGTTGTAGATGCTGTGAACACAAATGTAGGTGCTGAAAGGCCTTGGAGACCAAAGGGCCAGGGAGTGACAGCCAGTGCTCCTCTGGCAAAGCACCTTCTCTCCCATCAGCCCAACACAAGCTGTTACAGGCACATGGATCCAGGGGCAATCAGCCCTTCGTGCTTTCTTTTACATAGCTTTAAATGCTGTGAGAAGTATTTCTGTTGTTTATTGCTGCTCAATAAAGTTTTATCTTCTGCAAGGCATGATTTATTTACTCCTTGTTGCAGAACAGACGTGTGTGCTCTCCCACATCAGCACCCCTTTACCAGATTCATAAAATGTGTTAACAATTCATTTAAAATTCATATACCAGCCAAGTACAGTTCCTGCCCAGAGCTGCCCCCAGTAATAGAAAGCAGCACGTGCCCTGACATATGGCAGGCTGTCAATGTGTGCTCTGAAGGTCTCCTCAGCTCTAAGTGCCTCAGTGTGCTTTGGAGCTGCTCTCGTGGCCAGCCACTCAAACAGCATCTTTACCTTCCCTACTTATCACAGAGCTTTTGCTCATTTTCCTCCTCAGCCACCAGGAAAACAGATTCTGAGGATAGTTGATTTAGAGAGCGACTGGTCAAGAGTTTATCTGCAGCCTTTCAGTTTATGAACTGCCTCTTTATCAGGGCTGTCACCTGCCTGAAAAGATGTAGCTTTTTGCTGGTCTGTTTGTGAATTACACAAGCAGAAAGGTGAGGCGAGAATCAAAATGAGGGTGTCTATCCCTGTGTGCCTCTCTGGGAAAATCATCTCTGCCTGTAGCTCTTCCAACAGTTATTCTGAAAGGTGCAGCCATTGTGTGGCTTCAGTGACCTTTTACTAATGGCTGTGAAATATCTCTGGTTACTCTCCTTACCCAGTGTTACTGCAGTGTACCTGCTCACAGCACTGCTGTTTTCTTCTTCCAGTACCAAAGGACCCTGGCTCTGAACCTGACCCACAAACATCTCACCTCCAGGCTCCTCACAGCAAGATGCACCACTTTGAACCCTGGCCAGGCAAAGAAGACTTGTGGTAACACAACCTCAGACTTCATTATGCTAAGGTATCTTACAATATTTGCATCATTCCCAACCTAATGAGGGGTCTGTGGTATCTCTGCAACATCCTTGTTCCCTTCTATTCCTATTTTAACGGGGCTATGCACTGGCAAACACAGTCTGATGTTTGTGAATTCCAGAGGAAAACTTACTGGCAATTTTGAGCTGACTTGAATAGCAACAATAAACTTTTGGGGTGTGGACAGGACCCAAGTGTGTGCTCCAGGCTCTAAGTGTCCTTCAAAAGAGCACCCAGCTGGGTGGCTCTGGCATAGTCCTTGCTGCATTCCTCACAATGTTGCTACACACATTTGTGCAATATTTGGCTTATTTGTGCAACATAATTAATGAAACATGTCTTCGTGGGCACCAGCATCCTGAGGGACCCCAAAGCAAATGGGGGCCTTTGAAACCTTAAAGGATCTTAAAAGCAGAAAATATTTACAAGTTTATTAAACCAAGCTTTACTGGTAATAAATTAGCAGCCTGTAGACATGCTCTCATCCTGAGAAGATGATATCAATCTGTTAGAAAATACAGTAACAATTTACAGTGTCCACAGCACATTTCAATCTTTCATTCACAAGCTGCTAATGCACTTTGCCACCAAACCCCCCAAATCTGGTGAGATGTCCCTTCCCAAGGCAGCTCCTCTGCAGAAAACAGCCACGAGTCAAGGGAGTCCTGTCCATGTGCAATTCTCAGAAACCCATGGAAGTCCTAGAACACCATCATGTCATCCCTTTTCCCATGGCCACTGATCCATGAGTGGAAGTATTTTAAAGACACTGACCCAGAGTCTCAGTAGCGGAGCTGGGGGTGGCTGATTGTCTGTTCTGCCCCTTCATCTGTAGTTTGGGTTATGTGATCTTACTGTGCATTTCAAAACCACAAACCACTGGGGGGTGTTTAAGGATTTGCACATCCCTTACACTGCACCATTGTATGGGAAATTATATTGGAGCCTCTCCTGAGCTCTTGAACAAAAGCCCATTGTCTGAGGGTGTTACATATCCCACATGCTCTGCTCAGACTTACACTTGTATCATGAAAGTGTAGGCGAGTTCACATGAGAACTGTTATCTAATGTTTCTGTTTGGGTTTTTAATAGCATTTGTGCAGGTGCACAGCTTAAAAAAGGGCTTTTTTCTCACTCTACAGAGTTGGTCCAAAATTCAGCTGGAGCAAAGCCTTTCACAGCAGCACTTGTTTATTAACATTGATCTCAAAATTTTGTGTTGAGTCACCAAATCTTGTTCAGATTTATTTAATAAGTGTGTGTTTGAGCATCTTTCCATTAAAAAGGTTGTAGAGGTGGGGACCAGTTTGTACAGTTCAGCAAGACTTAAATCAAGTCCATGGCAGTTGCACTTTAGGATGTGTACAGATATGAATAAGTTCATCCTCTCAGTGTAAATGCTGCCTTAAGTTAATAAACCATTGTGTTTTATTGCAGAATCAAACCTTATGTGTCAGGCAATAAATTCTTCATTCTCAGGTTCTTTGACATAACCTGATAGCTACTCAAAAGGTCCAAAACCTCTGGACTGAACTGGGGCATCTGTGGCTTCAAGGCAGAAAGGGCTGAGAGCATTCTTGCCCCATCACACCTTTCCCAGTCCCCATCCCTTGACTTTTTTGTGTGTGTTTTTAGGCTGGATCAGTGCCTTGAACAGGGTGACAGACTGATTTCACAACGAGGTGGGCCAGCACAGGAAGGGCTGTGGTGCATGGAAGAAGCAATGTGGAGGGAGTCCTGGATTATTGGAAACCACAATTGCCTCCAAACCCGCCTGAATGTGCAGATAAGGTCAGTCACAGTCACAGCCCCAGCGTGCAGCTGATGACTGTTCCCATGGGAGAATCACTTCCCAGCAGGGTTGTGCAAGGGGGTGATACTCTGTCTTCCTAAATCCTGGAGGGCTGAAGCTTATTTGTACATCAAACAAGGCCCAGTTGGAGTCTACCATGCAGAATTGTCCCTCTAATATAACTCAGCTGTGTATGTATTTCATTGCAAAGAAAATACAGCTATGACTTCCACCAGGTTCCCTCAGTGGCCACAACATTAGTGCTAAAGGTTCATTTGACTTACAAGTGTTAGAAGAGGTGCATTTGGCAGGATTCTGAATAAATGCAAATTTATTCAGAATCATCTGAAATATTTGGAGTTGCAGGCACAAGCGGGATCTGAGTCAAGCCACTTGTCCTAGTTTCTGTCACCCAAACACTAGCCCTTTATAAATCATTAATTTCCAGACTGTTTATTATCCAAGGGAAGTAACAAAGCAGTAGTATCACATAACACATCCGAAGAATGCCTTGCTCATTTTAAGAGCAAATAAAACTAAATAGCACCAAGTTGTTAGTGATGTAGCCTATGAGACCAACACAAAAAGGGAACCTTAATCAGGCTGAGGCCACAAAATAAACAGGGGAATGGGTGAAAAAAGAAGGGGCAAAAAGAGGTTGGACAAGACTGACCACACATAGATGCCTTCACATAGATATTCTTTGTTTACTGTCACAGGGCAATTGCCTCTGCCCAGTATATGGTGGCGCTTCGGGAGCGGGAATGGTTTCTACAGCTGCTGGTGCTGTTACCCTCAGCTGCCTTTCTCACAGGAATAATTTAACACCTATCCCCAGGCTGAGAACAGAGCAGAGCCACCACTGCAAAAAATAATCATCAAAATTAATTACTCCGTCAAGAAAGCAAACTTTTTGTGTTTTGTTAACACAGCCCCCCCTCTCATGGGTTTGTCATATGTCCCCCAGGAGCTCCTTGTGATGAGGCAGCAACATTAATTCCCAGCTGAAGATGAAGAAGAGCAGGAGTGATGTTTTTCTGTGCTGTAACTCCTCTGAAGTTCACCTTTCTGAGCAGCTTCAGGGGTGCAGAGCAGACCCTGTCATGGGGAGAGGATGCTACAACACACAGACACTGCCCAGCCACAGAGACCCACTCATGCACCCTGCTCCAAAATATCATGGCAGAGATGAAGGTTGGAATATCAGATAAAATAACTGGAGATTCTGATTTATTTTGTAGCCTGTCAATGGCTAGTGCTGACGGCTAAGAAAAGCAGTTATCCTCACAGTTTGCTAACACAGCAGAGCCAGAAATTGGGCTGCTCCAACCCTGCTGAACCTCACCAGCAAGACTATTTTATCAATTTAGCTTAAATGCCTTTCACCTTTCCCTAGTAAAAAGTCCCTTGCTGGCCAATATTCCAGAGTTTATACTGAGCTGGTTGTCTCACTTGTCACTAAAGTATTGTACTTCTAAAAGTGATGTTAGTAGATTGCAATCCAGGCCTCACAGGTTATTTTGGTCCATATGTTATTTATTTTAATCTCTCAAGGTTCCAAAATACTATATATTTATGGTTGCCCTTTAAAGTTATTGTTAGTTGCAAAATATTAGAAACATAGTTTCATCTATAAAATGTGTAATTAAATTAATCTTTACCATATTTTCTTTTACATTGCACAGGAAATATTTTAGTCTGATGAACACCATGGACATATAATTAGTACTCTGTACCATAAACTAGATTATAACTTACACTGTCCACCCTGGCTCCAAAACTCCTTCAGTTTTTAATTCAATTGCTGCCCTTTATCAGGATGAAAGCTTTTGAATTCAATTATTGGTATGATTATGCAGTGTGGATTTATATGGGTTAGATGTGGTGATAGTTTTAAACAGAAGTTTAGTGAAAGCCTCAAATTAGTCATTTACATCTATATTTAGGCATCTACCAGATTTTAAATGCTGAACATCTGATTTTTTAGCTGAGGTTTGTCTAAGCTAGGGTTTCATGGGAATCAAGACTGCATGATGAAAGTAAAGGGAAACTAATTTAGAGGTACTTTTGAATTTCAGTGGGAATTGGGCATCTGACACCTTGTACTTTTGAAAGCCCTCTTACATGCCTAACTGTACCTTCCAGTGCCTAAATACCTTCCAAAATCTGGCAGGACACTGGATAAGTGTTTACCAGTAAACCCAATAAAATCTTCTTGTTCTTTTTAATTTGTCCTTTCCACTGCCTGAAAGACTTTGAGATATTTTTGGCACCAAGACATCCCTTGAGGCAGATCTGCCCTTTTAATTTTAGCTGAAGATAAGTTGGATGTGGTTACAATTAAAAGACATTTTAAAAATGAGAACCTGGAATTAGCCACGATGTTCTATATTTAGGGCTCTCCCAGCTTTAGTGCCTGGTCAGGGGGTGGGTCTCCTGCAGATCCCGGTGTTCCCCAGGGAACAGGGCCAGGCCATTTATTCTCCTATTACAGAGTCAGCCCTGTGTTTACATCAGCTTGTTTAGCTTACTCCTAATGCACATCCCAAGATGTACCTCTAATACACATCCTAAGACATGTTTATGAAAATTCTTTATAAGCAAAATATTTTACTTCCATTGAGTAAGTTCAGGTCCAGAGCAGGCTCAGAGCCTCAGGCTGGTTCAACACTCTGTTCTCTTCCTGTGCATCTTTGATGGAAAATTCCACCTTCAGCCCACCCACAGCACCACAGGACACCCAATAACTGCAGCCCGGGTAGTCTTGGCCAATCTGGTGCTGGTTTTGCTAACATGTTTCAAGAAGTACTTATGAGTCAGAAGATGACACGTTACTTAGAGCTGGGATTTGGGCTTGTATTTGGTTTAATTCTTGAAATGTTTCTTCAGAGCAGATAGTGTATCTCTTTAGCAAGCACGTGTTCCTGGGCTGTGATGCTCCACTCGGCTAACTGGGCACTCTCTTCCATCCAAAGGGCTAAACCCAATGGCAGCATCTGACTGGCTGAGCACACACACCTTGAACTTTAAAAGATCCTGGACATTTACAGAGCCCACTGACTCCCTTTGTGGGTGCTCAGCACTTTTGAAAAGCAGGCAAGAAGCTTTTAAAGATTAAACAATAGCCCTACTCCAGCAGGAAGTAAAATCATTTAAAATTTGCAGAGACACATAAAAAGGGGACATGACATTCAAGAGATATTTTATTATATTAGACAGCAAATTCATAGGAAATGCTTTCTCAGTGAAGTGATTTATTAAACTGTGGGATTCATAGCCATTGAGACAAGGATTTTAAAAATTTCATGCACAGACTGGGTGAGAGATCTTTGTTAAATATTATTGCTCATGGCACTTCTGCAAGGGTTGTTTAACCACAGGCTTTGAGGTCTGATCTATATTCTGATTTTCAAATCAAGACAAAATTGTGGTGGGTGATTATCTTACTGGTCATTTACACCATCTTCCCTGAGCATCAAATGATGTCCAGTATCAAAACTAGTTATGGAATGAGATGGGCACCTGCCTTCCCCCTGGCTTAGTTGTTTCTGCTGCCCTAAAAATCAAGTTTTGGTGTTCAGACACCGCAGGAAAGGTACAGTGCAAATGCCCCTCAGAGATTCTGTCTCTAGCAGGTACAGGTGATGAGCTCTACAGCACAGCAATAACCTGCTGCCCAGAAAAAACTGTTCTTCCCTGGATGCTGTGATTTGCCCCCAGAGTCTCACTCCACACAGACCTGATCCCACAAGCCCTAATCTCAGATTTATCAGGATTCAGGTGGGTACCACTGAACTCAGCCTTCTCCTGCATTATTTATGTTTATTCTGTCCTGGGGAAAAAAAAAAAAAGTGCTTTTTAAACTCATAAGTATAATGAATCAAAGGCAATTTGGCAGATCTGTTTTATGGCTGGAGGCCCACTGTGGATGTGCCCACTTAGTTAAACTCAGGCTTGCTGAGGCATCGTTCCACCTCGAGGAATCTGTCACCATGTCACCAGAGCCAATCGATCACAGGGACGTTCTGTCCTTCCCCAGCCCCAGAACATTTCACTTTGTTCCCCCATTCCCTCACTTCCTGCCATTTATCTCCCTCAACATTTCTTTGCCTTATTTTTAATACCTGTTCCAAGTTGTATCTCCACAATCCTTTCACCCGCTGTGATGATCAGACTCCAAGCAGAAAGAGGCTGAAGCTGATACTCCCAGCAGGCTGAAAGCTGATTTCCTGCCTGGTTTATTCATGTATCATTGATAGTATCTGGAAAACTGAAAATATGCATTGGGTTTGGCTGAATAAATTTTACATAAGAGTGAGATAAACACCACATTATATCTCATAGGTATTCAGAGGAAGAAAAGCAACAAAACACACACATACACCAGATTTTAGCTTCCATTACTCCAAAAGCTCAAAATTACCTTAAAGTTGTAAGACATTTTAATATATAAATAGATGTACATACATACAGAGGCTATATATAAATAATGGAAATATCTATATGCTGGAAGTGTGTGTGTGTGTGTATATATATATATATACTGGAAATGTTTACTTGCTGAGGGTTTGTGACCTTAGGATGAACCCCACTGAGACCCCACATTTTCAGGCTTTTCTTTATTATCACATATTTTAAGATTACAGATCTGCCGAAGAAAGGCTTCTCTTACAACCATTTGTTTCTCTAGGAACTCCAGGTCTAAATGAAACCTCAAATATCGTGGGAGTTGGTAACCCAAAACCAAAGAGTTTGTATCAAGAAACAGCTTGATATGAACAGTGAGTGCTCTGAATAGTTGTCATTCATTTTCAGAGCTGCCATCAGCTGGTTGTGTAACAGTAGATCCCCAAAATCATGGAAGTTTGAAAAAATACCCCCTCATACCACTGAATTAAAACATTTTTTCCTTGTTTTTTGTGTATGCAGGGATGGAACATCAATCATATTTCCCAGATAAGACATAACTACATGTAAGGCTTGATTGGCATGTAAGAATGGATTGCCAGAGTTGCAGGATCATTCGGACAACACTCCCAGGTGGGATTGTTGGGGTGTCCTGTGCAGGGCCAGGAGTTGAACTCGATGATCCTCCTGAGTCCTTCCCACCTCAGGAGATTCTTTGATTCTGTGTAATTAAACCCGTTTTTCCTGGATAATTGTTGAAAGTGTGGTGAGGAAGAAGGGAGCTGGTGAACCACCAGCATTGTGGGGCTGGAGCCTGAGCTGTTCCCATCCCACCACTGCTGCTGGGAACATCCACCCACCCCAGCAGAGCTCCTGGCTGTGCCTGAGGAACAAGCCAAATGTTTGGAGGATTCATGTGGGAGAAGATGCTGTGGAATAATTGAAGAGCCAGACATGCCATTCCTTAGGATTTATTAAGACTAAAAAGGCAAATTTATGGATTCCTTTGTCCTTCCTCTCTTGTATTGCAGTCACATTCCCTGGCTAAGATGGGAGCTGGTAGATCAGCACCTTGAGGGTGCAAATCCATCGCAGAGCCATGGCAGAAATAGGAGGGGAGGTTGCAACTTCCCCTTGGGACAAGCAAATCTGGTGTTTGTGCTGCGACATGGTCAAACCTTGCTTTGTTACATGAAATTTCCAGGCCTTCTAAGTCTTTACGTGGTGTCAGTGCTCCTGATTAACTCTCTGTAGACACCTAAATATTGGAAAAGCTGCTTAACCTTGGGGGATACCCCCAGTGCTTCACTGCAAAGGGAGAAGTAGGGTATTTTAAAAAGTTATGCCCATACTGTACAATCCATGACTTGAGGTATATCCAGCCTAGTCCAGGAAACTGTATCCTGGGTTACCCAGAGCATTTCTTGCCAGGCTGTTTGTTTGTGCATGGCTGCCCCAGGCTATTGCAGGAAAATTCCTTGTGCTGAAGCAACTCCATTCATGCAGGCAGGGGCTGAAACAACCCCCAGCCAAGGCCAGGCACAGCTCGGAGCTGCAGATGCAAACCCTGAGAGGTCTGAATTCAGTTTGCTTTGTGTACCACCCTGTCAATGCCATTAAAAGCAGAGAGAACCAAAGCTGGAGGGAGAAATTCCCATGGTTTATATTTACACCATGCATGCAACAGACTTCCCTCCTTCTCCGGAAAAGTTACAGAACACATTAATTGAGCTTCAGGGTGGCTGATAATGACATAATTGCAGACTAATTTCCCCTTTCCTAGAGGTGAAGTTACACTGGTGGCAAAAGAACCTGCACAGTGTTCTCAAAAGCAGAGATGCTCCTGCATGAAGGAGACCTGATCGTGCCCTGTTGAGGGATGGATTGGTGGGACCCTGAGCAGAGGGAGCCATGGGTGGGGCAGGTATTGGCGAGGGCAGAGGCTGCAGCCCATGGCCAGGGGTCCAGCCCCTCGTGCAGAGCCCCCTCCTCACTGGGTGGACCCACAAGCTCTTTCTGTGGCTGTGGGCTGAGGAAATGATCCAGCTGAACTGGCAACTTTTTTTTTTTTTACTGGGTTATTTTTCAGCCAGTGCAGCATAAAAAAAACGAAAGAGAGGTGGGAGCACAGGCTGGTTTAGCCACAATGATGTTTAGTGCTGATACTCAACTGGCATGAACTGAACTGGGAAGCTTTGGCTCTGTGAACACAAACACCACCTCTGAAGACTTCCTGTCACCATCCCTCCCCTGCCCATATCTGCCTGCACACAGGGAGGGCACAGACTGGTATTTTGGCTTGTCCCAAAGTGTAACTCCACCCTGAGAGCACACACCAGGTCTCCTGATGATGACACCCTTGGGCTTTGGCATCTTCTGGTTTTCACAGCCCTGAGCACACTGAGAGCCCAACACAAACAGCAGAGGGGAATAAGAGTGATGGGCTGCTGCTCCCTGATTACTTTTGGAGATGAAACTATTTCTGAGAGTGGCATCAGCACCCAAAATTCAAGCCCTTCAGCCTTGATTTCACCATTACTTACAAGTTCGGACATCCACTCTCTTTACAGCCTGTCTGGAAGAACCATCTGTGGGTGTTTTGTAGAGGGTGGGTGAGGATGTGACACCTCAGCCTCCAGTTCTCTCCTTACATCACCTGCAGGTACCACCCTGCACCTCCATCAGGTTTTTCAGCCTGAAAAAAAGGCAATAACTTTATGCTGTCTTTGATATGGTTGTAGGGATGATAAATATATATGCATTTCTCAGGATTACCTCAGGTGGTCTCAGAAGGCCCAAGTGCTTCCTAATCTTTTGCTTTTTCCTCTCCCCCCCCCCCCCCAAAAAAAAAAAAATTCTCAGCCATCTTAAAACTTGTGCCTTTGGACTCAAATTGCTATTTGAAAAGGTTTGTAGAAAACAAGTCTGCAAATGTATTTAGTGTATGAAAAATGATTTTCTAAAAAACATACAAGATGTTCTATTCCACCTAATTCTCTGTATTGATTTCTGTGGCATCATCTTCTTCCTTCCCTTTTTCATCTTTTAATGCATTTCTATTTCTTCTGAACACACACAAAAAAATCTGTTTCTTTTACAAAACAGAACAAAGAAGTTTTCTTTCCTGATCAGTAATTTCGTTTTCTTTTGTAATTGTAAAAAGAAACTCTTGAAAAATCAATATACTGTTGCCAAGTCATACACAACCAGGAGGGGAGCAAGCTTAGTAAATAAAGGAAATTACAATTTTTTCCCTCTCTTTGGTCACCCTTTAGTATACACAAGGTGACTGCCAACCTCTTTGGTGCTTTTCTCCCCTTCCCCTCCAAAAATTTTAAAGTTAATCTCAGAGAGGAAAACTTTGCAAAGAATTGTTGTTGGAGCCCAAATTCCTGATGTCCTGAATTACAGCAACCCCCACCCCGAAGTGGCTGGCTCCTTGAAGTAACCTGAGCCCTCTCAATTAACCAGCACCGAGATAAAGATTGCTCATGCTAAAGATGTCACATAACACCGGACTTAGAAATTGGAAAATCTCCACTGAAGGAAACATACCTGCTCGTCCTCATCAATAGTTCCAATTTATATCAATATTTGGATACGATTTACTCTCTTTATGTGCAAAATTGAGTGAATTTATGCACCTAAACCTGTCAAAGAAGGGCTTCTTGTAGAATAACCTCTTTAATTACAATGGGTAAGGCACCATTTACTAGGTGAGGGTTTGTGAGAGCTTGGAACCGTGAGGCTTTTTGCAAGGCACAATGTCACTGCAAAATACACGCAGAAAGTTTGGAAGCTCAGATGTGAGCTGCTCACAGATGCAAGGGGGGCTGAAAAAAGATGTTTTACCAACTTGATTTGCACCTGCAATTAGACACACAGGCCAAGCTAATTTACACCGAGACTTAATTGCAAGCATAAATCTTGTGTATACAAACAACATATAAATAAAACCTCTCGTAGATACCCATGATCTGTTACACAAAGGAGCCAAGAGCCCCATATCTCCTGTTTTTCATGGTTATAGGTCTCATTTTGGGACACAGAATTACTTTAATGCATTTGTCTTTTTGCCTAAAAATACCTAATGGTGGGATGTCAAAAAAATAAATCAGGATCCAATTTGTCCTGGCACACCTTTAAACGGGGGTGTTGCTAACAATTAATCAGAAAAGAGTGTGAGGGAACACAAGCATGTGGGTTACAATTTATTAACTGTAATTCCAGCATCCTGGAAAGGTGTTTTGCTGCTCTTGAGTTTTTGTGGAGGGAGCCAGGATTGAGTGTTATAAGGAAAAGGTCAAGGGATTATGGATTTGCTGAGGCCATTTTTTATCTTCTAAATAGTATTTCATGTGTGGAAGGGACTTTGAGACTCCAGGACTGAGCAGTGTACAGCTGCACCAGTGCTTTTTACGTGGGTGGCAAGGTTTTGATGAAGTCCAAAGGAGAAGGTGAAGAAAGGGAACACCCATAAAAGAACAAAAACCACCCCAAGTTGGGTTTTCCCCCTGAAAATACCTCCAACATAACAACTTATTTCCCTATAAACTTGAATGTTTGGGGCTTTTGAGAAGCCTGGAGAAGGAGATGGAATGAGGGTAAGATGCAGAATGACCAAAAGTCATTTCATGCCTGGATCAGAATGGAGCACCCTCTCAATAGTGTTGATATTTTCAGTCTTACAGTGAAACAGGACTGGATCCTCTGAGGGCTGGATTTTAATTTCCTTTTGTCACGTGGCTGGTCACTTCAGAGGCAGTATGTTAGATTTTTGTTTCTCTTCCACAAAATATATTCACTAGGTTTTTCCTGCTTGGGTTATGAGCCTGCTGTTACCCTGATAAGCCTGTTTCTGGTGTGACCTACTTAAGCAGAGCTCTGGTGGCTGGAGGCTCGCAATAGTGCAAAGACTAAAGGCCACAAACAGGAAAAGATATCATATGGGGAAAAAAAACTTTTCAGGCTTTTGTCCTTTACATGCTGCAAGGTGTCAAGCACTGAACCAGCACCGAGACCATTGTTCAACCAACTGCTCTTTTCAAATGGAAATGTCTGCAAAAGCCATGTCAGCAAAAGGAATTCATTGCTTCTACTGTGGCTCCGAGCTTATATCCCACAATAAAACCTGAGGCCTATTAGTCCATATTAGGACTTGTTACTAGGTTTTAAAGCTCTTTCAGGCACAGTTTTAGGCTAATCGGGTTGTATCGCCACCAAGGTTATGCTGCCTTTGACTTGCATCAGAAGTCTGGTTTATAGTTTTCAGTACTGCACTGTCTGTTAAAAAATATCTTTCTGGAGTGACATGGGCTTGGCTGCATCCACACAGGAAACAGGATCAAGGATTTCCAAAAGTCTGTTGGTTTTTCAGCTTTCATGCTCTGAAGATATATTTCCTTTGAAGTGTCTCAAATAGGGTAGTATCCAATTATATTTGTAATCCCAATCTAATTCAATCAGGGACTCCAATTATAGCTGATCTGTCTCTTAATCTAGTTAAAGTCTGTAGAGTAGACTGTACCTTAGCTAACATAACTACATTAAAATTTAAGCTGTTGACCCAGGGAGAACCAAGTTACAGCCAGAACTAGCTGAAAAGTGGGAGGATTGCAATGGTAACAGGCTAATCCTCATTTAACACCCAAACCCCGCACCAGTTCTTGCAGCCAAATCTCTACCAACTTTCTAATTATAAAGGGCCTTAAAAATTACTTTTGAGCTGAGCCAAATACAACTGTTTGAGTTTTGACCAGTTGTTTTTCTTACTCCTGAACCCCTGATCCCAGCTCCCCACGCAGCGGGCTCGGGAGAGCTCCCGCAGAGCCACTTCCACAAGGGCACCACCTTGAAACTTTGGAGCAATGGCCTGGCAGCTGGTTGGCATCTCACCTGCTCCTATGTGGCCTTGTCACAGCTGGAGCAGCCAGGCAGACACCCAGGTGTTCCACAAATCTACCCTCATTCTTGCACCCCCCCAAAAAAGCCTTACCCAAGGAGCTCCCATGAGTGCACACGGGTGGAGGACCTGAGACACAAGGGGATGCACCAGGGACCATTGACACTACCAAAGGGAATAACCACACAGTGTGGAGGGTCTGGCAGGTCTAAGAGCAGGCAGATTGTAAAACACATATTTGGGAACTTTACAGTCGTGGTGATCACAGTGACTTCAGAAAACACATCACTGGTTAACTAATGTCAAACCCAGCAGGTTCTGCATCAGTTTGATCAGCCAGAGTGGGTGGGGTCACACTGAAATAACTGAGCTTCCTAGGCAAGAATGCTGTAGACTTGTGGGGTTTTGTTTTTGTTGTTTGGAGTTTTTTAATTTCTCCCAGAACTGACTGGCTGGAGTGACCTTGGCCAACAAACCAGCAAAGAGGACCTATTGTGTTTAATCATACTTGGGGGCAGCTATTAAATTTAATTAGCTCTTTCGCAACTGCCAGTTGCTCAGTTTCAATGTATTTACCCACCAATTCCAGGCTCTCCCTTTCAGTTTTAAGGGATGTACTTAAGCTGCCTTGCTGAAGACTAAAGTCTGTTTGAACCATTTTGGGAGACAGTGTATGAACTAACACTCAACAATCATTTCCTTTGTTTGAAGAGAAAATTGAGTAGCAGTACTGTCTCTTGCTGGCAGTGGTGTCTGACAGCAGGGACACCTTGTCTGTTTTCCCCAGTTTGGCCTGAACTTTCTGATCTGACTAAAGACTTGCTTAGAAAGGCACTGCCTTCTCTTAAATACAGTAATATGGCACATGGATATAGAGCATCCAGAAGGAATAAACTCTGGAATTTATGGCATTATACTTGTAATTTGAGTGTTTGGGCATGAATCTTCTTCTGAAAAATAAATTCAAATGCAACTTTTCAGTTGTCCAATCTAAGTACAGATACCAAATATTATCAAAAGTGTAATCTTTACATCAGTAGGCTTGTTCTGCTTTGGCACTTCAGCGTCTCTGTGAAAATCCAGACAAAATTCCCTTTAATTGTTCATTTAAAAAGAATGGTACAGGAGAGGTCATCAAAACTGGAGATAATGCATTTAAATCACAGTTTCTTGAAATGATATCACTTACAGCAACATCATTTTCGAGTCTTGGACAAGAATTGATATGCAGGAAAGTTGGGATGAGGAAAATGAAGGGATGAGTTTATTCCAAAATTACCTCTTGGTACCAGATCTATAAACTGGAAGAAGAGGATACCACTCACAGTAAATTGTGTAGATGTTCAAGAACTATCACAGTACATATCCCCTCCATTTCCCCTCTCCTCCCTGGCATAAGGACTAGAGCACTAAAAGTTTGATCATTTTGGACATTTAAGTCATCATTCCAAGCAAACGCTTCACTAAAACAAAACAAAACATTTTTGTCAAATTTTCTTTCAGCTCTCATTTGGACAATTTTGTGCTGACTTCTGTTCAAGGTTTTAAGTGTCAGTGTTTTGGTTTGGTCTTTTCCTATTGACTTCCAACCATAGCAGTTGAAGACAGAGGACTTGGAGATTTTTTAGTTGTTGATAATACTTTTATTTTTCTGCTAAAAGCTGGGTTATCAAGGACCAGATGGAACCTCCAAAACCTGCTGATACTCTGAAACTCCACCTAAAATTGGTTGTCAGTCCTTCATGAAGTATGGCATGAACCAAATTCACCTACACAGAAACTAGCCAAATTTAGGACTGGGATGGAACTGATAAAAGTGATTGGAAAATTGCTGTAGCAGAAAAAATGGAATTAGATCTACCACATTAAAAAAAATATTATTAATCATAGTCATAAAAGAAGAAAATGAAAGCTAATTTTACTAAGTAAAAGCCCCCTGCTAAGTGGTATTTTGACATCTGAAAATAATTCAGTTTCAATCTTGGTGCTTCACTGACATGAAAAGGAAATTCATAATTCTCTCCCCGAGCTGCTGTTTCAAGCCATCTCACACAGACGATCACAAATTTGCTTTGCAAGCACCAGGAACACAGACCTGGGAACACAGAACTTTTGGAACCAAACTCAGTGCTTTGCTAGGACTGGACACATGTTCCATGTGCCATTCATGAGCTGCTTTTTAGGATAACACAGTGGCACAGTGTAACAAATGAGTTAGCAACCAACACCACGTGCAGTTCAGTTGTGGTTATCTGGAATGATGAGGATACAGAGGGAGGTTGTGCTCATTTGTTACCTACTAAGTCTTATTGCCATCTGGTTCAGTATCACCATCACATTCAGATATTATTTTGTATCCACTGAAAAAAAGAAAAAACCTCATAATCCAAACCCATCAGCCCAGTTCCTAACCATGAAGGGGATTTACCATTCCGAGCCCCTCACACCACTGCTGGCCCTACATCCTCCCTGTAAAAAGGGATAATAATTAAATGTCTCCAAAGGCTCCATTACAGCTTAGTGCTAAAAAAAGGGTTTGTGTACCTTGTCTGGAAGGAAACGATCTCACAGGATTCCTGTTACTATCTGTGATGTATCATTGGGCCATGAAATTCAATGAAGACAGCACGACAAAGGCAAGTTACACCTACCTCTGATGTTACCTTTATTCAGAAGCAAGTAGGTGTCTGAAATTGAACAAATATTGCAGAGGAGGGGGAATGCCATTCACTTAACACACATCCATCCCTTAGAATCCTTGGTCTGTGATGCTGGGGAGAGCTGGATCTCTTATTCTCCAGATTGTATCTGACGTCTATTACAAGATATTACACGGGACACTTCTCATGCTGTGAGAAATAGAGCTGATAATGTTTACTCCCGTGTAGATGAAACGCTTGGGCATTTTAACAAACACCCAGAGATTTGTTTGTTGACCTGCCCAGCCCACATGCCTCTCATTCCTCCTGGCTGGAGCCACTTGGTGGTTCTTTCAAAAAGTTACAATTTCTACCTTATTGTGGGACAGCTGAGGTTTGAGAGGAAGTTGCTTCCTGCATCTTCAGTCTGCTGCACTAGGAATGCCATTATGAAGGTGTTTATAAACCCTTCCAACTGGCAGCCCAAGTACAAGAGACTGAGTTTAAAGAGGGACAGTAATGATTTTTTGTTCATTACACTCTTTCTCCTTCACCTTTCCACCCTTTAATGCAGGTGTGAAAATCTTGCCACCTTGGAACTCCTCCTTCAGTCCCATCATCAATGTGTAAATATTATTCTTAAAAAATAAGTGAGGCCATTGCAGAGTCACAACCCCTAAAGCAAAGGCACTTGCTGCTATCACAAAGTTTCAAACCAGTATGAACAGCTGCTCACAATTAAGACCAGAATAGTTCTGTGCTGCTGTTACATGGACGCTGCTTAGTGACAGGAGGCAAATATGAAGCTCTGTTGATAACTTTGTTGCAGCTCTTCGTTACTGGTTTGCTTAGCATTTTGGCTTTTAAATAACTGGGACAGGGTGTCCAAGGGAATGCAGTGCCTATCTGTCGTGTTTAAAAAATTTAAATAATTGGGGCAGAGTGTCCAAGGGAATGCAATGCCTACCTGTTGTGCTTAAAATATTTGAAAAATATTAAAAATTATTAAAATTATCTTTCTTTAAATATGCCTTTAGGATGTTTAAAAGAGCTGGTGTCAAAGATTTTAGCACAGTGACTAAAATAATGAACAAAACAAAAAATGGAACCCCCAAATCCAGAAGCAAATTCAGGAGAGTTTCTGACTTTAACTTGAAGCTAACTAAAGAACAGGTGTACCCTGTAATTTCATTGCCCTGCAAGTAAGTATCTAAAGTAGGAACATTGCTCTTGTGATGGCACTTGTGTTTGCTTTAATAATTCCCACATGGAAGGCACTTCAGCAATATTGTGGCTATATTAATTACAGCTGGACTAAAGGCATCACTGGGTCAAGAAGAGAGTTGTTCCCAAAGTAGTGGGCTGAGGGAACCTGTTCCTAAAAGTTTGTGCTCCATCATTCTCACAGTTCTTGACGTTTTCCTCTCTCAGTCCTGTGTCTGATCTAGAGGGACAGTTTGGCTGATGGGCCAGTGGTGCCTCTGTGCTCTCTGCCTTGCTGGCTGCCATGTGGGGAAGTTTTGAACTGTAGTTCTTTCTTCCAATGAGTACATTAATTTGGATCTTTCTCCAGATGCTGATTGTCACAACAATTTGCATAAACTGGTGTCTTCAAAACTACTCCACTATGATTGGGTTTGACTGAAGTGGTCAGCAAAAGAAAGGAAGATGGATGGATGGATGGATGGATCAAGGAAAAGTGTAACCCTTATTTTCTTATAAAGGAGGGAAAAAAATAAATCCCTTCATTATCATAGTTATAAAAGTATAAAAAATTTAAAGAGAGTGTCTCCTGATTTTAGATTCAGTTACAGTCTAGTCTGGAGAAGCCAAAGCCCTTGCCATGATGCAATTTAACATACTTATTAACTGCTTTTGAGAATGTCTGAGTGTCTGCATTCAATCTTGATTAACTGGCCCAACAATGAACGTTAATTACCCTGATTTACATTGCCTACAGAGCTATGGTCAACTTCATATCAGCAAACTTGAGGCTTCCTAAGCATGTTCCAACAGGGAACATTCAAGTTGCCTTCCATGCAGTAGAGATAAGCCCTGAGAGCCTACACAGGGACATTTATCTTCCAATGAGCTGCTGTAAGGAACAGGGGGAAAAATAAAGGAGGAAACTGAACTGCTGAGCCTCAAAGTATATTAAGAGTTTTTTCCTCTGTGTTCCAAGTTATAAAGATGTAGGTATTACACAGTGTAACTTAGGAAAAGGCATTTTTATTTATATAGCTGTAGATAATACATAGTGCAACCTAGGAAAACACATTTAGATACTGAATATAGAAGAAAATAATGATTAATTAAGTTTTAAACTTATGTACTCTTCCCAGCAATAAACTGAGCTGATCAGAGTAGGACAGTGCAGCATTTAAAACAATGTTCTTTACCTTGGTAGGAGTTCGTAAGTGTGTATAGAGATACCCACACATTACTTACAATATTTATACATCTCCCAATAAACACCAGTTTTTTTCCATAGCCATTTTGCAGTGACATTCCTGAGGACAGGAATTTCCCGGGCTGGGCAGAGCTGTGGTTCCTGGCTGGCAACAATTTCTTGCGGCAATGAGTTCCACGTGCTCATAATGCAGGGCATTAAAAAAGCTCCCTGTTATCACCCGAGGTTGGGTGGCTGCTCTTGGAAACACGCCTATCAAGAATGATGCCTCAGCTCTGTTGGTGGTAGAAGATTGTTCCTCTGGACTTTCCTTAAAAAAATAAATAAATGTCAAGCCCAAAAAGGAAGCCTGTTAGTTTTCAAATTCAGGAGCTGTAATCATGCTAATCCATATGATCATGCTAAAGCCAAGCAACTTGCCTTTTGCATATGATGTAATCATCCAGTGTAGCCTATTTATAACCACCGCAGGCTGGGAACACCTTACCAGAAAAATATAATCAGAACAGCTTTTCCTTGCTCACATTCCTTCTCTTCCTCCCTGTGTTTTTCAGTTGGTTGTGCTCTTTCTTTTGCTGCCCTCCCAGCCTTAAATACAGCAACTTTTTAATTTTAAACTAATGCTTTCCATGTATCCTATTTTTTCAGTGTCTTAGAGCTGTGCTGAGTGGAATCCCAGTCCTCTGAAATCAATGCCAAAACTTCCATTGATTTCATATAATATATTCCTTTAAATTCAGTACAAATGCTCCACATGAGTTGTCTATTTTAAATATGGATCTACTGTACAGGGCTGTCAGTCTCCCAGCTTGATACATAAACCAGCATGTTTTAATAAATTCATTTGTGTGGGATGGGTGGTTTTATGTGTAATAACTGAAAATCTGTTGGTTATACTGAGCATATCAAGTGTAAAAGGAGAAAATTCATCAATGTGAATATCTATCTGTGGATCAATTGGTATCAATCTTGTTTAACAGTCTATTTCCTCAGGACACACTTTGGAAACAAAGAGCATTTCAAACTGCTGGTTAAACAAACAAATACAGAGAAGCTCTTTGGGCAACATGGGGGTGGAGTAAACACCAGATAAAAATGGTCAGCAATTTTAAATACCTGTTAATATCTTCTATTTTATATTAGTAAAACCAGAGTTTCTCTTGATGTAATATGCCCATGAAAGCACATCAAGGGTGGGGGGTTGTAAAACCATTATTTGCTTGCAGAGGAAAGGGTGAGGAAAGTGGCCTGGAAAACAAAATTTGTCCCCTGACCTTCATGTTCAAGAGTTGTCCAAGGAGGAGGGTGACACCTTCTGCTCTGCAAGATTTTTTCCAAAGGTTTGTGTTATCCTTAGCTAAATAAACCCCCCTTGTGAGACTCTATAAAAACAAAAGGAAACCCCAAGAGGATATATAACTAATTAGATCAGGATGCATTGTTTACCCTGGTCTACAACTTTAAGATCTTTTCATGCCTGTCCCATCCAGGTCCCCTCTCTTCAAGCACCCCCCTCAAAACAAAACAAAAAAAAAAGATAATCCTGACCAGTGTTTGGCATGACTGTACGCACAGGCACAAATTTTAGAACAGAAGAAATGCTGTACAAATCCCAGGGGGTTTTGAAGGATAAAAGTGCTGGTAAAGTAACAGGTAAAATGAGCCTGTGGTGTTCAGCAATGCCCCGTGGCAATTGCGTGGCTGCCTGAGGTACCATGGCTTCCTCCCTCCTGCTGTCTAGTAAGATTTGGGGTTTCCACTCTGCATCATCCTTCTGAACCGCCCCATAATCCTGGGTGAGGGTTTGCCTTCGCAGCAGCTTTGGAGCTTAGGGAACCCTCAGCTCACAAGCGGGAAGCTGAGGCACCGACCCTGGTAAATTGTTTGCTGATGAATGCAATGGAAGTGCATATTGAGTCTGACTTGAGCTGAACTGAGTTCTGCTGAACCCTTACCCAGTGTCCTGCTCCTCCAAATCAACACAATTGTCTCTTCACCAACATCAATCTCTCTCTCCAATGTTTTCTAGCAAACCATTTCATTTTTCATAGATAGACGTGTGTGTGTGCGTGTGTGTTTTGTTCTACGTGAAATCAAAACGCAGTCACGTATCCCACAAAGGTTTTGCAATCTCCATATATTCAAGGATCCTCATTTTTGCTTGTGCAAGACCCATGTGGCTTCAGTGGGGGTCGGAGCAGGGGTGAGGTGACACTTTACAGCACAGTAAATTCGAGCCGCAGCCGAGGGGGACTGCAAGTCACCTCCAGCCACATGGACTGTCCCCTGTGTGCCACCCAACCCGGGGCCACCCAGCTGGGGCTCGTGGGGAGGATTGAAACGTGTTCACATTGAACACAACAGCAAAGAGAGGAGTCAAAATGAAAACGATTCCACTGTGTACTAACACAGTCAACTTAGTGGAGGAAAACTCTTTCAGTGTTGCTTTATCACTTGTTTCAACTTTTCCACGTGATGAACCTTTTACGTGTCTAACGTTTTTACTCGCTGTTAAAAATACTCCCGGCTCGATTGTGCCGGCTTCCCAGAAAGTGAGACTTTGAAGACTCTTTAAACAACTGAACCAACTCCAGCGTCATTGCGCTCCGTCTGGATCCGCTTTTAAAGCCCCTTAAGTTGCCCACCCAGCGGGAGCCCCCGGTTTGCCCGCTCCGACTATCAGCGCTCGTCCCGTTTCCACCTTATCGAACGACAAAGGGAAGAATTGGCATTGTCCGGGTTTTCTGCTGGCTTTGCGGGGGACGGGGGGTGGGGGGGAAGTCTTTAGGAACACAATGTAAAAAGCGCAGGTGAAACAACAAAGGTGCTGCGGGTCGGGAGCCTGGCAGGCCGTGCTGCGGGTTGTTTGTTTACTCGGGGGGTGGCGGGTCCCCCCGGGCCACCGCGGGACTCTCGCCTTTGTCGCCCGGCGGGGCGGGCCGGGCGCGGGGACTACATGGCCCAGCGTGCCCCGCTGCGCGGATCAATGGGGCTGATTTGAATAATCTGTGAGCCCTTGGACTCAGGCCAATCAGCCGTCAGGGACCCATGATAAATCGCAATGCATTATTGATAATCATAATTGCTCTGACATGCGCATTCCGCCCAATGGGGGTAATTTCCCAACTCTAGGAATTTGTTGTGAAGAGGAAAATAATTGCTACTATTTTGCTCCCGATGCTGGTGCACCATGTCGCGACGGAAGCAGGCGAAGCCCCAGCACATCAACTCCGAGGAGCAGCCCCCAGATGCTGCAAGTGGTGAGCGCAGACGGGGCGCGGAGCGGCCGCGGCTTCCAGCCTGGCTGATACGCGGCGGGCGCTTCCCGGGGGGCTTTTTCCACCCTCATGCTTCACCCCGCGCTCTTTTCCCCCCGCGGGCTCTGTTTGGGACCCGACCCCCAGCTCCCCCCAAGGTTTTGGGGACACTGAGCTCCCCACGTTCCTGCCGAGCCCCGCGCGGTGTTGTTCCGCGGGGCTGAGCGGGGCACCGGCAACGCGGGATTTTTATTTTTTTTTGGAGTGAGGGCTCTGCTTTGAGCCGCTCCGGAGCGCAGCCCTGCGTGGGGCTGCCCGAGGGGTCCCTCGCCCTGCCCGGCCGGTGGCCCCGCAATGCCCCGCACGCGCTCCCCGGCGCCGCGGAGCCTCCGCCGGGTCCCTCGTGGGGGGCGCGGGGGGCGCAGCCTCATGGGAGGGGACCCCCAAAGCCTCCCTGAGGCGGAGGGGATTGGTGGGGCGGGGGGCAAGCGGCTTGGGGGGGAGCAGAGAAAGAAATTGCAGACAACTTCGGAGG
>JAOXXN010000252.1:13797619-13807664 GCA_026770055.1 Myrmophylax atrothorax
TGGCCGGTTTAGCGGCGGGGCCGGGCGGGAGCGCGGGCCGTTAGTGCCCTCCACCGACCGGCCCCGGCACCTCCGCCGGGGCTCGGCTCGGGCAGCGCCCGCAGGTAACTCCAGGCGCTTCCCAAGGGCTCCGAGCCCCTTCCAGGCGCCGTCGGGCCGTCGGTGGGGCGGGAGCGGGGCTGCGCCCTCGGGGGCCGGTGCCTCGGAGTCTCGCTTTCCCCGCGCCTTTTAACGCTCGTTTTGCTTCTCAAAAGCGTTTTATTCACGATACTTTGTTTTATCTTTGGCCAAATATGTCTCTCGAATAGGTGGATAATCAAAAGGGTGAATCAGTAGGCAGATAACGAACTAATTAAAGTCTTGAGAGGAAACCTGAAAACACGTGAAATACTGATTGTAGGGGCAACGCGTTTCTGGTTCATTCTTGGATAGAAAAAATGCAGCTGGTGAATTCAGTGTAGAAAACATCAAGGCCTTTGGAATATTTCTATAAGTGGTTGTATGATTTACTTACTTAAGGAAGTGATTTTGTCATAGTTAAAGTGCATTAAATGGCATTTGATATTGGGGGGCGAAAGGGAAATTTTGGGCAGTTTACAGTTCTTGGAAGCCCCAGCTTTTCAGCTGGGAACAGGAAAAAAGCATCAGGGAAAACAGCATGATGCCGAAGAGCAACAGGGAGCTGATGGCAGAGTGGAGGGTCGATAATCCTTCATGAGTTAATTGTAACTGGGGAAGTGCATGATTTTGTTAATGTTAAAGTAAAAATAGTTGTTCAGTTGTAGTCTGTGGGGAAAAGTAAGCTCACCAAAGTTACTAAAACTCCTGAATAAAAGTGGCTGGGAAAACTTGAGCTCTTTTTGATGCCAGTTCAAGTGAAATACAGTTAGAAAAAACAAGTCCCTAATGGCTCAGGTGAGTGGTAGACCAGCAACACCCTTCTTAAAATCACATGAAACCAGACTTATTTCACTCTTTTGCTGATTCACTTAAAAAAAATTAATTCGAGCTGTGTGGATTTTATCAGCCTGCCTTGTCGATGACCGCCTTGTCCTACACAATAGTGGATTTTTTCCATCCATTTGTCAGTGATTCAATCTAACCCCCCTGCCGGGTTTACTGCATTCTTCTAACTTATTGGATAACTAGATGCTGAGAGATAACATTCCTGAAATTCGGGGGTGGGAAGATAAAAAAAACACAGTAGAAGTCCTATCCCTGGGAAGCCTTTGGAGAGGGTTAAGTGAAGTGCACAAGCAATTGTGTCAGGGCTGTCCCCGGTAAATCCTTGTACAGTGTGGGCAGAGCTGATTCCTTGGCATGGAACCCCCCTGATTTCAGACCGTTTATTCATGTTAGTGATAGCTGCTGGGGCTTTGGGGAGCTGAGGTGCTCTGATTGCAGCCCTTGGTGCCGGCGAGAGGATGTACCTGGGAATCAAGATGAAGAGTTTTGCAGAAGCTGTTAATTTTTTAAAGAAACAGTAAATTGCTACTTGATTTTTCAGCTACTACGCAGTAACCCAGCATCCTGCTTCTGAATTTATCTAAACCCCTTTGTGAGACAGAGGAAGACATTATATACACTTTTTCTAAAGTAGAAGGGAAAATATGGCTTAACTTCTCTATTTGTTGTGCAGCAAGTCGTTTAAAGCTCTGAATTGAATTTATTTGGAGCCCTAAGCTTAGTACCTTACCGTCAGGGGCACTGGAATCTAAAATAGATGACAGTAGCAGCAAGAGCTGGCAGGGGCAGGGCTGCCAACCTGCCTGCTGCTGCCTAACAAGATACCTTCACTTTACTGGAGTTTTTCTCTGAGATGGCAACTGCAGTTTAGGACCAGAAAAGTTATCCTAGTACCTCAGGATTATGAAAATGAGGAGTATGGGCTGGGGTGGAGATTGGAAAAGGGGCATTGACTTTAGTGTGGTCTTATCACTGTCAAAGTAGAAAAATAAAGTACTACCAAGGGAAGGGAGATAAATGATCAGATGCTTTGAAGAAGTTTATAAGTTTGAGGACTTGTCTAGACATCCTGGAATATCCCCTTGGGGGTAGGCAACAGTCTTTGGTATAGACATTTCTGCTCCACTGGAAAAAGGAAAACCTGAGGTTTTGTAACATGTGGAAACTGTATAGTTGGGCCTGGGAAATGGGACTGTTAAAGCCCAAAACTCTAAGGGAGTTGGAAGAGAGATATTCATGTTTTAGGGTATTCTATGAAATACCTGTGTAATGGATGGAAACAGCAAAGTCGAGTAAAGACCTCTCAGGTCAGTGTACAGAGTAGGTCTGGAACTTTGTTTGTCTTTTTTTCAACACAGATACTTACTTTCCCATTCATTCTCACTTCCGACTCTTGCAAAATGAGTTCAAAAAATCCCTTCTTGATCTTGT
Organism: Myrmophylax atrothorax; assembly: GCA_026770055.1. NCBI lineage: Eukaryota > Metazoa > Chordata > Aves > Passeriformes > Thamnophilidae > Myrmophylax > Myrmophylax atrothorax. The sequence continues at coordinate 13,800,017 of JAOXXN010000252.1, forward strand.
TTGACTCTATTTATTGGCTAAGTTCTGAATTATGTTCTAGTTGTTCTTGCCTGCGGACTAGATGTCTCTAATGTTGATTTAGCTCTATAGAAAAACATACAAAGTGATCAGTTTAATGGTATTTGGGATGGGAAACGTGTGCTTTTTTTTTTCTTTCACTTCCAGAAGTTTGAGTTGAAGGAGAGGAGGGGAAAGTATTTAATTCTCCCTGTTTAGATAGGAGGCATGCAAACATTTTCGATCATACCAGTGCTGAGAACACCTTTCCTCCCTGTTAAAGGACTTGTAACCCTGAAGTGTGAATGATTTTATACACACAGCTTTGGAATTACTGCTCTGCAGAGCACAGCACAACAGGCTTCTGATGCTCGCAATGTTTTGTAATTGATCAGATGTTTATAAATCAACTTTCTGGTGCACTTTCTGCCACACAACATTTAAACCCTTGAAGTTTGATTTGTTGAATGTACATATTCAGCAGGTTCAGCTGAGTTAAAGGTGTGCAGTATCCTCCCTCAGAGAGCTTCTACACCCTGCTGAAACAGCAAGTTAATGCACTTGGCCATCTTTCCCCTCCACCCTGCCATGTGCAGGATATACACACACATATCAGATGTGTGGCTCGGTCACACCATTAAAATGAAAGCCACAAGTAGCTCCTGTGCTTGCAGCGTCTTGGGTTCACCGTGTAAAACGGTGTGAACTGGGAGTGTGGGACCGGAGATGGGTTACTGGAGCCACGAGGCCTGACCAGAGCAGATCTCATCACACAAGTACTCAGTGTGATGTCGAGGTCTGGGCTGTGCCGTGGTGGGGCTGTGGGAGGTGAAGCATGTTTGTTACTGCACCTTTGGCACCCACCAAAATTGCACCAATTAATGGGAGTTCCATAACGTTTGAGCTGATGGGGGCTGGAATACAGCTGATGGGGGCTGGAATACAGCTGGAGCCCTTCCTGCTTCTCCTTCAGCTGTGAAGTTTTCCCTCCCGAGCACTCCTGCGTACTGGCCTGCTTCGAGCTTGGGTGTGAGTTTGTTGTTTGAAGGATGGTGAGACTGAGCAAAAACATCCTGTTTTGCTTTAGAGTTTCTCTTAACCTCTACTCCAGTTCTGATATTTCCCCCCAAATGATTTTTCTTTTTGTCCACGTGCAAATTCTGCTCAGTCCGATCTGGAGGGTGCTGGTGGTGGAAGTGCAGGAGGGGACCTGGAGCCCAGCTTGGCTTTCCTTGTCCCTTCCTAAAAGTGGGTGAGTTGCAGATGTAGCAAAATGGGGTCTGAAACGACTTGGTGTGTTTTGCAAGCAGGACTTGTTACTTGTATTATTTAGTGTAATAATCACTGTATCAATGCTGGCTCATACCTGTGTGTGCGGTTCCATAGGTTAATCATCTCTTTGCTACTGTGTCTTTTTAGAGGTGAGGGGTGTTGGGGTGTGTGCTTCTGAAGGATTTAAAAGCTAATATCAGCCCTTTGGAAGCCCTCTTCAGTGTTAATTACTTTTATCATGGTGCAATGAAAGTCGTGTAATAGCTCAGTGTGTAATTAAACATTGCTCTGAAATTCTGTGTTAACACTCTTGTATGGATTTCTGAGTGATGTTAAGAATTAAAACCTGAAGTATGAACACCAAATAAGCTTCTGTGGTGTTTTGCTCAGTATTACAATCCTTTACCTACCTTGTGTTCCTTTTAAGGTGTTTTGCAGGTGCTACCTTGATCCAGTGTTCCTTTTTTTACCTGTATAAATGGATTTGGGGTAAACCTCTCTTCACTGAGCCTTGCAAGAGTCCTTTTATATTATTTCTATTGCAAACACAACTGAGATGCAGATTTCTTCAGGGCAGCAAAGGAATTGGCATCAAAGTAAAGAGCAGGACTTGACTGATTTGCAAACTTGATTCCAGTGTCTTGTGTCTTTTAATTTGCAATTCAGGTGAAGTTGGTGATTTTAAGAATAGTGACTACTTGGTCTAAATCTAGCAATTAATAATGTGGCTTTCTTTTATTTTAAGGGAGTCCACAAGACGTCCCAGGTGATAGAGATGGTGAAATGAGTTCCAAAAGGTGCCGCACAGAGGAAACGAAAATCTGTGAGAAATGCTGTGCAGAATTCTTTGTTCTCTCTGAATTCCTTGAGCATAAGAAAAATTGCACTAAAAATCCACCTGTTCTAATCATGAATGACAGTGAGGGAACAGTACCCCCCGAGAGCTTTTCTGAAGCTTCTCTAGGGAACTTTCCAAGCGACCGAATGGATAGCAGGACACGCAAGGACGTTCAGGCAAAGGGCTGCACTGGTTCTATGGAAAAGAGAGAAGGAAAAATGGATGCTGAATCAGTGGGAGGAATGTACCTTAAAATAGAACCCCCCGTCACACCTGCAGCTCCTGGGCTAAGCTATTTACCAAAATCCAAAGTACCAAACACTAACGTGACTTTGCAGACAATACGTGGCACTAAAGTGGCTGTGAACCAGCGGACCTCCGATGCCATCTCCTCCTCAGCAGCCACTTTTAATGCTATCCCCATGATCCTGGAGCAGCTCGTGTGTTTGCAGCAGCAGCAACTGCAGCAGATTCAGCTGACTGAGCAAATCCGTATTCAGATTGCCATGATGGCTCCCCATGCCCTGCATCCTTCTATAGCAGCTGCTACTGATCCACTAAAAGCTCTGGGCGCTCACATGTCTCAGCAGCTGTCGGCTGCTGTGGCTTTAATTGGACAAAAAGCTGGAAGCCAGAGCCTATCACTGGAATCCTTGAAGCAAGGAAAACTACCTCATTCTAACACTGGCATTGCAGCCGCGAGCTCGCTGGCTGCTGGGCTTTCCTCCTCCTTCCCCCTGAAGCCAGAGGGAAGCCGAAGCCTCCCTGGCTCCATTTCTCAGTTCCCGACGCCTTTGCTACCTCAGTCCTCCAACTCCGTCATCTTCCAAAATCCGCTTTCAGCCGTTTCTTCTGTGATAGATTCTTCAAAGAAGGGGAAGGGGAAGCCTCCCAACATTAGTGTGTCTGAAAGCAAACCGACTGCAGAAGAGCCGTTCTTCAAACACAAGTGTAAGTTCTGTGGGAAGGTCTTTGGCAACGACAGTGCCCTGCAGATTCACCTCCGCTCCCACACTGGAGAAAGGCCGTACAAGTGTAACATCTGTGGTAACCGCTTCACCACCAAAGGAAACCTTAAAGTGCATTTTCAGCGTCACAAAGACAAATACCCCCACATAAAGATGAATCCTTACCCAGTTCCTGAGCACCTGGACAATGTTCCCACTAGCACTGGAATCCCGTATGGGATGTCTGTGCCACTGGATGAGTCTAACCTAATTGTGGATAGCAAACCTCTCCTAACAACTCTGCCTACCTCTGCGGCCACCAGTGCACCTCAGACCATCTCCAGCCTGGCAGGCATTAAGGAGTCCCTGCCTGGTGTGTTCTCAAGTGATCTGCAGTCAAGGCCGTCTCCAGACAGCGAGGGTGGCTCCTCCTCCTCAGGGGCAGTCGGTCATGAGTCGGGAACAGAGCAGAGCTTGAGCTCACCACAAGCCACCTGCAGTGTGAGCATCTTCCACGTAAGTGGGTCAAACGAGCAAGGCTCAGAGACATCGAAGCTTCAGCAGCTGGTGGAAAACATTGACAAATCCACTGCTGACCCCAATGAGTGCCTGATCTGTCACCGAGTGCTGAGCTGCCAGAGTTCACTCAAAATGCATTATCGTACTCACACTGGAGAGAGGCCGTTCAAGTGTAAAATCTGTGGCCGTGCTTTCTCCACTAAAGGGAACCTTAAAACTCACTATGGCGTCCACCGGGCCAATACTCCTCTGAAGATGCAACATTCATGCCCTATTTGCCAGAAGAAGTTTACAAATGCAGTTGTGTTGCAGCAGCATATCCGCATGCACATGGGGGGGCAGATACCCAACACGCCAATGCCAGAGAACACCTGCGACAGCGCCGATGTGGATCCTGCCGTGGCCGAGAAGAACGGAGACATCAGTCGCCCAGATGAGACCGTGGAAAGCATAGAGATGGAAGAGGACATGGACTCTCAGGATGGCCCTAGGAGTTCTTCAAAACCTCCCACTCCATATGATGCACAATCAGAGTCGCCAGCCACGGCAGCCTCCTTCTCTGGTGTTACAGCTCTGGAGAACCAAATGAAGATTGTCACCTCTTCTCTGAATTTGCAGCGGCAAAGCAGCTTGAAGTCTAGTGACAATGGCTCAGCAGAAAGCGATGGGATGACAAATGATTCGTCTTCTGTGGCAGGAGATCCAGATTATCAGAATGGCAGGAGTCCTGCTGCCTCAGAGTCAGCATCGCTCCAGGCTCTGTCCCCAACCAACAGCCAAGCTGAGAGTGTGAGGTCAAAGTCACCTACCTTCAATAATCAAGAAGATTCAGGCATGGCAAGTAAACCAGAGGGTCCTGAGAATGCTCCTGCAGAAATGGAAGGGGTCATCAGTGCTTTGGATTTAACTTATGGCAATATTGGTCGGAAGGTCATTAAAGAAGAACCTGGGTTACATTTTGCAAATGGAGAATATGGTGAGTAATTTGAAGTGCTGGTGATAATTTGGGGTGGGGCAGCAGGAGTGGAGGAAATAAATCTCTAAAAGGACCAACAGGAAACAAGGCCTTCTCAGCTTTCCCCTCTTCCTTCTCCTCTGTTAGGATAAGGGCATATGCCCTATTAAGTTTCCCTGCCTAAGTCTGACTCAAAATTCAACAAAATTCAAAGGTGTAAGTGCTGTCATCTCCTGCAAGGAGAGCCATGCACTTACTGTCTTTCATGGGCTCACCTGATACCTCCTTATAGCTCTTAAAAGAAACACATTTGTGTTATGTGGAAAACTCCTTATCCCAATTGTGACCTGGAAACTCTGGAATAATCTATGGGTGTTTTCAGGTTAATGTTGGTCTATATTTGTGAGACTTCCTGACTGGTAAGCTCACCAACAAAAACCAGGGATGAGCTGATCTGTTTTGGGGTATCCCAGGAAGTGTAGTAGTAGCCCTGTTGTGTGTCTCTGGAGGGCTCTGCAGATCTGTTCTTCAGGCAGCTTCACAGGCAGGGTCTCTGGAGCCTTGGCCAGACTTAAGCTTTGAAGCAGAGTGAGGTTGGGATAAACATTATCTTTGCTTTCTTTGCAGGTCGAAGTAGTATTCCAGCTGCTTTTGTTAGAGCCCCCCCGGCCCTGATAAAGATGGAGATGCCCAGTGACCGCCCCATCAGCACTAGCCATTTCATTGGCCCACCAGCTCTGTCTCCTGGTGTTGCCCCTCTCCTCGTGCCACGACCCAAGTTCTGCCGTCCCGCCAAACAGCACATCTGCACTACATGTGGGAAGAACTTCTCCTCTGCCAGTGCCCTGCAGATCCACGAGCGGACCCACACTGGGGAGAAGCCGTTTGCCTGCACCATCTGTGGGAGAGCCTTTACCACAAAAGGAAACCTGAAGGTAGGTCATCTCCGTGTTGTCATCTCTGTTGGTGAAACCCATACTAGAGATGGAAAGACATGCTAGTATTTGATATTTGACCTCCCTTTGGAGACGTTTCTTTTAGTTCCTCAAATAGTTATCTTTGACTTTTGTCTCTCCTTCCTGAGTTTCTTCACACAGTTTCTTGCTAAACACTGCACTCAGATTACTTGCAGGTCTTCACTTCTGTCCTTGACTTTCCTTTTGGGATGGAAGGGAAAGCTTAGCCCTTACTAAGCAGGTTGATATTTTTTCATTTGGATTTGGATTTGTCAAGACATAAACATTCCATAGACTGAATGCTACAAAATGCTGCCTACAGAGTAAATGCATTATACTGCATTGCTTGAAACACTGTGAAATGAAGAGGGATAAAACAAGATAATCCTGAGATGGCACAAAGTACTTGGGGATTGTGTCTAAGCACTTGCTAAAGAAGTGCTGTGAGTCTGTCCTTGTTGTCAGATGAATCCATTTGCCTTGTGAAGGACTCACAGCTCCCTCACTTGCACAGAGGCTTCCCCCTTCCTGTAAGAACCTCTTCAAGCTCTTCAGTCCTCTTGTATAAATGCTGATGGGGAGAGAAAATTTACTCTGCAATTTGTGAACAGTTTCTTGCTGGAAGCACTAGCAGAATGTGATGTGGAAGATTTCAGCTTAGGTGAAGTCTTTCACATTACTTGGTGTTTCTATTCCAGATTATGTGGTGATTTTTTGCATTATCCAGCATTTTTTCAGCATAGTCTGTTCACAGCAGATAACATGGTTTTTATTTTGGGAGGTAGAGCGGCACCTTTGCCAACACCTCTTAAAATAAATGTAAAGCACAGTCTGACAAGCCCTTCAGCAGTAAAATCTAGAGAGTCCTGGTGATGTCAGGCAGTGGAATACCTGTGGCTCACACATGCCAGGAAGGGAACTACCTGGCAAGAGCTACCCGGTTTAAATACTTACCTGAATGCAAATATAACTTTTTTTGGGCAACTTGACTGTAAGCAAAGTAGAACTTGGGTACACCACTAAAGAACTGAAGTATTACTGATTCTCTTCACTTTTACTCCCCTCTGGAAGGTCCATGTGGGAACTCACATGTGGAATAACTCTGCCAGGCGGGGAAGAAGGCTTTCGATTGATAATCCCATGGCTCTGCTGGGGAATGATCCCAAGAAGGTATCTGAAATGTTCCCAAAGGATATAATGCCTCCTTCAGTGAGCATTGACCCCACGGTGTGGAATCAGTACGCAGCGGTTCTCAGCAACGGCATCACCATGAAGACCAATGAGATCTCGGTGATCCAGAGTGGTGGCTTGCCCACCCTCCCGGTCACCATCGGGGGTGGCTCGGCCATAAACACTGCTACAGTCTCCAAAATAGATGGGACCCAGTCTGGGACTGGTTCTGAAACAGAGAAGGCCAGTGGTGCTGCTGCAGACAATGTGCCAAAACACCAGTTCCCTCACTTCATGGAGGAGAACAAAATCGCTGTTAGTTAAAAACTCTAGTGAAGTTGACATACAGAAAGAACAAATATATATATACACAAACATATATTTTTAAGAGATTCCACTTCAGCCTCCTATTTTCCTATTGACGTGCAAATGATTTTATGGTTGTCTTTGTAAGAGTTGCCCAGAGTACAATCATGATATTGCTTTGCAAATAGTAAATAAGAAAGATTAGGATTTCCTTCTATTTGGAAAGATGCGGGTCTTGCAAAGTAGTTCTTGCGTGTGACTTTAATGTGTACAGCCTTACAGAAGTTTCTACAACTTGAAATTCCAAAGGTTAGAATATTTACCTCTCTTTAGAGTGATACTTGGGGGTTTTGAATAGAGTGGAAGCAACCTACTGTTGATGGAAAAGCTTCTATTTGCTGATGAGAACTGAAAACTATTAATGCGGGTAAATATCCTAGAATGTCTGCCACCCTCCTAGAAAGAATTTTTCTGTTTGGATTTTTCACGCAGCTTGACCTTGTTTGGGATTAAGATTGCATCGTTTGTTTATAAGTCCCGGTTGGCTCGTCCTATCTTTTGATCAATTTTCTGTTTGTGTTTCGAATAACGTTGGTGCAAGTTCTCTTGCGCGGTAATGTTAGTATTTTCCATTTGAGGATATCACATCTTCTTTATTGTATTCAGAACGATGTTCGGCCGTCTGTTA
>JAOXXN010000252.1:13809101-13819544 GCA_026770055.1 Myrmophylax atrothorax
TGGATGGTGTGATTAATAGCTATAGAATGATAAGAAGTGATATGAATAACCGGTCTGGCAAAGCATTTGTCTCCTGAAGAGTGAGTTCAAGAGGCAGCATGCTCTCTCACTCCAGGGACTTCAATCCATGATCTAGTTAGGCTTTAGTTAGTTACTTAAAACAACAGGAACCAGGTAGGAGTGGAGGAGTCTCTAGATCAGTTCCTTGGGAACTACTGGGGTTTGATACAGGAATTGGTACATGCCAGGGATGTTGATTTCCACACTAGAGTACAATGACAGGAATATGTACAATAATGGCCATACTGAGATCACTTGAGAAAGAGAAAAGAATATTAAGTTATCAAATTGCCAATGTCTGAGGATGCTGGCTGCACAGAAAAGGGATAAATTACTTCCCCTAAAGAACAAAGGAAGACAGTTCTGAGGACAGGCCTGATGTAATGGAGAAGTGCTGAGATTCTGATTCTTGCAACCTAAACTAGCAAATGTATTTTGGGCTTGGGAGGTAACAGTGGAGGAAAAACAGTGCAGAACCAGGGAACCCTTAAGGTGCACTTTTCCAGAATGGGAGCTGCCTGGTCCTGGTGCTCCTTGCACAATATTTTGGAGTGCACAGAAAGGCAGAAGGGAAACACTTGTGCTCTAGGCTCTACCAGCAAGCACTCGAGGAATGAGAAATGTGTGGGGAGGGCACGACCAAGTATGAGGTGGTCCAGGAAGGTGGGCAAAATGAACGTAACAGCAGAATGAAAGATAACACCCAGTGGTTGCACAGGAAGGTAGAAAGTGTACAATGCTTCACTAGAGCATAAAATTGTTGTAAAGCAGTACCCTAGTCCCTGGAGGCAAAATATCTGGTGCAAGAGAAAACATGGCCCTTCTGTGCTCAGTGAAACCAAGGAATGAGTACCAATGAGAACCTGACCCACAGTGAGGAGTACTGCAGGTGTTGGTAAGTGAAAACTACAGGCTGGTGCTGGTGTGGATACTTTGTGCAACTCCTGAGCCCACAACCTGCTTGGAGAGCAGTTGTTGCTCTGGATATCTGCAGGGGCTTGGTGATGGAGCTGTTGTTCTATCCTTTCCAATGGTGGGCAGGATTTCTGGCTGGTTCCTTACCCTGGTGCTGAGGATGTGTTGCCTGTGCCAGGCTAACTACAGCAGATCGAGGAGCAGTGTGGTGGGAAGAGTTGTTGTTGAGTTTGCAGGAGAGGAGGATTATGTCTAAAATCTGCCCTAACTGGGAAATTGTTCTCTGGCATGGGCCAACCATGAGTGTTGTGAAGAAGTGCTCTGGCTTCAAACAAACCTGTTATAAAAAGCCTTCTCTTTGCTGTCAGCTTGATACCAAGTGGTATAATGCCATGAAAATTTGTTAGCAGGAGAAAGAGAGGAGTTTTGCCTGCTGTCCTGGGTCTTTGCACCTTAGTGTAGATTCTGATGTCTCCTCATCCAAACAGCTCCTGAGATTTAGAGGTCTCTTTCTTAAATACAGACTCTGCACTTGTCCCATGAGGGCTGAGCACACCTTACAGCTTTATCTCAAAAGCTTCTGAGCTGTGGGGCTCTGCCTGCCTTTTCATGACCATCTATAAGAATCTTTTGCTGCCTTTTAACTGAATTGGTCAATAGGTTGGAAATTAAGGGGAGATGAGAAGGGAGACAAGTTTTTTAACCATGAGTGCTGGTCTAGAATTAAAATGTCAGGAAACTGGTGGGAAATCAGGACAGCAAGTGCTTTTTGCAGGCAGGTGTGTAGCAGAAGGTTATTCAGGGAATCGGGTTGATTCATCCAGTGCCTGCTTTGACTGAGTGGCAGCACTGAGATCAAACGATGTGGCTTGGCAGAGACACTGCAGGGCTTTGCTCTCCGGGCCACTGTGTCAAGTGCTTGCTGTGCCCAAAGCTGTGTCTGCTCAGTGACAAGGCAGCTCCGGGCTGGAGCATGGCAGGATCCCTGGCTAAGCCACTGCCAGCAAGCCATTGATCTTATCACAAGAGTTGGAGAAGGGGCAGAACTATCAGCCCCTGTCCCCACGGCAGAAGCAGGCTGTGCCATAGGGGCATTTCTGCTGGAGGGAGCTGCAGGGGGGACTGTATTTCCAAAGCAGGCAGGACTGGGAATTACCCGCTCTCCGACATGTAAGGGCTGAACCAACACGTTGTGAAACTCAGCGTGCTGGAACTCCCTGCACTGGCAAGAGTGTTCAGTTTACAGTAATGTTGCACCGTAACAATTAAAAAAGATGATTCTCTTCTTCCCTTTGCTGATGTAAATTAGGAACAAGGTTACCAAAGCTAATGCAGCTACAGTGGTGTGAGAGCAGAGTGAGCACGGTATGTGTGCTGTCTCTGCTCATTAGCCTCTCTTCTTGCCTGAAGGACTTTCCTGTTCTTATTTGTTATTGCTTACTTTGCTCATCATGCAGAGGATTTGCAGGCTGTTGCTTTTGTGTAAGTAGCATATTTGCTTGCAGGAGCTGAGGTAAAGGCTGGCTTATTTAAAATGCTGAATTTGAACTTAAAAGTTGCATTGCTTTAAAAAGAAAAAAGGACATTAGCTCTAATGTATTAGCTCTGGTATTCCTCTAAACCTGTTCAGAACTTTGCAAAAAGTCAGCTTTCAGGAGTGAGTTTGTCTGACAGTCTTGTAGATAACCAGCTCTCAGGGCTGAGCTCAGCCAAGTCAATTGCCTTTCCACAGCTGGCAGTGAGGAGATGGGAGCCTTCCCAGGCTGCTGATAAATGGAACGTGGAGCAAAGGGTGAATGACCACTGAACTGGGATCAGCAGAGGGGGCAGGACCTGGCTGAGGCACTTGCACTGATGGGATGGCAGAGAGTGGCTGAAAAAAAGGAGAAGGGAGGAGTACTGCATTATTTTTTTCACTTTTTACTGTTTGCAGCAGGGTTTACAGTCTGTTTGCAGTCAGGGAAGACAATGGCTTCTGTCTGCAAAATGCCAGGCAGAAAGCTGCTGTAGAGTGTGTGTTCCCATGAGGTTACTGCTCAGGGCTGAGGCTTTCTGGTGATCTTTGTGTGGTGTGCTCAGCCCAGAGGGCCCTTTCTCTGTGAGCCCTTCCTGTGGGCTCCCAGCTCCCCAGTGTGGGCTCTGCGCTGGTGGGGTGTGGGTGAGCTGGACTCACGTGTGTTTGGCTTCAGCTCACATTCACCACTGACCTAAAAAACAGTCTGGCATTGCACAGCCACAGCAGGACAGAAAACAACTCAGGGGCAGAGAAAGAACCAGCAGCTACACCCTCCTGGACCCTACTACCATATTAGTTATTTCGTTATCGTCTCTTCTGTTTTCTGCACTTTAAGTTAATTGCTTATGAAGGGCAGTGTTCTTTGCAGCATGTTGATTGCTGTTAATGCCACCAATACTCAAAGCTGTCTGATTTATTGGAAAGCATGGTTGTTAATGCTCGTTATAACTGATGCTGTGCTGGACATCCAGTCAATTTATGGCAGCATCCCTCTCCTCTCAGACTTCTTTATTAGCATCTCTGGTTGTCACATCTCACATCCAAAGATCAACTTCTCTGACTTAATTATTTCATGCAGAAAATGCCTTAATTCAGAATGAGAACAGGTGGATCTCATTATGGGCCCTATTTTCCAATATTTAGTTTCAGCAAAACCTGGACATGACTAAAAGTTTGTGTAAAACTGGCTCTCTAAAGAAAACAAACCCCAAATCAAGTAAAATTCACAATGTCTAGTGCTATTAAATATATATTTAGTCAAGCATAGAATCTAAATCACAGAGTCATTAAGGCTGGAAAAGCCCTCCAAGAGGGTGTAGTTGCTGGTTCTTTCTCTGCCCCTTTCAAATTAAATCCAACAAAACCCCAAACATGCAAGCAAACTGTGAGCTGACCAAAAGTCAAAGTAACCAGTTTATGAAACCATGAGAATCTGAGGGCCAGGTATACAAGACAGGGTGTGTTTTGAACAGAAAGGTGATGCAGGAGGAATATATGGGGTAAGGAAGTACTTGACAAATAATGTGTATTCTTAATGTAGTAATACAGAATCAGATTCAAGATCTTTTATGTACATTATCTTCCAGGATACTCACTGGCTTTCCTATGTGTGTGATGACAGAGAACGCTTTTCGATTGTTACCTAAAGTGGCTTTACAGTCCTTCACTGTCCTGGAGATCCACTTGGTGAAGTTTGTTTTAGAAAAATTTGTCTCCATGCAGTCTGGATGTTCAGAATACCAAACATAACTTTTTAATTTTTTTTTTTAGCACTCTGGGGTTTTCTCCCATGAAACCAGTTTGATTACTAAGATCCTTAAAGTTCAGCACACATTCAGATAATTTGCTGCTTTGGATTACCTAAATTTCTGTATATATTAAAAGTACTCCACCCCTCTCAACTCATGGTCTTCAGATTTGCTTATTCTCTGTTTCCTCCTCAATTCTTTCAGTCCTAAATGACAAAATAACCACTTCACATAGATTTTGTTTGTTTGTTTGTTTTATAAAATTTGGAAATATAAAATGTGTAACAAATACCTATTTATTTTCAGTTGATAACTTTGCATTTTTTTATCACACTTTCAGGATGTGTAACACAGACAGTAGCCAGATCATTTCAGAAGCTAACAAAATACAAACTGCAAATGTGAGTTTATTTGTCTAGAAAACCTTTTTCTTTCTTCTTTCTTAGATTTCACAGCTGTGCTCTCTGAATGATGCTTGACTACCATGGTTTTAAAAGTTAGGTTCTGAAGGGTTGTTTTCTTCTTGAAAACAACATATAATTATTCGAGGAAGAGAAAGATCCTACACAAAGACTGCATTTCCTCAGATCAGCATGAGCAGTATCTGCCCTCAAACTTCATTATGAGAATGCCAAATGTTCTCTCCATAGCAGAACCCATGGCAGTAGGAGCTTTATTGTAGTTTCCCTTAGCAAGTGTTGATGGATTTATGGAGGGCTTCATTAAATATAGGCTTAAAGGATATCCGCTATCGCCCACTTGTCAAAAGGAGAAATAATATCAAAGCCATCCGTGCAGATCAGAGCTGCAGGTGTTAACAGTGCATGATAATCTGGCAGTGTTTAACTCCCCAATTAATTGCAGTAGTCTTGTCTGAGCCCAGCCGTTCGAAAGATAAATTTAAAAGATGAATGCACCTCATGTAGGCTGGGGGCCCAAATACAATGACACCACACTGCTTATGGTTCATGTTTCCGTGTCCCAGTTTGGGTTTCTTTCCTCTGAATGCCCCTTCCCAGCGATGGCTCCGTGTGAGGAGCTGAGCCCTGGGAACGGGCAGCTTTGGCGTGTTTGCTCTGGGGTTGAGGGACTGAGGTCACAGTGCAAGGCTGTTGCAGTACTGCTGTGAGAAGGAGTGATGTCCCAGCAGCCCAGACCCACCTCTTGGCTGGTCACTGGTGGGAGGGAGGCAGCAGCTTGGGGAAATGCCCCTGTGCTGTGCGGCTCCTGCAGGGCTGCAAGTTTGCAAACCCTTAGCAACTAAATTCCTGTTCCTACCCACTGCCTTCCCTACAAACGGTGCAGCTCCAAACACAGCCCTGAAACAAAGCTCCAAATACCGCGTGCAATGGGCTCTGCCTGCAGACAAAGAGGGTGCACCCTGGTATTTGTCAAACAGGCACTTATGAAATCAGATAATAACAGGTACAAAGAATAATGGCACAACTCGGATTGCCTGTGGAATCATAAACATTTTGTTCAACCAGTTGCACACCTTTACTCTGAGCCAACTCCTCAGATGTCAGAATTATCTATAATTTGATGCTCATGCTTAGGAAAAAAACCTAAAGGAAACAAACCCAAATGTAGTTCCAAAATTGAATGAATCTTTCAGCACATAAAAAGTCAAACAGAATATTGTTATTATTATGACCTTCCTCAGTGTTCATCAAAGAAAAAAAAACAAAACTGGAGTCCTATTCATAAAAAGCTCTATTATTTATTTAGTAGCACAACTATAATGGAAGAAAATTTATAGCATATTGTGCTAAATAGGTAATGAGTACAATTTTCAAGTGCATTGTCAAAACCACCAATCCATTGTTTGAGTGGGAAACTGGCACAAGGGCTTGCTCCTTGGAAGAATGTGGGTAAAATACAGTTTATTTACATGTTCTTTAATCAGTGGAGCTTAGAGACCTGGATGCATTTGAGGATCAGGGAAAGCCAGTGGAAGGCATCAGCTGTGGGTGAGGAGCTGCTGTCATGGGCAGAGAGGAGGCAAAGCCACAGGGACATGAAGGTGGCAGAGCTCTGTGCCACAGAGGTGCACTGAGAACTGGGGGAGAGAGCCAAAAGATAAGGCTGGAAAGGCTTCCAAAACCCCTGGGATCCATTGTGGTGCAGGCTGATGGACACAGAAGTTTCTAGTTTGACTTAGACACACCCTGGAGCCAGTTGTGTCCGTAGGCTGCGCTTTGCCAGGCTGAGCTTCCACTTGTCTTTGTGAGCTTGAATGTCAGACCACGAGAGACTCAAGACTATTCAGTGCATAAAACATAAATATTAAACTGGCAAAGCAACTGTGCTTGTGCTGCCTGCTCTAGGAAAAGAGATCAAATCATCCCAACAACCTGGTAGTTTTGTACAACCCTCCACGTTAAAATATTGGAGCTCAACCTTCACTTGCCAATAAACAGTTTCTTGGTTTGAAATGGGATTTACAACGTACAGTGATGAGAACACTGACAGCTTGTGATGAACTCTCCCTACAGGACAACCTCAGAGAAAGCCAAGTAGCCCAGAACTAGTTCTAAGACAAATCACTTGGTGAGGATGGGGAGGGAGCAGGGAAGGATATAAAACTGCTTGCTGTGCTGTTAATTTAATCATCTAGGGGAAAAAAAGTCCTGGGAGAAAAAAACCAAAACATAGATAATGATTAAAAATGATGGAAAATAAATGAGCTTCTTTTAATTAACAGTGATGCAGTATGAATTCTGCAGCTTTCAGGGCTCCTTTGTGAGCCTCAAGTTATGTGCTTGCAAAAATATAGCATCAGAACAAGCCAGTGGCATCAGAAAAACCAAAATAGCTTTTATTTCACTTGATTTAACAAATCTAACTTCCCAGACTGAGGCTGGTGGTTTCCCCTTGGGTATTCCTTCACAACAGGTAAAGGAAAATCAAAGGCTTGGAAACCAGGAGAGCTCATACCTGCTGGGAGTGGTGAGATCACAAGTGAAATCTTTGCAGCAAAGCTAATGTTATGGCAGAGATACATCAAGGACTGGGCTATAGCCTAGTCTGGATCCTTCAGAGTTATTTTCTAACTAAAAATTAAAAGTGTTTCAATAAAAGGCAGAAAGTCAGAGTGCCCATAAGGGAGACTTGGAAAATTTGTTTAGCTCCTCAGATGCTGTGGGAGTCACTCTGCAGACTGCAGTGGCTCCCTTTGCTCCTCTTCCAGGATTCCTGGGATTGAGTCAGCCACTTGTTTCTCCTCCCACGTTCTTGGATGTTGGAGTTGGGCCATGCAGAAATGACATGGAGGAAATTTAGCTGCTCCATGTAAAGGAGAGGTGTCATTAATTACTTGCTGATCACAAAGTTATCAAGGGCCAAAATGTGGTGCTTAAAAGAACGATGGATGTTTTAAAATCCAGTGCTATTTTCACCTCAAAACAAATAAAAGTGGACTTATCTAAGTTTTATTTTAATCAAGTCTGGAGACTAGGATTAGTATTTCAGCCAGGTACAGCATCAGGCCAGTGGTTTTGTGGCAATGGTGTGACTAGTTTGGGTCAAGTACAATGTCCCATTTAGGTTCTACAGTTGCTCCCTTTATTAAATCATCATTTGCAGTGAATTCTATGATCATATATTTTCTTTCATATGAAAAAATGTTTCAGATGTTGAATATGATTAAAAATAGAGCAAATATGTTCCATGAGTGTACATGTTTGTGGGAGGAGAAGGGATTTCTCTTTCTACTTCAATTGTCCCCATGAGGGGATAAGAACAGTAGATTGAGAAATAAGAAATTAAAACATGGTATTACTTAATTGAAATACAACCTAAAAGTCAGTTCTACAAACAGCTTTCTAATAAGACAGCCCTAGTTAGGATGGCATTGAAAATACCTGCCCAAACAGTCTCAGTCCTGGTGCCTGGTACTGGCGTACCTCTTCATTATGTTGCTGAAATGTCATGACAAAATTCCAGGATGACTGCCTCAACTGTAAGGAAAAGTTAAATGACAACTGCAGTTTTTGTGTGAGTGTAATCCATAGTGGAACCTGAGCTACAGCACAGTGAGGGCAGGAGAGAAAAACGCTGCCCAGAAAGTCTGATGTGACTCACTCTTCTTTACTCCTCATTTCCTTTTTTTATATATATTGAGTTCTTTTTCTAATAGTCTTCATTTTTCACTGGGGAACTACTATTGTCTACATTTAAGATTACCTTGAGCTCATTTTAAGATATGTACAAACACCCCATCTTAAAAATACCCAGTCAGTTTGGTATATGCTAATTTTTAGTAAGAAGAAAGAAAAAAAAAAAGGTGATTTTGAATTTACACATGGGCTTACCCACTCATCCCCTACTGTTGCTCATTGTGATTGGAGGGGTGTTTTAGTTCTGCAGAGCCTTGAGGTTATTTGGTAAATGAAGGACTTTGCAGACTGTTTGGAAAGGGATGAGAAAGAAGCTGCCCATGCACTAGAGAGAGGTGCAGATTCGTTGGTGACTGCAGTGTAAGATGCTGAGCTGGATGTGCAGATCTGATATTTCATCAGACCTTTACCTGCACTGGGCATTTCCTCCATCTGTAAATTTGGTGGGTTCAAACAGGAAGAAGTTTCTCTGGCACAAATGCCAACCCCCTGCAGGTTTCTGCCCTCCCTGCCATGGCTGTGCAGGTGGTGGGAGCAACTTTGGGCAGGTGGTGCCCACAGGTCTGGAGCCTCTGGCCAAAGCGCCTGCAACAGCCACACCCACAATGGGTGCAGGCAGGGCTTCAGAGAAGGTCTGACACCCACGTTATGATTTCCCTCAAGGCAAATCCACCTGAAGAAGCCTTGAATCCAAACCTGTGCCCTCCCAGACTGCAGGACTCTCACCAGTGCTGCCTGGCTGTTCCCAGGCTGTGCTCAGCATCCAGCTCCTAATGGGATTTGACTGGAAGAAATAAATAAATCGAGGAGCTCTCCCAGGCAGATGTTTTCTGTAAAACCAGCCCTTTTGCAGAGCTGCTGGAGAGCACAGCCACAAAGACAGAGAAGCATCCAAGGGGAATGTGAGGAAGTGATTTGCAAGGGGTGGGGGCTGGTACCCACCGAGCAGCTGTGACACTGTGACACAGGGTCATTGCCTCACTGATTACACAATTGGAAGCATTTTTTTATTTGGTTTTGCTGCTGACATATTTTCAGTCACTGGGTGGTTTTCTCCACTGACACAGTTCTGGTGGCCGAGCAGATACCATTAACCTGTTAGACTTCCCTGTTTGTGGTTTTCTAGATGTACTTTAGTATTCCACATTGTAAGAAGGATGTGTTATATGAGTATTTGTCTTCACCAATTTTTTTTCATGATAGAATCGCTAGGAGAGTGTAATTCATTTGGCCAGGACCACTGCAGTACCAGTTTCTCATCTGCCTTATGAAATACGTCTTTGCTGGTAGGAATTTTGTTTTTTGTGTTTGGAAGAAGAATAAGGTCCCCAGCACAGAAGGTACATGGGTTGGATACGGGCATGTGTGCAGCACCTAAAGCATTCTTTTGATTTCTTGTTTATGTCAAAGAAGATCATGAAGATATGGAGATGGCAGGAGGAAAATGCAGTGGAGATAGAAGAGCTGGAATGAAGCAAGAGTGAATGAGGAAGATGGAAGGCACATAGGACAAAGTATTTTGCTGGGACTGGAACATGAAGAGAAGACCACAGTGGCATCTAGGACCCCTGTCTGATAAAATACAAAGCACGTATTCCAGCTTCAGTACCCCGGTGCTTTTTTTTGAATCTGATTTGTATAATATTTAATAATGGTTAACCACCATGAATGTAAAGAGATGCAAGAAGGGTGTGAGGTAGAGTAGCACCATAAAGGACAGTCCTGTGACATGAGTGGAGGGATGGCATAAAGAAGGGCAGACCAAGCTCGGAGCTCTGCGCTGGCTGCAGGAGGCTGAGGACACACGGGATGTGGCGCGGGACTTCCACCTGGAGCGAAGGAGAAGAGGCCGCAGACGCGGAGGGGCTGGGGCAGGTGGGCAGTGGGGCCGGTGCGGGAGGGCTGAGCCCCGAGAGACCGTGAGAAAGGGAGATGGGATGCGCGGGCCCCGAGGGAAGGGGGCTGGATGGGGGGGGCGGCCCTGGTGCCGGGTCTGGGCAGAGCTGGTGCCGGCCGTGGGGAGGGAGGGGCAGGGCTGGAAAAGGCAAGGCAAGGCAGAGCAGAACAGAGCAGGGCTGGGCTGCCC